>CM035421.1:183979165-184041665 GCA_020310875.1 Ceratopteris richardii | reverse complement strand
TGCTGATGATTTGAAGTGTTGATGATGTGACTGAAGCGATCATGATGAAGAAAGCGATCATGATGGAGTCCGAAGCATTCCCTTTTATCACTCTTTAGAAATCATTGACCGTAACTACCTTTTTGGTATAGCGCATCAAAGTCTAGGCTTAGAGTCAATCAATCTATAAAGAGTCCTCATGTCCCAATGAACCTGATGTCTCCTATTCGAGAAGCATGATGTCTCCTCTCGTTTTCACCCCCTCAAGAGTGGGATTTTTTTATTCTTATTATTCTATATTAAATTGTGGTCTCACAAGTTGGTCTATGTGCAAATTGGAGGAAACTCATGGCCTTGATTGTCGGGTCAAGTTTGCTCCACCCGTCTACCAACCCATCATAGTGCAAAACATGCATATACAATACATGGACCACACACAACTAATCTGATATTGAAGTTTGGTGCCATTCATGGTCTTAACCACCCAGTCAAGATGACTCCACCTACCTACCAACCCACTATGGTGCATAGTCAAAACACATATACACTCAACACAAACCAAGTATATGACAAAGCTAGCTACTGGTCGTGGTCCTAACAACCTAGCTTGGATGACTCCACCCACCTACTAGCCCACCATAGTGCATTGGTGCATGCACACACACACACATGTATATGTATATGTATATATGTATGTATGTATGTGTGTGTTTATATATATATATATATATATATATATATATATATATATATATATATATATATACCCAAGTCTTGAGAATTAATGATACAAAGAAAGGGCCTTTTAGATCACCTTTCTTGCACATCACTCACATAGACCCATGGAAACCCATAGATCAACCTCCTCTTTGCTACAACTCTCTAAAAAAACCACTAAAATATATCATAGTTGACCTATTTCTCCCCAAGTTTATATAGACGTTTACTTAGTCATCCTTAAGCTTATCTTCAGATGATCACGTTGTGTAAGTATCCTAGAAGTCTCATCCACTCTCTTCTTGCATTTGTTACTCAATGAATTCCCTAAGGTGAGTCAGGTTCAAACTAAGGATCCTTATCATCACTCTCTATCACTAACTGATGGCCTCAAAGAGTGTAAATGGAAACTGTATTGCAAGGTCTTGGTTCATAAAAAATACCAACCAATGGGCTTTTTCAATGTCATACTCGATCCTCAAGTCTTGAATGGATATCCCCATCTTTGCGAAGGCATGATCTAAAAAGTATATAACCAAGTTGAATAGACTGCTCTTATACATGTGATCGGCCATTCTATAAGCTAGAACCTATATTTCTTGAATTTATAAATACTTTCACTCATTAGGAATTGCTCTCTTTTGTGGTAATTTTGTTCTGTATAAATTAATAATAGTAAAAATTATATATATATATATATATATATATATATATATATATATATATATATATATATATATATATATATATATATATATATATATATATATATAAAAGGTTTAAGAACCAAGATTGGTGTCAGCAGAGTGGCATGTGCCAATGTGGGTTTGTCCAATCTCTGACATTTATCACACTTTCATAGTAATCATCACAATCCTTGAATATAGTGGTCCAATTATGAGGATTTTCATTTATCACACTTTTATAGTAATCATCACAATCCTTGAATATAGTGGGCCACCAATATCCAATTATGAGGATTTTCTTAGCAACAAGGTCTCCTATGAAGTGCCCCCCACAAGGCTCATCATGTAATTTTCTCAACACAATCTTCATATCATCTTCCTTCAGACATCTTTTGTAGATACTTTCATGGGCAAAATAACGATACAATCTTCCTCCAATGATGCTATGCATTTTTGGAGGTGTCAATATTTTCTTTTTCTCTCTCATCATGGCTTCACATTGGTATTTAGCTGTGCATAAAAAAATTTACTAGGTCCGCATACCATGGAGTTTTTACTTCAACTTGAAATAAGTTGTCATCTGGGGATATATGATGTGCTAAAAAATGGGTTTTCCTCACCACAGTAAGATTATACTCTTGTAGCAAGAGCATCTACCTCGTCAACCATCTCGTTAATTCTAGTTTATTTATTATGTACTTCAATGCTAATGTTTTCCCATCAGCTAATGTTTTCCCACATAGAAAATGAAATGTTTTCCCATCAGCTAATGTTTGGATTTACTTACAACGAATATCATTGACATACAATCTTTTTCCATAGTAGTATCTGAATTCTTATCATCGACATGACATAATCGGTTGGATGATCTGAATTCTTATCATCGACATGCAAGGCATCAGTATGCACATGGAACACCTTCGCCCAATCTGGTGCTACCAAGATAGGCACATTCATCAATTTCTCTTTGAGTATTTTTTAGTCCAATTGACATGCCTGTATTTTCTCAATAGTCATGTAACCGGTGAAGCTATTGAAGCAAAATGTAGAATAAATTGTTGATAATAATTTGGACGGCCTAAGAAACCTCTGAGCTATTGTAAATTTTGTGGGGAGTGGAGCTGCTAAATTTTTTCCACTTTGTCCTCATCCACTATGATTCCTTGTTGAAAAATGATATGCCTGAGAAGCAATCCTTTTCTTACCCTAAACATACATTATTTCGGATTTAATGCAATTCCCCGTTCATTGCTTCTAGTCAAGACTTCTTCAATCGGTCATCCAAAAATATCTCCAAAAAGTCATCAAAAAATATCTCCATCCAACCCCACAAATATAAGCCACTATCATCACTCTTTGAAAGGTGGTAGGTGCATTGCGTACTCCAAAGGGCATTACCCAATATGCATATGTTCCCCATTGTGTAGTGAATTTAGTCTTAGATTGATCTCCTTCATAGGTCTACACTTGATTGTAATCACCTAAACGATCAGGGAAGGACTACAATTTATGATGTGCAATCCTTTCTAGTATTTGATTGGTGAATGGTGATAGAAAGTCATCTTTCTTGGCTTGGTCATTCAACATTACGTCATCCACACAAATTCCAATCTTATTGTTCTTTTTTTATACAAATATAGTAGGTGAAACCCTTTTACTAAATGCGACACGATAAATGAACCGTGCCTCCAACAATTCAGTCAGCTCAACCTTAATCATTTTCGAGTATGTTGGATAGGTCACTCGCTACCTGCAACTCTCCTCCCAACCTTAAAATAGGCCTTGCCCTTGGCACATCTAAAGTCTTCTCTAAGGTCCAAACACCCCTCATATGACCACTCTAAGGAGATGGAATAACCTTGAAGACTCGTGCTAGAGTCTTGGCTCCCCCGAGCTCTAGTCCTTGACTTAGTTACGGTCCTTGACCAAACATAGGTAGACCAATGGTAGACACATCAAGGTCTAAATAAATATAATTGTGCATCATTGGATCATTGTTAGATGTATTTAGACCTCCATGGTCTAGCATTAGCTATGTGCCACTCTCCTCCCAACCTTAGATAGCCCTTTCCCATGGCACATCTAGAGTCTTCTCTAAATTCCAAACACCCCTTATATGACCACTCTAAGGAGATGGAATAACCTTAAGCCATTGCAAATCTTTTAAAGGGCTCAAATATTTAGCACAAGATAATTGTTCTTCAACCCAAATATCCATATGTTCCATTAAATTAAAGCAGAATCATAACAATTACAGAATCATAACATTCATGAGGATTTAACAAAAAGCTTGATGTCAAGGAAGCAGCCAACAACTTGATTTTTCTTTTTGTCTTCATGAAATGAATCTTCAACCCCTTCCTCATTTCTTAGCAACCGTACTCGACTATACACACATAACACGCATGCTCTTCAAGAGCATTGGCTTAGAGTCAATCAATCTATAAAGAGTCCTCATGTCCCAATGAACCTGCACATGCATAACACATCCTATTCGAGAAGCATGATGCCTCCTCTCTTTGTCACCCCCTTAAGAGTGGGATTTTTTTCTTCTTATTATTCTACATTAAATTTTGGTTTCACAATTTGGCCTATGTTCAAATTGGATGAAACTCGTGGCCTTGACTACCGGGTCAAGTTTGCTCCACCCGTCTACCAACCCATCATAGTGCAAAACATGCATATACAATACATAGACCACACACAACTAATCTGATATTGAAGTTTGGTGCCATTCATGGTCTTAACCACCCAGTCAAGATGACTCCACCTACCTACCAACCCACTATGGTGCATAGTCAAAACACATATACACTCAACACAAACCAAGTATATGACAAAGCTAGCTACCGGTCGTGGTCCTAACAACCTAGCTTGGATGACTCCACCCACCTAATAGCCCACCATAGTGCATTGGTGCATGCACACACACACATGTATATGTATATGTATGAATGTATGTATGTGTGTGTATGTATATGTATATATATATATATATATATATATATATATATATATATATATATATATATATATATATATATATATATATATATATATATATATATATATATATACACCCAAGTCTTGAGAATTAGTGATAAAAAGAAATGGCTTTTTAGATCACCTTTCTTGCTCATCACTCACATAGACCCATGGAAACCCATAGATCAACCTCCTCTTTGCTACAACTCTCTAAAAAAACCACTAAAATATATCATAGTTGACCTATTTCTCCCCAAGTTTATATAGACATTTACTTATTCATCCTTAAGCTTATCTTCAGATGATCACGTTGTGTAAGTATCCTAGAAGTCTCACCCTCTCTCTTCTTGCATTTGTTACTCAATGAATTCCCTAAGGTGAGTCAGGTTCAAACTAAGCATCCTTATCATCACTCTCTATCACTAAATGATGTCCTCAAAGAGTGTAAATGGAAACTTTATTGCAAGGTCTTGGTTCATAAAAAATACCAACCAATGGGCTTTGTCAATGTCATAATCGATCCTTAAGACTTGAATGGATATCCCCATCTTTGCGAAATACATGATCTAAAAGTATATAACCAAGTTGAATAGACTGCTCTAATACATGTGATCGTCCATTCTATAAGCTAGAACCTATATTTCTTGAATTTTAAATACTTTTGCGGTAATTTTGTTTTGTATACATTAATAATTATAAAAGTTATATATATATATATATATATATATATATATATATATATATATAATTTTGGTAAATGTGATAATACTACATAGAAATTCCTCCTAGATCTCTCCTCTTTGTTCTCACATCTTGTTATGCTCACCTTCACTAGGACTCTTTCTTTGTTAATGTCCTGAATATGCAAGGGGCCATTTGGGCTTACTTTGACTAACTTGAAGAGACCCACCCATCTAGTTTGTAGTCTACTTAAAAACTTTTAGTTTTGGTCATCCTATACCAATACCAGGTCACCTTTTTTATAGCATGACTCTTGAGATTCTCGTTGTGTTATCCTTCCTTCATTTTTGGTTTTCCTCTAGAATATGGTGTGTTAATAATCAATTTTCTTCTAATTTTATCAGTTGGATGAGTCTCTCCTACAAGGATTCCTCTTTTCCAAGAACTTCTTCAATTGCCACTTGCAATGTAGGGATTTATTTTTCTATTGGGAAAATTGCTTCCTCCCCATACACCAACCGAAATGGTATGCATTTTTTGGTTATCCAACATGATGTCTAGCAGGCCCATAAAGATTCGTGAAGCCTTTCATCCCATTTCCTTCTATGATTGGACACAATCTTTGTCAAGATTTGTTTGAATTTTTTTTGGCAACTTCCACTTGTTCATTGCCCTCTGGGATAATATGAAGTTACTTCTCTATGCTTAACTTTATACAATTGCATCAATTTTTCAATTAATTCATTGATGAACTGTGATCCCTTTTCACTCACTACCAAAAAATGAACAACCAAAAAAGGTTAATGATGTGGTCATAGACAAATTTTGTCACATAGATGGCCCTATTAGTTTTGATTGCTTTTGCTTCAACACATTTTTTAACGTAATCTGTATAGACCAAAATATACCTCATGGATATGTGCCTTGAAAGAGGATCAATGGGTCTTGCAAAAGGTTTAAGAACCAAGATTGGTGTTAGAAGAGTGGCATGTGCCAATGTGGGTTTGTCCAATCTCTGACATTTATCACACTTTTAATAGTAATTATCACAATCCTTGAATATAGTGGTCCACCAATATCCAATTATGAGGATTTTCATTTATCACACTTTTATAGTAATCATCACAATCCTTGAATATAGTGGGCCACCAATATCCAATTATGAGGATTTTCTTATCAACAAGGTCTCCTATGAAGTGCCCCCCACAAGTCTCATCATGTAATTTTCTCAACACAATCTTCATATCATCTTCCTTCAAACATCTTTTGATACTTTCATGGGCAAAATAACGATACAATCTTCCTCCAGTGATGCTATGCATTTTTGGAGGTGTCAATAGTTTCTTTTTCTCTCTCCTCATGGCTTCACATTGGTATTTAGCTGTGCATAAAAAATTTTACTAGGTCCGCAAACCATGGAGTTTGTACTTCAACTTGAAATAAGTTGGCATCTGGGAATACTTTAAAAACTCTAGAGATTGGATGTTCATTAAATATCCTTGATATATGATGTGATATATGATGTGATATATGACATGACATAAGACTCCTCCCACTACCATGTGCAAGGCATCAATATGCACATGGAACACCTTTGCCCAATGTGGTGCTACCAATATAGGCACATTCATCAATTTCTCTTTAATTCTTTTGAAGTCCAATCGACATGCCTCAGTCCATTTAAATGGCATGTCTTTTCTCAATAGTCATGTCAACGGTGAAGCAAAATGTAGAATAAATTGTTGATAATAATTTGGACATCCTAAGAAACCTTTGAGCTATTGTAAATTTTTTGGGGAGTGGAGCTGCTAAATTTTTTCCACTTTGTCCTCATCCACTATGATTCCTTGTTGAAAAATGATATGCCTGAGAAGCAATCCTTTTCTTACCCTAAACATACATTATTTAGGATTTCATGCAATTCCCCTTTCATTGCTTCAACTTCTTCAATCGGTGTAGCCATATTTTTCCTTGAATGGAAAAGTCATCGAATATGCATATGTTCCCCATTGTGTAGTGAATTTAGTCTTAGATTGATCTCCTTCATAGGTCTACACTTGATTGTAATCACCTAAACGATCAGGGAAGGACTACAATTTATGATGTGCAATCCTTTCTAGTATTTGATTGGTGAATGGTGATAGAAAGTCATATTTCTTGGCTTGGTCATTCAACATTACGTCATCCACACAAATTCCAATCTTATTGTTCTTTTTTTATACAAATATAGTAGGTGAAACCCTTTTACTAAATGCGACACGATAAATGAACCGTGCCTCCAACAATTCAGTCAGCTCAACCTTAATCATTTTCGAGTATGTTGGATAGGTCACTAGCTACCTGCAAATCTCCTCCCAACCTTAAAATAGGGCTTGCCCTTGGCATATCTAAATTCTTCCCTAAGGTGCAAACACCCCTCATATGGCCACTTTAAGGAGATGGAATAACCTTGAAGAATCATGCTAGAACCTTGGCTCCCCCGAGCTCTAGTCCTTGATCCAGTTAAGGTCCTTGACCAAATGTAGGTAGACCAATGGTAGACACATGGAGGTCTAAATAAATATAAGTGTGCATCATTGGATCACTATCAGATGTATTTAGACCTCCATTGTCTAGCATTAGCTACGTGCCACTCTCCTCCCAACCTTAGATAGCCCTTTTCCATGGCACATATAGAGTCTTCTCTAAGGTTCAAACCCCCCTCATATGGCCACTCTTAGGATATGGAATAACCTTGATGATTCTTGCTAGAGCCTCGGCTCCCCCGATCTCTAGTGCTTGACTCAGCTAGGGTCCTTGACCAAATGCAAGTAGACCAATGGTAGACCATGGAGGTCTAAATAAATCTAACACCCACTGTACCACCAACCTACCACCGTACATACTCATCTCATACAACAATGTAACCCTCTCAATGACGCACTATGCCACCAAGCTACCACCGTACATACTCAAGCCCTATACAACAACGTAACCCTCGCTTTTTTTGTATTAACTAGTATGTCCTTAATCCGTGCACGTGATCCCAACACTAGTTCTCATATAATATGCCTGAAGTTTGTGATTGTGATTGTAGAAAGATGTTTAAAATGTATGCCATTTACATACGTTTTTGTTTTACACCATAGGGGTATCTTTAGCCCCCATTAACATTTCAAGCAACTTGATAAGGGATACAAGGACTAAAACCCCATCAACATTTCAAGCAACTTGATAAGGGATACAAGGACTAAAAACCTATTCAGTGTAGACTTAGCCACGTTTTCACACTGCATGGGAGATTAGCTAAAACTTCATTGTCTATTATCGCTTATCTCAACTCAAAGCAAGAGTGTTCACAATATGTCCAAAATAAAAACTAAGCCATTGCAAATCTTTTAAAGGGCTCAAATATTTAGCACAAGATAATTGTTCTTCAACCCAAATATCCATATGTTCCATTAAATTAAAGCAAAACCATAACAATTACAGAATCATAACATTCATGAGGATTTAACAAAAAGCTTGATGTTAACAATCGATACAGTTCATGTCAAGGAAGCAGCCAACAACTTGATTTTTTTTTTTTTTTTTTTTGCCTTCATGACATGAATCTTCAACCCCTTGTCAATACTTAGCAACCGTACTCGTCTGAATCAAAAGGTAAAATTTATAAAAGACTCCTTGGCCAACAATATCTTACTTTTGGGTTGGTCAGATCATGTCATCAGCAAATCAATGCTAATATCAAGTTGACCAAGTGCAAGCTTAAGAGCCATAAACTATGGTTGTTATTCATGGATCATTTAAACCAACCTTTGTCTTTGTATATGAGTTCGAAAATAGCTTTTGAATCATCCATCTCTACTTCCTTATTACTCCTTATCTTTTTCCACCCGAGAAGAAAATACATGCAAGCAGTTATCACATAACTCAAGAATGGCTTCTAAAGCTTAGTGCTCTTTAGACTTCAGTAGCAACGATTTCATTTCCTCTGAGAAGTGCTCTAAAATTTCCTAGCGCGTAGACTCTTTTCACTTCCTTCCATGTCCAGCTTTTCCTCCCTCTAGAACTATCACCATGTGTCCTTCTATGTTTGTGCTCCTTGTGTTTGTGTTTGCTTCTTGTGTGTCTCTCGCATTTCTATGCACACCCAAAAATATAAAATTTGTGTTGAATGTTGATGAATGTAAGAGTGTGAAAGGTCAAAGAACGGAAAGGCTTAGTGTTACATTGATGAATGAAGAAGTACTAACATGTTCAAATCAAAATGAAGCATATTCACTTGGAGATCTAGCTCTGAGTGTACTATAGAATAAACATATGTGCTGGCTAGGTGCCATTGAAATTCCCAAGCACACTAAAAAAAACTTTCTTGGATTTTTGAGAACATACCATGGATAAAAAACAATATCAAGACTCAAATTGAAGGGGATCTTCTTGAAGTAGATGGAATAAGAAATTTTTCTATGGAGTGGAATTTAGGTGTGATTTGAAAACCATCAATTGCATCTTCGCATGCAAAAAAAGCGTCTACACCCTCTATCCTTTGCCCTTTTGCATGAGAGGATACATTAGATTGAATGGACATGTTAATGGTAAGAGGAAAGCCCCTTCGTAAGATTACACTTTAGAAAACTTAACACTTGCTTGAATTCAGCCACATGATTTTAAATATTCAAAGTAAATATTCATGATCTCGTGTGCCATCAAAGTAAATATTGATGGTTTAAACAACTTCTGAGGGTCTCACTATTCTGAAATGGTCTCTTTGTCTAGGTAGAGGGAGGTCATCATCCTCTCTATGTGATCTATGTCCTCTTGTTTATCTCTTTCTGAGCTACTCATACCTTGTTATGATCTGCCTCTCACTAGGTTTTGTATGAAGCTTAGTTTCGGAGCTTCCCTAGTCATATGTCTCTAAACTCCGAAGGAGTTTGCGTGTCTTGCACTGGCTTCTTTATGTGAAGTAGATAGTTTTTGCAGATGGAAAACCTTTTGGCCTTGCCAAAAATGAGTATGCTTACTATAATCTAAGACTAAATACATTTGGTCAAAATCATGACTTATCTAGGTTGGTTTTCCTACATTATTTGGATCTTTAAACTCATACACAAAATTCATTCTTGGTATAGGGTTTGTGCGATCTGAATTTCCAAAGAACTTGGATTCACTAGAATATAGCTCTATGATTTCATTTTCCTAAGGTATTCTGATAGTGGCTATGATCCATGTCAACATGGATTTCTTCCTAGAGTGAGGAGATGTTTGGATACAATTAAGAGATGAGCTGGTGTTGCAATATTCCTGCTTTACACTTGCCAAATTGACTTCAAGGATCCTTAAGAGACTCCTTCAACTTCCCAAATATGCATTTACACCCACTATGTGATTTGGAACATCACTCTCAAAAGTTTGTACCAAAACAGATAACTTGCACATAGAAGGACTGTAAAAAGCTTGCTATTTTTTGGCTTGAGTTGCTCAAGAAAATACTCTGTTCTCACTCTTGATAGAAATCGACTTGAGACCTTTTGGGAACTTATAATTCAAGGTCTTAGCTAACTATTCCAAGGTCTTTCATGAATTTAGAGTGAGTCTACACTGAGAAATGAGGTTAAGAACTCAGCAGTGCAATTCCGACTTTTTAGGAGCAACGAAGTGTGCAGACACAGTTAGCTTGTTTGCTTCATAACTCAAGCTCCAATAAACCAAATGCAATGATATGAACATAATAAAATTCATCACTCTAACTATACCAAGTTAAAGTGAAGCAAATAATGAGGTATACACAGAGAAATTGTTCAAGCATGATCACTAAAATAAAGAGTTTGTAGCAGAGAGCAACAAATAGAAATGATCATGAACGAATGTATCAAATTATATGTGTTAATGAAAGTATGATACGAAAGGAGATGAAGTGGACTTATGCATACATAAGTGAGTTCAGTACATGCTCAACCACGAGGCTCAATGGCTCTATAATCTCACTCATATCCCGTGACTAAAAAGTCACCTCTATCTATACACATAGAATGAGTTTGAAATTTGATTTTACCTCACCTAAAAGGTTTCCTACACTTTAGATGATAATTGATTTAGTCTCAACCACCAAATGAGTCATAGTTCTTGGCTCCTAACTTCACAAGATTCCTCATCTCACTTTCTTTTACTTTTATCCAAAGAATTGAAGTCCATAGCTTTTACAAGAAGTGTTCATATTTAGGTCATTTGTGAGCTCAATGTACTTGTGTGAAGTCTTGATCATTCGTTCAAGCATCTAGGCTTGCCAAATGTACCAATAGGTCCCCCTCAAGCTTAAGATGCTTGAGTCTTCAATCCTCTAGTATTTCTTGCAATCCAATCATAGATTTAAATCTTTCTAATTTGCTTCCATCCAATGATTTGGTCATCATATTTGCACATTGCATATGAATAGATACATAGGAAATTTTAATCTCCTTGCTCACAACCCTTTCCCTAAAAAAATGATAATGAACTTCTATATGCTTGGTCCTTGCATGAAAGATAGTATTAGATAGGGTCTTGATCCACATAGCTTCTTGTGTTGCAATTGCTAACCCTCAGTATTCAACTTCAGTTAAGGAAAGGGAAACTATAGATTGCTTCTTTCAAGACCAAGATATGAGCTTTGTACCTGCAAATGAGAGATATCGTGATGTACTTCTTCTATCATCTTTAGAACCGGCCCAATCTGCATCAGTGAATAGCTTTACATCCAAGTCAGATGTGTAAGGGTAATATAAACCTTCATTTAGTGTTCCCTTCAAGTACTTCAATATCCTCTTAAGAGGCCATCTAAAAACAATGACACTTGCTTGGCCTGTGAGGGTAACTCTTGCATTGGACATCTCTCAACATATTGTCTAAACCTACGTCCTACCAATCTGACTATTTCTTGAGGGGTCTGTTTGAAGCTATGAATCAACGAAGAAGTATCATGTTTGATTCCACTCTTAGAGAATTCCGTGATGAATGACTCTAACAAGTGATGAATATCTCTAAATTGCCTTTGTTGCAATGGTTGGAACCAAGTTAAAGCCGTATTCTTTAACATCAGTCCAAATGCATTGTATTGTGTAAACATGTCTCCTACTTGCTCTACTCTTAATACTTGCTTAATTCCGCAACATGGTCATAGGGATCTCCTGTCCCATCAAAGTAATTTTTCATTGACTTTACTAATTGAGTGGGTCTTAGTATCCTTGGGTGTTCACGTGGTCTAGGTAGAGGAAAATCATCTCTACCGCCTGGTATTCTTGGTTCCCTTTGCCTTTCTAATCTATCTGTGTCCATGGTTGATCTATCTCTCCCTATGGGATGAGAAACTTACTTTTGGTCTCTCTTTGTTCTTCTCTCTTTGAGTGCCATGGGCTGAGGATGTTCGAGCACCCTGATGGCTCGTGTTCACATTTGTCTGTGATGGAGGGAATACTAACTCGCCTCCATGTGTAAGTATTTCTCGCATGGTTTGGTACTACAAATACTCGTTCTGAAGTATCATCCAAGTATACAACATTTCCACGTGTATGTGGGTCCTTGAATTCGTAAATCATGATGGAGCCTACCTCACTAGGTTGTTCCATTCTGACCTCCAAAATGCTTCATCTATTTCCTTATTCAAAACAGTTCTATGATTCTATTGTCCTCAGGGATCCAATCTGGGATTAGTACTCTTGTGAGTACAGATTTCCCTCTAGGTATCCTGGGTTCTTCTCCTAGTGGTTCTTTTCCTTGGGATCTTGCTTCTGTATCCAACCGAACTACACCAAACTCATTGGTATTATTTGATTGAGTACTTATGATGTACATGGTTCCTTCCTTGTCTGTATGCATCTCTCTCAAATTTCACTACTGGATGATCCAATCCAATGGGTTGGTTAGGATTGTGCAATTGCACCACTGATCTTCGCAAACCATCCTCATAGATGCGAGCACCTAAGAGGTTGGTTCGGACATATTCTAATTAAGCTATGTAGGGTCCTTCGGGTCTTTCTAAGTATGCTATATTCAACCCTCCTTCTGGTCTTTTTGTGCTAAAATCCATTTCCAATTCACTCGTATCTGAGCCCAACTCGTAAGGGTAACTATTCAGTTGTGAGCCCACGAATGTGGAGTAGTTCCTACACTTGCTTCTAAAGATCTAAGGCTTCGTCGGTCTGACTTACCTATATGCTTGCCCGATCTAAGATTCATGAATTTACTTCTTGAATCACTCAAAATACACACTCTTATCGTCAATGTTTCTTTGTTCTTAATTGATTGTTTTGTTTTTACTTCCTTTAGATTTTTGTCTTGTCTTCAATGTATACGTTAGGAATTGACTTTTCGTTGCACTTTTGAGTTCTCGTTCTCTCAGACTTTAAGTTCTTTCCTTTAGGTTTTCGTATCGCACACTTTGATCATAGTCTTGGACTTGAAAAATTAAGTCTCTTGGACTTGCTGCGTTCCTATCATCGTCCTAATTAATACACGATGCTAGACGTTTTGCCTAAGCTAATAATTGACTGAGGGGGTTGATTATTCTTCCAACCTCACTTCAACTTCTTGGATTGCTTTGTTGCCCAAGAAGTCACACTTCCCAAGCCTTGCGTTCTTCACTGCCTTGCTTTGATTGCCCTTGGATAGCTCTTGCTAGACCTGTAAAAATTCATTGTTTAGGCTAGTTCTTAAATTGACAATCAAGCACTTTGATGTATACACCTTTAAGGGTCCTTTCTCCTTCGGCACAATTTTAATGCCCCCTTTCTTTTCTAGTCCCAACCATGGGTCAACCTCAAATTAACTTATCCAAATATCAACATGTTCTAATGAGCTTTCTAAAGAGCTATAAAGCTCACAAATCGGACTACGAATGAAAAAGATATGAACGTTCAGGCCCTCGGGGGTAAAAATTGACAAACAAGTTTTTCTTCAATTATGAGCTAAGCGCTCTCCAATAAGCTTAACCACCCAATAATTCACTCAAGATAGCCTCAAAATAGTCCAAAAAATCAAAACCCTAAATTTCCCATTTTGGGTGGACAATCGTGATGGTTTGAGATAATCGCGATGTTCTGGGAACATCGCGATGGCTCAGTTGAATCATCGCGATGGTGTGGTACAATTGCGATGGTCAAATGGTGTGAGGTGTCGCGATGGTCTAAGGTGAAGCATCGGGATGGTCTGTCTAGCAAGCAATCACGATGGCATGAACCTGTCGTGATGGTCAATGGTCAAGGCAATCATCACGATGGCGCGAGCCCATCACGATGGTCACGAGGCACGATGGCTTGAGCCAATCGCAATGGTCCGAATTTGAAGCGTCATGATGGCGTACCTAGTATCGTCGTGATGGTCTATTTTGACACATGGCAAGTGAGTTGTCGTGATGGCATGGGCCAATTGCGATGGCGTGGGGTTGATGGGATCGTCGCGATGGTCAGTGACCATCGCGATGGTGTGAGACCATCGCGATGGTCCGGCCGAGCCATCGCAATGGCTTGAGCCAATCGCAATGGTGTGAAACAATCGTGATGGTGTGAGCCTATCGTGATGGTCCACCAAAATGATGATTTTTCAAATGCGGCTGAGGGTTCGTGTGTGCGCAAGTGTCGCCTACAGCGTCATGTACTCCCTTTAAACCAAAAATTCAGAGTTTGCCAGACCATCGTGATGGTCTGACACCTACGAGAGATTCTGATAGAAAGTGAAGTTCTCACCTTTTGGAAGCTAATTTTTCATCTCTCGGTAAAGCCTAGCCGACTTGCAATAATGGCTATATATTCACGATTGATGTTTCTACTGAGTCCTTACATGCAAACATTTGAAGAACCATTCTTCACAGGGTTTTTTGAAATGGACTCAAAATTTTTTGTAAAATTTTTTTCCAATGTAAATGCTGGATTGGTGGCCTACGAGCAGAGTTTCTTTGTTGATCACAGACATGCACCAAACGATGGGGTCAAATCAGCTCAATGGAAGGAATTAATGGTATGTGAAGATAATTTGCTAAATTAAAGAGAGCAAATGGCCATTCAAACTTACTCACATCACCATTCAAAGCTTGGCGAGGACAATAGAGTTTAGGAGGAGGGACGTGTGGAGGAAAAATCAAGCAAGAGATGAAGAATAAGAAAACCAAAAAGAAAAAGTGTTCAATGAAAATAACTCACCCTCTACCCAAAGCCCCCGTAGGGGCATGCACAAAGGTGGCAATGCAAAAGAAGGAGGTCTCGAGGTATGTAAACAAAGAGTAAACACATGGCCTTTGAAGCATCAACGAAATTGAAAGAGATGCAATACTTACCAATGGGTGTGTGCATAACAACCCAAATCAATACAGCAAAGCTGATGTATGAATGTAAGGAATACCAAGGGGATGATGGAAGCATAGGATTGAGGCTCAAATAAAGTAACAAACTGTTTGAAAGTCCAAAAGGCTTCCTCGACCATAGGGTTTGGGCAATGACAAGAAACAACGAGGCTAAAGAAAATGCATCAGGTCCCAAAGGATGTAAAAGAAGATTTAAGAACAAGACCTTTGAAACAAATGTCAGATTACAAGAGATGCAAATATCTACCGACGAGTGCATGCATGGAAACCAAAATTAACAAAAAAACATAGAGGTG
Organism: Ceratopteris richardii; assembly: GCA_020310875.1. Taxonomy (NCBI): domain Eukaryota; kingdom Viridiplantae; phylum Streptophyta; class Polypodiopsida; order Polypodiales; family Pteridaceae; genus Ceratopteris; species Ceratopteris richardii. The sequence continues at coordinate 184,026,006 of CM035421.1, read as the reverse complement.
GGGATAAAAGGAATATCAAGAGGCAAATAGAAGCTTAGGATTGAAGATTCGAACAAGGTTACAAATTCTCTAACAATCCTAAAGTCTTCATCCACCGTTACTAGTGTGCATTGAAATTAGGAACCAAATCTACTACATACACAAAGCTAGAGGCAAGAAGCAAAGCCTGTCAAGGGATGATAGAGACAAGGAGCAGGAGACCGTTGTAGAGAAAAGAAGCATAGAAAAGCAAGCCCTAAAAATTTTCGAATTATGGACACAAATTTTCTTCTTCAAGTTTCTATGAAATACATAATGAGCCATGTAAATACACTAGAGGAGTCCCTTAGATGCATAAATCCCAATTGTTGTAACATAACCCTTGTAAAGTAGTAGGAATTTAATATTTCTCAATAAAAGTGTCGATCTCTTGTGTGAAATGACCATTTTTAGGGAACATGTATATAAGTCACTTGATGACTCTTTGTAAGAACTTTTTGCCACTATGAGGAATCATGCTGAATTTTCAAATTTGCCTCTTCTCTACTGAGTATCTTCTTCTCCAAGAGCTTGTGTGTGTGTGTTCCATGCTTGGAATGCATGTTCAGCAGTGTTGTCTACCCCATACCCTCTTGTTTTCATGACTGTAATGTGTGTGTGAAGCTTGGTGAGTGGTGGATCTAAAGTAGTGTCTCCCACCATTCACTATTTCGCTCGTAACTTGAAGCATGTATGTTAGATTTAACCTACAAATACTACGATTAGATGTGTCTCATCGAGAGCTTTGAAATTAACCTATTATTGACTTGAACATATTCAGAGTTCTGAGCTGCGAGAAAAGTCCGAATTTGTATTACTACTGTTACAAGTATCACGACATGCATTTTTAGAGGATTAATGAGTAGGAGAGGTAGCTAAACTAAGTTCGGAGTTTTGAGCTAAGAGAAAATTCTGAATTTGTCCTTATTGTTGTTACAAGTATCATGGCATGCATTTTCAGAGGAGTAATGGGTAGGACAGGTAGTTGAACTAAGTGGGCCCGGCATGAGGGGGACAAAGGGGTAATAAACCTTCTTTGTAGAACCCCCTAGCTCTATAAGTTCTTCCCCTCCTTTGTGGGATTTGGGGGGGTCCCATGAGTGCTAGGCATATTCATCTATATTTTTGTTTTCTTTTATTTCAATCAAAGCACGGGAGAATAGGCTAATGCCGAACTTCCTTTTAGAAAAAAAAAGGTTACATTCATTGTAGCATTGTCACTTCACTTACCATCATATGTGCACATGTCTTCATACACTTCATAAGTATAATTTCATGGATTGATAATTAAACATGTATTAATCCACCACTATATGCACTTGTGGGGCAATTGAGGTACAGTCTCAGTTGACACAAGTCCCTAAGGTTATACGACTTAGGTATAGAGTTGGATAGGTCATTAGCTACCTATAACTCTCCTCCCAACCTTAAAATAGGAATGGTCCTTGGCACATCTAGAGTCTTCTCTAAGGTCCAAACACCCCTCACTTGGCCACTCTAAGGAGATGGAATAACCTTCAACACTCATGCTAGATCCTTGACTCCCCCAAGCTCTAGTCCTTGACCCAGTTAGGGTCCTTGACCAAATGTAGGTAGACCAATGGTAGACCATGGAGGTCTAAATAAATATAATATTGCATCATTGGATCACTATTAGATGTATTTAGACCTCCATGTTCTAGCATTAGCTATGTGCCACTCTCCTCCCAACCTTAGATAGCCCTTTCTAATGGCACATCTAGAGTCTTCTCCAAGGTCCAAACACCCCTCATATGGCCACTATGAGGAGATGGAATAAACTTGAAGACTCGTGCTAGAGCCTTGACTCCCTCGAGCTCTAGTTCTTGACCCCGCTACTCATTAGCAACCAACCATTGCGAGCTATAACAAGTACAGAAGCATTACATTCATGAGGATTTAACAAAAGCTTGATGTTAACAATCGATACAGTTCATGTCAAGGAAGCAGTCAAGAACTTGATTTTCTTTTTGTCTTCATGACATGAATCTTCAACCCCTTCTCAATACTTAGCAATCGTACTCGACTGAATCAAAAGGTAAAATTTATAAAAGACTCCTTGGCCAACAATATCTTACTTTTGGGTTGGTTAGATCAACTTCTACTGATGCTAGAAAAATGATTTCACTTTATTTTATAGCTTATATAGATCAAAGAAGCATACAAGATTGGGGAAGGTTTTTATCACATATTCAAAGCTAGAATGCATATACTTGGAAGAGTGAATTGATTTTCCCTCCATCAAGATCTAATGTTTCCCATGGCCTCCAAGGAGTAGGATCATCCCAAGCTCATGAAGCCCAGAGAGAAAGAACTAGAGAGAGACCTGAGGTAGTTTTTGCACACACTATGGGCAGAAATAGATTAGGATTTGAAAATGAAAGACTTGAAAGAGAGAGACATCAAGCACATAGGCAACAAAGAGATGAACATGATTTTCCATTGCCTAGACCCCGAGAGCACACAAGAACCCTTAGACCCACTCAAGTGATCAAGGCAATGAAGAATTATTTTGACGGGACAGGAGATCCTTATGATCATGTGGCCGAGTTCAAACAAGTGTTAAGAGCTGAACAAGTTGAGGATTCACCCAGTATGAGGCATTTGGTTTGACTCTTAAGGGCACTACCTTAGCTTGGTTTCAACCACTGAGTAGTCGCAACTATCGCGATATAGGTCACCTGCTAGACGAATTCATTGTAGAATTTTCCAAGAGTGGTATCAGGCATAACACATCATCTTTGATCCAGACTTTCAAGCAGACACCCCAAGAAACAGTGCGACTAGCAGGTAGAAGGTTCAAATAGTACCTAGAAAGATGATGTGCTCCAGAGTTACCCACACCAGCCAAACAAGTGGCTTTGTTCTTAGATGGCTTACTGAGCACAAAGTTAAGATCATATGTGTACTTGAAAGAGCCTAGATCCATAGAAGAGTGTGTGTGGACATGCATTGACATAGAAGATAACTTGGGTGAGGAGTTAGGATTGTCCAAACTCTATAAGGATTCTGATAGTTCTACTAGTCATACTTCAAAAATCTCCACGCAAATAGATGAGATAGCTGAGCAAGTTGCCAAGAAGCTGGGAGTCCAAAATAGACAAACACAAAGAGTCACCTCATTGAACCGATGTTATACCTGCAAAGGGGACGACATGGCTAACGTATGCCCAATGCAAAACCAAAACATTAGAGAAAGGAATGCTCCATATTGCACTATTGAGAGAAAATACACGAACCACACGGCTCAAGATTGTCCTTACAATAGGCAGGTTGTTAGACAAACTTACCAGCAACCTTACCAACAAGGTAGGTATCAGAACCAATACCAACAACCATTATCGACCACAACAGCAATATCAGGCACAATATAGGCCACAACTAGTCTTGGGAAACCAACCACCAGCTCCTGCCAATGTAATTCCAGTTAAGTATGCAGTGGTAGAAGAGAACCTTAATAGAGCATTGGTGCTAGTGACCCCACTAATCTCAGAGAATGACTCTCATGATCATAGTTCAGACTACTCCGATGAAGATAGTCCACATGCTTATTACACTGAGTCCCTTGAGCATAGTGAGATTTACTCGTATCAATATGAGGCACCACCTATGGAGCAAAATTGGGAGCTAGAATACTCCAATGTCATGTACACAAATACTAACCCTAGGCCCCAATTGAGACAAATGAGACCATTTCAAGCCCCTAGAGGATCTTGTTTCAGATGTCAAGGTGACCATTTCATTCGTGATTGTCCCCACCCACCATCTCCAAGTCAAGGTCAGGCTATCACAATACAAGCTTTTTGTCCTGAATGTGGCAAAGACCATCTTCCCAGGGATTGTCTAAGAAACCCCTCCAGTGCACCCAAGATTACACCCATTAATGTGGTAGGCTTAGTGGCGGATTCAAGTGCCAGTGGCAGTAATGTGGCTCCTGTACAGGCAGTTACTAGGGCACAAGCATTCAAACAAGATAAACCAGCAGAACAATCGGAGTCGAGTGAATCAAGAGAGCCTAGTAAGAGGAAAACAAGAACATGGAAAGATACCAGAGAGAAGGCCAATCGCAAGTGGAATAAAAAGTTATCGGAACTAGAAGAAAGCTTGAAAGACGCAAAAACAAAAATAGAAGACATTGCATCTCAATACCCCTCGCATGCCAAAACTCCATCCACTCCATCTCATCCCACCCCACCACCCATTGTAAATAGGCCGCAACCAGGGTCTATTCTTGCAGATCCAACCCCAGAAGGCTTGGACATGATGTTCAAGGCCTACCAGACTGCACTTCAAGAAGGGCCTACAGCTGCAAACCTAGACAAGAGTTACCCTAGAGCAGACTTAGAGATTGAATGGATGAAAATGTGCATGAAAATGGTAGAACAAGCTCAAGCTATACTCGAGACTAGTCAAAAGTTCAATCAGACAAACTCTCTCAAACCGGATTTGCAATTCCAGGGCTTACTAGAAAGATTAGAGAAATTGGTAAACAAACCACAAGTTTCTTTACCTCCACAGACTCAACAAGTTATTGAGAGAAGAAGCTCACCACCAATGGGAGCTTATGTTCCTAATTCCACGGATGCTGGAATATCTCCTTCAATTTAGGAGCACTCTCAAGAGTTCTTGCGAGAAATACAAGAAGAAAAATGGGCCAAGGAGAAGGGTAATCCTCCTCCTATTCCTGAAATTGATGATCTTCATGATCAATTTCCCCAAGACATTCCATCTATTTACGGAGATCAAGTAGAGCAACCAGAAGACGAAAGGTTAGATTTTGAATCTAATACCTTAGAGGAACTGCCTCAATTTCCAGGCCCTTGGGAATCTAAATCTCTTCAGATCAGAGCTCCGACAATATTGGTAAGAAATGAAGACTCAGTGGTTCCAAGGAACACTAATGTCGTGAAGAACACTAAGGTTCAATGTCACCTCGCTGTAGAAGAGCTGCTCAAAGCAAAACCTGAGCTATGGAATCATGTGAAGGATTAGGTTCCAGAACTTGATTCCAATATGCAAAAAGTAGGCTCTAAACAGAAAGTTCCAGAGATACTTCTAGACAAAATAGGGGACATGTGTGAGGGTGAAGAAGGTAATACTTATCTTCCAATCACCTATCAAGGTTACACAACCAAAGCAATCATAGATTCAGGTGCTGGTGTTGCTATTGCGACCACCTCCTTGTGGAAGCAATGGGGCAAACCCACATTAAGACCAACTAGAATGAAGCTTCAAATGGCCGACGGTCATTTTGAAAGACCTCTAGGACTGCTCGAAGGGATAACTCTAACCACTTGTGGTGTAGAGTTTGATCACATATTTGCTATATGTGACTTTGAGAAAAATAATGTTATGAAATTATCCTAGGAAGACCCTTCCTACGACAATTGCAAATAGTACAGGATTGGGGAACTAACTCCTTGTACTTACAACACTTAGGGGTCACCACCAAGGTCAATTTGAAGGATTACTCCTTCAGAGAGGTACCACCCCTACAGTGGAATCCTATCCACAAAGCGAAAGAAGATTCCATCTCTGTGCATTCTGAAAGTTCACCTGATCCATCATGGTTGCATGAAGATACTCATTTGTGGATGTGCAAGGTCGCAGAGGAAGAGGAAAAACGTTTAAAGGAAAGAGAAGAAGGAACTTCGCTAGGAGATAGACCAATTAGAGACCCAGCCTACACACTGATGATCTTTCCAGATGAGGAATTTGAGCCTCATGGCTGGCCAGAAATCTTATCCACCATCGACATTGCTGTCAATGAAGAACAATGGACACCTCATTGTGATGAGGAGGGTTATGATATTTCAGTGTTCATGTGTCAGCCCTTGCTAGAAGAATGTGACCCTAGTGATGTCATAGAAGAAGAAGAGAATGACGATGATATAGAGTCCATTGTGATGGATAGTTGCTTTAACTCAGAGCAGCACTATCTAGAAGATATAGGAGTGTTCACCCAGAAAGAAGAAGAACCTCTCACAAGTATTAAAACGGTAAATTCAATGGATGGAAGTGAGAGCAGTCAAAAGAAAAAGAAAAGGAAAGCAGTGAAACAAGAAGAGGAGGAATCAATGTTTGAAGTACCAGAAAACTTCAAGAAATATGAAGTTGACGACCGCAAAATTTTTGTACGAATGCCTAAGAGAGAGGCCATCATAGGAGAATCATATGATAATAAAGAAAAGACCAAGAAAATTGTAGTGACCATTGAAGAGAACGAAGAGAGATGCACATATATAGGAGATGACCTAAGTGCAAGAGAAGAAATGGAGCTCGTAGCTCTATTAAGGGAATATAGGGATGTGTTTGCATGGCACTATAGAGACTTGAAAGGGGTAGATCCAAGAATTTTCTCTCATACTATCTCCATGACTGCTGATGCCAAGCCCACCAAATAGAAGCCCTACACATATAATGATACATATGCAGCCAAAATAAAAGAAGAAATTGATAGGCTGATTGAAGCTGGATTCATCTATGACATTGAGCATACTAAATGGGTGTCCCCCATTGTAGTGGGGCCCAAGAAGAACGGGAAGTTGCGAGTGTGTATTAACCTTAAAAAAGTTAATGCCGCGATGATCAGAGATAGTTATCCACTTCCAATCACGGAACACCTATTGGAGCATGTTGCAGGCAAGGAAGTTTATAGCTTCCTTGATGGATTTTCAGGTTACAATCAAGTAGCCATTGCCCCAGAAGATCAACATAAAACAAATTTTGCCACAGAGTGGGGAATCTTTGCATTTCGTGTGATGCCATTTGGGCTCACCAATGCACCTACAACATTCCAAAGGCTCATGTGTCATGTCTTCAAAGAGTTCTTGCGAAAGAGCTTAGAAGTGTATGTGGATGATTTATGTGCTCATTCCCAAGAAAGAAGATTTCACATCCTTGAGCTCAGACAAATCTTCAACAAGTGTAGAGAATATCGAGTGTGTTTGAACCCAGAAAAGTGTGTGTTCATGGTGCATCAAGGTAAATTTCTAAGAATGGAATTTCAACAGATGAAGATAAGGTACGAGCCATAGCAGAGCTGCCAAGGCCAAGGAATGTTAAAGAGGTACAAGCCTTTATGGGCCATTGTGGATATTACCGTAGGTTTATCCACATGCACGCGATCATAGCTAGACCCCTTTATGCCTTGCCCAATGTGCAGAGAGAGACCACCAGTGGAGCATGCCACCCTTTATCAAGTGTCATTAATTCCTGATTGGAGTGCTCCATTGGTAGAGTTTATGAGATCGGGAATCTTACCCAAAGAGGCTAGTCTAGAAAGAAGAGGAAGCATGGAGCAAGAGGCTAAGGACTATGCTTTATTTGGAGACAACTTATATCGAAGAGGCAAGGATGGTTATCTAAGATTGTGCGTTCACGAATCAGACTATTTGAAAGTCTTAGAAACTGCACACCTTACCAAGTGGGTAGAAGTAAAAGCCACACAAAGAATGATGCTCAAACAACAGCTAAGTTCTTATTTGAGAATTTGTTCACAAGATATGGACTACCAATAGATTTAGTGAGCGATAGAGGCACACATTTCTTGAATGAAGTCATTGAAAATCTTCTCCAAGAGTTCTTGGTGATACATAAGAAGTCTGCCCCCTATCATCCACAAGCTAACGGACAAGCTGAGAGCACAAACAAGATCCTATGTAATGTCTTGACCAAACTGGTAAATAATAAACACTCTAATTGGGATAAACAGCTTCATCATGCTCTTTGGACTTACCGAGTTGCCTATGAAACGGTACTCAATACCACCCCATTTCGGATGGCCTTTGGACAGAATGTTGTGCTACCATTAGATTTCTTAATCCCAGCTTTAAAAGTAGCACAAGAGCATGAGTGGAATGGACATGAATTGTCCTCTAGGATCTTTGATCTTGAACGCTTAGGTGAGACGAGGCTACGAGCGGCAGCAGGCATCTATGCTGCAAAGAAAAGACAAAAGGCATACTTTGATGCCGACATCAAAGATAAAGGATTGAAAGCGGGAGACCTAGTGCTGGTTTATACACTAAAGCAACATTCCCGTAAGTTGGAAAAAAGAGGTTATGGACCGATGATCATTAATAGAATTTCCACTAGCGTGCAGTTCAGTTGGCCACTCTAGAAGGAGATATCTAACCAAACTATATTAGTGGATGTAGAGTCAAGCTATATCAAGAACCTTGCAAAGGCAAGCAAACCCTCCTTCTTTTTCGAAGAGTAAAGCATCCATAGTAGTTCAACCTAAGAAGCACGCACAACAATTCAAGACAATTGCTATAGCAAATAGAAAGACACCATTCAACAAGAAAGCTGTTCCGGGCATGAGGCAGATCTGGGTACGCAAAGGAGAGCAATCACTAGCCTTAACCCCACAAACCCCATCCAAGCAAGCCCACCAGGCCAAAAGACGAAGGAAGAAGCTCGGACAAGCTCAACCACAAAGTATCCGACAAATTTGGGTGCCTAAGAAATTAGTTGCAGCTCAACGAGGGCGATTACGCATGTGGGTGCCCAGGAAGCTCTTACATCCACAACAACCTATGCTCTCCCATATGTGAAAAGTCTCAACAAAGAAGCCATAGCGAGGTAGAGGTCAGAACCAAACACCAAGAACAAAAGTAGACCAACTAACCTCTCCAACACGAGTCAGGCGGCCAGCCACAAAGGTATGGGTTTGGAAGCCAAATGCATCAGCGGCCCCTACAAAACCAAAGTGCCAACCACAAGGGACACAACAGTCAAGAAACCCGCCAAGGATGAATAGGCCAAAGGTGCTCACTACACACTCACAGATCCTTCTCAAATGGATCCCCATAAGGAGGAAGGATCAGTTGTCATCTCGAGATCCAATGGATACATCCACAATAGATGGCATCAACATTCGCAAATAACATCAAAAGCCTCGACGAGCAACAACCATGTGCTCCTTGCACAGCCCAGTCTTTTGCACCATTCAGGTCATGCATTTCCAAAGTATGCATTAATATAGGGCCACATTACATGGCCGTGCATAGACACATTTGAGAGTCCCATGCACAAGAGCACATTGACATATGTCAACTATTTTTTCTGATACTAACATTGGTCTTCTTGTTTTGTGACATTGTTTCACAAAAAAAAAAAAGAGAGAGAAGAGAAGAGGAAAAGAGAGAGAGAGAGAGAGAGAGAGAGAGAGAGAGAGAGAGAGAGAGAGAGAGAGAGAGAGAGAGAGAGAGAGAGAGAGAGAGAGAGAGAGAGAGAGAGAGAGAGAGAGAGAGAGAGAGCTTGTTCCAAGGTTTGGCTCATGGAACATGAATGTGTCATGCTTAGTTGAAGGTGGAACCATTGATTACTGGGCATTTATCAGTTTTGATAGAAGTCTGTCTCGGCTAGCAGATGATATTATTACCGCCTTATTTGGTAGATGTCAAGCACCTGGCATGAACATGGCATCCACAACTACTGTTTCCCCTTACCATGGTAGGAGGGAAGAGCTTGAAGGTCCACAACTTGAGTGATGCTTAACTACTATATGTACGAGACATCCAATGAGATATCTGCAAAGGGTAGTTTTGGTACAATGCAAATCCTTGTATTTATACTGGATGAGAAGACTCCTGCTTATGGTGAGCTAACGAGAAGATGTGAAACTAAGCTTGGTGTAGTTACCCAATGTCGTTTGTCAAGGAATATAAAGAAATCAATTCTCAGTATCTGGCAAATGTTGCTTTGAAGAGAGCAGACAGGACCAGGCACTCAAAGAATTTCATCAGTGGATCCTCAACATGGCATTCATCAACAATGTCCATCACAAATGCCGGGAGAACAATAGGACAAGATAAACACCGATCGGTGCTTCACCATGGTAAGTATCTTTTACCTTGGCAACACCATAACCATGATAGATTAGGAAACCTCTTCGTCGACATACCCTTGAGCACTTAGCTCAAGACCCCAATTTTTGCACCATACTTCTTCCAATGCATTTTCCAAGTAAGCATGTATAGGGCTACATTACAAGGCCATGCACAGGGCACATATTTTCCTCAACCCATGCACGAACACACTGACCCATCATTCATTATGGGTTATGAATACTTGGCATGAATGCTATGAATATCAACTTTGGAAGATCTAGAGGACATCAACGGAGACTCACAGTGACACAGTCATGCTGGAATCCAACAAAGAAGTACATACCAAGGGACTACAACTTGCAAAGGCTCGCACTGATAGATGAAGAACCGGACAACCAACCTTGCCACATCTGGAAGTCAGACGACTTTTGTTCATACAGAAGGGACACTCCCTCTCAAAGCACTACTTGGAACAACCACTACAACAAGGGTCTGTCAGGGACGATAGACTCGAGAGGGGGGGGAGTGTTGGAACTTAAGGTCAAGCACAAGCATGGAAGCACATCAGAAAGGTGGATACACACAAGAAGAAGGAGCAAGTAGGGAGCTCCAAGAAGTACATGTAAAATTTTTAATCCCCTACAAAAATAGTGATTTCCATCACTAAAAATGGTACATTGTAAATACCATTTTCTATTTTTGTAACTCCATTTTGTTCAAGTCGAGGAGTCCTTGAGCTTGAGGAGTATTAGAAGTATCATCCTACCAATTTTCATAATTTTTAGACTTCGTTTGAGCCCTCAAATAAGCCCTGGAACCTAATTTTTAACTAGGTTGGACACTAGGTGTGGACAGGGCCAAAACTAGTCAAAAAGCTATAAAAAGAGCTAGAGAGCTCATTTCTGAGGTTAGCTTGTTAGAAAATAGAGCTTTTGTAAGAACTCTTTTGCAATCGAAGCTTTCCATAGTTCCTCTCTTTGATCTTACCTTGTGCGCGTGTGTGTATATGTGTGTGCATGCTCGTGTGCTTTCACTCACGCACTTGTGCCTTCACTTGCTCGTGGTCTTCATACCGGTCCTCATGTCTCCGCAGATTGACAAGTAAAGGAGGTGGTGCTTACGCTAGAGCTACATTATATCATAGCAACAAATCCAATGAGTAGGTTAGAACAAAATCATCAGCAAATCAATGCTAGTATCATAACTAAAAGGCAAAACAAGTTGATTCAAGTGCAAGCTTAAGAACCATAAACTATGATTGTTATTCTAGATCGTTTAGACCCACCTTTGTCTTTGTATATGAGCTTAAAAATAGATTTTCAATCATCCACCTCTACTTGCTTATTAATCCTTATCATTTTCCACCCCAGAAGAAAATGCATGCAAGTAGTGTCCTCCTAGGTATGTGCTTCAACAAATGAGTTCTTGTCTCCCTCACATCTCCTTTCTGTACATTTGTTCTAAATCCCTTGTCTTCAGCACGTGAACAAGTCCCTTGATGTGTAGGGAATAAGGATGATAGAAGAAATGGAATGTACGTTGTACTTCCGTGACCACTTTTAATTGATCCCCCTTTAGAGCTCTGATTATCTACATGTCATCATGCTCCTAGATTTGACTAATTGAATTCATGTATCTATCAAAGTGAAGAGGTATTCAAGAAGGTAAGTTCTTCCCTTCTCTACATCGAGTGATAGAAAATTATCTTTCGATCACTATACAACATGTAGACTAATCTTCATGGTGTAACTCTAGAACTATCTCCTTATTACCTGCCTAATCTTCATGGTGTAACTCTGTTATGCCTCCTATTGTAGATGCTATTCCATCCATGAAACTTTTCTCTGGCCAATTAGCTATAATCTTCTCTTCCTCTTTAGATATTGATGAACATGAATTACACAAACCATCCTCCATCGCTCTCTGTCCCTTTATCAAAAACCTTAGCTATCTCCTTTTGTCTTTGTGTGAAAACAACAGTGTGAACGCGTTCCTTGATTTCTTTCCTCCAAGATGTCCACTCCCCATAACAAAGATGCCTATCTTGCCACCTATTATGACTCCTTCAATAACATCATCAATAGTTCTCTATTTAGTCCTTCAGTTCTAGTTTTGATTTGAAGCACCCACATACATGCTACACTCATATGTGGTGCTACTTAGTACTTAGGGATATTATTCAGCTCTTACTTTAGTTCTATTCATCATCAATAGAGAGAGGTATTAACCATCCATCATCTCCATGTGTCCTATTATGTTAGTGCTCCTTTTGTTTGCTTCTTGTGTGTCTCTCACATTTCTACACACACCCAAAAATATAAAATTTTTGTTGAATCTTGATGAATGTCAGAGTGTGAAAGGTCAAAGAATGGAAAGAGTTAGTGTTACATTGATGAATGAAGAAGTACTAATATGCTCAAATCAAAATGAAGCATATTCACTTGGAGATCTAACTCTGAGTGTACAATAGAAAAAACATATATGTTGGCTAGGTGCCATTGAAATTCCCAAGCACACTAAAAAACCGTTTCTTGGATTTTTCAAAACATACCATGGACAAAAAACAATATCAAGACTCAAATGGAAGGGGAGTTTCTTGAAGTAGATGGAATGGGAAATTTTCTATGGAGTGGAATTTAGGTGTGATTTTAAAACCATCAGTTGCATCTTTGGATACAAAAAGAAGTATATACACCCTCTATCCTTTGCCCTTTTGCATAAGAGGATACATTAGATTGAATGGACATGTTAATTGTGGGCGATTAACTTTCGCTCCTATACCAACTATTGGTGATCTCACGACTCTGAGACCACTTCTTGATGGCCGTCGCGGCAAAGGCTTGAACCTTGTCAGGCCTGCGGAAATCGCTGCGCCACCAAAATTGGTTGCCAACCTAGAGTGATATTAGAACACCTCTATAATCAGCAGTAGCTCAGCATGGTTACTATCACTCAACATATAAGACTACGTCTTGAACTCACTGGAAATTCCACTAGAACTCCACCGGACTGTCACCAGACTGTCACCGTAATTCTACCGGAATCTTACTGGAATCAACTCCTATTCTGTTTGTAATTACTTCAAGTGAGCATACAAGAAGTAAGGAAGTGATGAGTGAACTTCCTTTACTGAATGAACACTTTCTGAAGTTTAAGAAAAAACTTCTTTGGTTCAGAATGTCTCTTTCCGGTTAGACTTTGTACTGTGTGTACATATCCATTTCACCGAATTCTTTGATGAACTGATAGTAGAGATGTCTAGCTATAAGATAAGCTAACTCTCATACAAACTTTTAACTTACTCTACGAGATATACTTCGTTGTTCTACCGGAAAACTCGTTTTCTGAGAAAACTTTAACTGATCGAAACATTCGTTTACTGAGATAACTGTATTTGACCGAGACATTCATTTACTGAGAGAGTACCAAGGGATACGTTTACTAACGAGCTGTAACTGTTAAGGGTTAACGAACTTTCTACCGTAACATGAAAATACTCAAAGTTCTTCACATATGAACAGTGCACGCGAACTTCCACATGAACATGTGTTTTTTATTAGAGAAGATGTGTACAAATTAGCTTGGCCTCTTCTTGCTCAAGCTATGGAAACTCTCCTACACTGAGTAGTTTCTCTTTACCATCTCTCTCAGATGAATACCTGACATTTCAGGTTTCTGTTATTCATCTGTACATACGCGATCTATGGCATCTTCTGAGAACTTCTCACCTCTCTCTTCACTCTCTGTACATACGCGATCTCTGGCGTCTTCTCACTTCCTCATATCCTCTCCTCTTCTTTTTGACTTCCATATGTGCTCTTATTTATACTGCGCACTCTTCTCACGCACGTTCTAGCTCGCACTTCCCTCTTGTTATTCTTATGCACGTTCTCTCTGTATATACAGTTTGATTCGGTGTTACGAACTCTGATTTTGCACGATTCTGTACTGTACATAACAGTCGTGAATTTGTCCCTTCATTAAGGCTTTTGATTTTTTGAATATTTGATTCTACTTCTCTTTATCTTTCTTTGTCTGTACGTCAAATTCGTGAGTGATTCTTCAACAGCTCCCCCTCAATCACTAATTTGACTCTTTCGGTCTTCATATATTTTTCTTTCTTTTATACCTGCCATTTCTTTGAATCTGCTTGTCTTTGTTCCATCCCAGCTCTTTGTCAAAATATCTGCAATCTGATCTTTTGTCGGAGTGTATACTATTTCTATCTCCTTCTCCATTACCTTTTCCCTCAAGAAATGATACTGAATTTCTATATGCTTTGTTCTTGCATGAAATACTGGATTTGCTGCAAGATACAGCGAGCTCATGTTATCTCCATGTATGATGGGTATACCTTGATCAATACCCATGCTTTTGAACAAGGTATGCATCCATATCACTTCTTTAGCTGCTTCTACCAGTCCTTTATATTCTACTTCTGTTGACGATAAAGCCACTGTGTATTGTTTCTTCGAACACCAACTTACTAGCTTATCTCCTAGGTATATCATATACCCATGTGTTGATCTTCTGTCAACTTGACTTCCTGCCCAGTCTGAGTCACTGAATGCTCTCAGCTGTATATCTGACGTAAAAGGATAATATAATCCTTCCTTTATAGTTCTTATATATCTAAGAACTCTCTGTCCGGCAACCCAATGTTGATCCTTTGGACAATGCATGAACTATGAGAGAACTCCCACTGCATAACTAAGATCTGGTCGTGTCAGTGTAGCGTAGATTAAGCTTCCCACTAACGATTGATATTTCCTCATTTCTTTAAACTCTGCACCACTATATTTGCTGAGTTTATGATTTACTTCAAGCGGTGTTGAAGCTTCTCTGAAATTCTCCATATTAAACTTCTTCAGTAAGTTTAGGAGATACCTTTCTTGCCTAACATATACACCATGATCTGTGTATGTGATTTCCATTCCTAGAAAGTATGACAACTTTCCTAGATCACTGATCTGAAACTCCTTTTTGAGTAATCTCTTTACTTCTTTAATTCCTTCATCTGAAGTACCTGTGATTATAATTTCGTCTACATAAATGCAAATGTAGATCATACCTTCTTCTGTTCTCTTAATGAGTAGACTTGCATCTGCTTTCGAACTTTGGTATCCAAGTTCATTGAGATATTTCACAAGCCTGTAATTCCAAGCTCTTGGAGCTTGCTTCAGTCCGTAAAGTGCTTTCTTTAATCTGCAAACAAAGTTTGGGTATCTGGAACTTACAAACCCTTCCGGTTGTTCCATGTAGACTTCATCTGATATATATCCATTCAAAAATGCGTTCTTTATATCCAGCTGACTTAGCTTCCATCCTTTTGATGCTACTATAGCAATCACTGTCCTTATGGTTGACATCTTTGCCACCGGACTAAACGTCTCGTCATAATCTATGCCATGCGTCTGAGCATAGCCCTTGATAACTAGTCTAGCTTTGTGTCTGGCTATCCTTCCATCTGCAAGTTTCTTAACTTTGAAAACCCATTTATTTCCGATCACTTTCTTACCACTTGGTTTAAGAACAAGTTCCCATGTCTTGTTCTCCTCCAGTGCGATAAACTCTTCTTCCATTGCTTCTTCCCATTGCTTCTTGCCTTTAGCTTCATTATAGTTCTGAGGTTCTTCATCATCTTTGATCATATATGCATAATTTTTCTGAGTTATATATGAGGTATCATAGGAATACCTTTCTGGTTGTCTTCTATTCCTGTTTGACCTTCTTGGTTCAAACTCTTCATGTGTATCTGAATACACGTCTTCATCAAATCCCTGTTCATCTTCATTTCTCATACCTGATCCGATCCTGGACGTACTTACCTGCATATGATCTTCATCTCTGTTCACCTGCACAATTGATTTCCCTTTCTCTTTTCTTCTTATTTCTTCTTCAAATTCTTCCGGTGTATGATTCTGATCTGTATACCAGCTTTTCTGTTCATCAAATGTAATATCTCTGGAAACAGTAAACTGTTTTGTTAGAGGACTCCATAACATGTAGCCCATCTGCTTTTCATCATATCCGACGAAAACATATTTCTCTGCTTTTGGTTCGAGCTTATGTCTGAGTTGTGATGGTACATAAGCGTAAGCTACTGATCCAAACACTTTGCAATGATCAAGTGTTGGCTTCTTTCCCCACCAGGCTTCATAGGGGGTCATTCCATCTAATGCCGTACATGGTAATCTATTTACCAAGTATGTAGTTGTATTTACAGCTTCAGCCCAAAGATAATTTGGACAATCCTTTTCCTTTAGCATAGCTCGTGCAAACTCAACTAGAGTTCGGTTCCTTCTTTCTACTACACCATTTTGTTGTGGTGTGTACCTAAAGGTTATTTCTCTCTTAATACCTGCATTCCAAAGATAGTCATTGAACTCTCGGGAGAAGTATTCTCCCCCTCCATCAGACCTCAGTCTCTTCAGCTTTCGTCCTGTGAGTCTTTCAGCATATGCATGAAAATGCCTGAAAGCTCCAAACACTTCTGATTTCTCAGTCAAAACATATAACGTTATCCATCTTGTAGCATCATCAATGAATAAAACGTAATACCTCCATCCACTGATTGATCCTTCTTTTGTTGGACCCCATACATCTGTATGAATGAGTTCAAGAACTCCTTCATGTTTGAATCCTTTCTTCTGGAAAGGTAACCTGTGGGCTTTTCCCATCTGACATGCTTCGCACTTATGAATCATATGTTTATTCTGTACATTCAGTAATCCCAGTACTGACTAGTTTGCTATCATGGCTTTAATTCCTTTTTCATTGAAATGACCTAATCTCTTATGCCAGAGATCAAGTTCTGTAATCACCTTTTCACCATGTGTGAGCAGCGCTTGGCCGATGTTCCCTTGTACTCTTAAGGTAAAGAGTCTACCTTCTTTCTTACCAGAGACGATCTGATTGTATCCGTTCTCTGGATCTTCTACAAATACTCCTTCATTTGTAAATCTCACCTGAAAACCTTTCTCAACTATCTGTCCTACACTAATTAAGTTTTTCGGTATTGTTGGAACATACAAACATTGGTTAGCAAATCTGCTCCACTCTTACACTTCACTTTCCCAATTGAATGTACACTGTGTCTTGTATTGTCACCTGTTTGAACAGTGTGACTGGAACTACCCTTTTCCAATTCTGACATCACTTCTATATTTCCTGACAAGTGATTAGAACATCCAGAATCAATGTAAAATACCTTTAGGTCTTCATTATCTGATGTGCTGATTGAGTTCATCATCAATGATGTGTGACTTTCATTCTGTGTGTCATTTGCGTAGTTGTTGTAGGTGGTGTTGTAGGATTGATTCTGTCCCCAACTTCTTGCTCCACCTCTACCATAGCCTCCTCTTTGATTTTGTCTTCCTCTTTGAAAGTTATTCTGATATCTTCCACTTCTGCCTCTGCTATTACTGTTTTGATTTGATCCTTGTTGATTGTGCCAGCAATCATGAGCCAAATGATTACTTAGTCCACAGATCCAGCAAGCCTTCTTGTTGTTATTCTGACTACTTCTTCCTCTTCCAAAACCTCTTGCTCTTCCTCTGCCGGTGCCTTTACCTCTTGCATAATAAGCCTGAGAACTCGACTCTTCTTCGTCTTTTGACTTACCTTTGTCTTTCTTCTTGTTCTTCATGTACATTGCAGAACTTTGTCCTTTATCTGCATCTCCTTTCAGGTCTTGCTCATATGTGAGCATCAAACCAAGCAACTGATTTAAATCTGGTACAAAATGATTTAAAGAAAGTTCAGCTGAGAGTACGAAAGGTTTCCACCTTTCATCTCCTCTCAAACCTGTTAGCAGTTGCGCTATCAATCTGTGATCTTCGACATCTTCATTTATGGATCCAAGGTTATCTGCTAGATCCTTCATCTTAGTAACATAGTCACTAATGCTTTGATTCGACTTCTTTTTGAACGTTGTGAACTCAGACCATAAGCTAGCCTTCCTAGCTTTCGTAGTATTTTGGAAGTGATCTTCCAACGCACTCCATATGTCCTCCGCTTTCTCCAGACCTCTAATGTGCGGTAGTAGATGGTCTGAAATGGTATTATAAATGTAAGCTCTTGCCGTTGCATCTTTCTTCAACCACAGCTTCAAGGCTTCTAATTCTTCTTTTTCTGGTTGACTATCATCTTCGAAAGTCGGCTTCTTTTCTTCTCCAGTCACATACATCATTAAGTCCTTACTCATAAGTAAGGCTTCCATGCGCATTACCCACGCGGGATAATTATCTCTGTCCAATTTATCAATTTGGACATGATCTTCCATGATCTTCTTGTTTCTGTTACTTTCGGTGACTTTTGAGAATCTTTCTGCTCTTCACAATCTTTCTCGTTCTAGTACCACTTCTTGTGGTTAACCGGCTTCTGACAACAATGATGGTGAATAATCTGGCTCTCATACTCTGGTTCTGATACCACTTATGATGAATAACCTGGGCTCTGATACCACTTGTGGGCGATTAACTTTCGCTCCTATACCAACTGTTGGTGATCTCACAACTCTGAGACCACTTCTTGATGGCCGTCGCGGCAAAGGCTTGAACCTTGTCAGGCCTGCGGAAATCGCCACGCCAACAAAATTGGTTGCCAAGCTAGAATGATATTAGAACACCTCTATAATCAGCAGTAGCTCAGCATGGTTACTATCACTCAACATATAAGACTACGTCTTGAATTCACTGGAAATTCCACTGGAACTCCACCGGACTGTCACTAGACTGTCACCGTAATTCTACCAGAATCTTACTGGAATCAACTCCTATTCTGTTTGTAATTACTTCAAGTGAGCATACAAGAAGTAAGGAAGTGGAGTGAACTTCCTTTACTGAATGAACACTTTCTGAAGTTTAAGAAAAAAATTCTTTGGTTCAGAATGTCTCTTTCCGGTTAGACTTTGTACTGTGTGTACATATCCATTTCACCGAAATCTTCGATGAACTGATAGTAGAGATGTCTAGCTATAAGATAAGGTAACTCTCATACAAATCTTTAACTTACTCTGTGAGATATACTTCGTTGTTCTACCGGAAAACTCGTTTTCTGAGAAAACTGTAGCTGACCAAAACATTCATTTACTGAGATAACTGTATTTGACTGAGACATTCATTTACTGAGAGAGTACCAAGGGATACGTTTACTAACGAGCTGTAACTATTAACGGTTAACGAACTTTCTACCGTAACATGAAAATACTCAAAGTTCTTCACATATGAACACTGCGCACGAACTTCCACATGAACATGTGTTTTTTATTAGAGAAGATGTGTACAAATTAGCTTGGCCTCTTCTTGCTCAAGCTATGGAAACTCTCCTACACTGAGTAGTTTCTCTTTACCATCTCTCTCAAATGAATACCTGACATTTCAGGTTTCTGTTATTCATCTGTACATACGCGATCTATGGCGTCTTCTGAGAACTTCTCACCTCTCTCTTCACTCTCTGTACATACGCGATCTCTGGCGTCTTCTCACTTCCTCATATCCTCTCCTCTTCTTTTTAACTTCTATATGTGCTCTTATTTATACTGCGCGCTCTTCTCACGCACGTTCTAGCTCGCACTTCCCTCTTGTTATTCTTATGCACGTTCTCTCTGTATATACAGTTTGATTCGGTGTTACGAACTCTGATTCTGCACGATTCTGTACTGTACATAACAGTCGTGAATTCGTCCCTTCATTAAGGCTTTTGATTTTTTGAATATTTGATTCCGCTTCTCTTTATCTTTCTTTGTCTGTACGTCAAATTCGTGAGTGATTCTTCAACAGCTCCCCCTCAATCACTAATTGACTCTTTCGGTCTTCATATATTTTTCTTTCTTTTATACATGCCATTTCTTTGAATCTGCTTGTCTTTGTTCCATCCAAGCTCTTTGTCAAAATATCTGCAATCTGATCTTTCGTCGGAGTGTATACTATTTCTATCTCCTTCTCCATTACCTTTTCCCTCAGGAAATGATACTAAATTTCTATATGCTTTGTTCTTGCATGAAATACTCGATTTGCTGCAAGATACAACGAGCTCATGTTATCTCCATGTATGATGGGTATACCTTGATCAATACCCATGCTTTTGAACAAGGTCTACATCCATATCACTTCTTTAGTTGCTTTTACCAGTCCTTTATATTCAGCTTCTATTGACGATAAAGCCACTGTGTGTTGTTTCTTCGAACACCAGCTTACTAGCTTATCTCCTAGGTATATCATATACCCATGTGTTGATCTTCTGTCATCTTGACTTCCTGCCCAGTCTGAGTCACTGAATGCTCTCAGCTGTATATCTGACGTAAAAGGATAATATAATCCTTCCTTTATAGTTCTTTTTATATATCTAAGAACTCTCTGTCCGGCAACCCAATGTTGATCCTTTGGACAATGCATGAACTGTGAGAGAACTCCCACTGCATAACTAAGATCTGGTCGTGTCAGTGTAGCATAGATTAAGCTTCCCACTAACGACTGATATTTCCTCATATCTTTAAACTCTGCACCACTATATTTGTTGAGTTTATGATTTACTTCAAGTGGTGTGGAAGCTTCTCTGCAATTCTCCATATTAAACTTCTTCAGTAAGTTTAGGAGATACCTTTCTTGCGTAACATATACACAATGATCTATGTATGTGATTTCCATTCCTAGAAAGTATGACAACTTTCCTAGCTCACTGATGTGAAACTCCTTTTCGAGTAATCTCTTTACTTCTTTAATTCCTTCATCTGAAGTACCTGTGATTATAATGTCGTCTACATAAATGCAAATGTAGATCATACCTTCTTCTCTTCTCTTAATGACTAGACTTGCATCTGCTTTCGAACTTTGGTATCCAAGTTCATTGAGATATTTCACAAGCCTATAATTCCAAGCTCTTGGAGCTTGCTTCAATCCGTAAAGTGCTTTCTTTAATCTGCAAACAAAGTGTGGGTATCTGGAACTTACAAACCCTTCCGGTTGTTCCATGTAGACTTCATCTGATATATATCCAGTTGTTCCATGTACTACCCAAATTCAGTGATTTAAAGCTTGTTGGATTCATCATAATGTCTACTATAAGCCTACAAATTTTCATAAGCATTGGATTCTTAAATTCGAAGATATGTTCATTTTGCTTTGCACTGGTCTCATTGCTCTAGCAGCCCGTAAAAATCGGGATGATGTCATCACTTGTTAAACATCTTTCTCAGTGTGTGGTTCATTATTTTTTATGAGATTACTCTTGAAAGTTAGCTCTTTAAGTTAACTAGACTTACCCAAGAGGAATTAATCTAATTGCTGCTGTGCTCAAAGAATTATGCAAAACACTGGACAGGTGTATGAACCAAAATAGCAAGTTCTTCACCTCTGAGCTAACTCCAACTTATCTGTTTTGATCTATCCTTTTGAGAGTGATCTTCCAAGGTACATAAGGTGTCTAATAAATACATTGGCAAGCTAAAAGGGCCCACCACATATTCCTGGAGTTCATTTGGCTGGTGTAGATCAAGGATTTTGCAACACCTCTTCATCTTCAAGCACATACCTATCCATCTCTTCACAGTGGTATAGCAAGGTTGGACAACATGGCAGATGGATTTCCTTCATCAATTGACAAATTGGACAGATCTAACTACTCAGCTTGGTCATTAAGAATGGAAGCTTATCTCCAAGGTAGAAGTTTATATGGTTATGTGGCTGGAGATGAAGTTATGCCAAGTTTTAGGAACAAAAGTCAACCAACACAAGAAGAGCAAGAAAGATTGAGCACATGGTGCTCCAAGGATGCACTTGCAAGGTCTTATCTCCTCAACTCTATCTCAGATTTTTTGTTGGCTCACATTAGAAGTTGTAAGACATCTCAGGAAGTGTGGGATGCACTTGAAGCTTTCTTCTCTTCAAGTACTAAACCTAGGAAGCATCAACTATGGCTGGATTTCACAACTCTCAAGAAGGATCCCAAACAAAATGTGACTGATTTTGTCACAAAGCTCAAGGACATAGCAGATTAGGTGGGAAGCATTGGAGAGGTAATAGATAAAGAGCAAATTGTAAGGCAGGTCATCAATGGCTTGAAGGCAGATGACAAGTGGGAAGCATTCACCACAGCTATGGATTTGTACATGGACATGCATCTACCTGATTTCAATACACTCATTGGACAACTACTTACTCAAGAGGCAAAGCTTATCAAAAATGGAGAAAGCTCTAAAGGTAATCAATCTTCAACTTTATACACTGATAAAAGCAAGTCCAAAGATAACAAAGGAAAGGCAAACAAAGTGGATGATGAAGTAGGTACATATCAAGCTAACTATGCAAGTAGAGGAACACATGGCAGAGGTAGAGGAAGAGGAGCTAGACAAGGCAGGGGGAGATCCCAAGACTCCAACTCATGTTCTATTTGTGGACTAACTAATCATATAACTGAAAATCGCTTTAGGAATTCTAGGAATCAAAGAGGCAGAGGATACAATAGAGGAATTTATGGCTACTCAAGAGGAAGGTTCAACAATTATCATGGCAACTACAACAACTAAAATCATTCAAACTATCAAGGAGACTACAAAGGAAGGAGAGACTTCACTAACTACACAGAAGACTCAAACAAAGAGGATTCATTATTGATCATGAACATGGCTATGCCACAAGGTAAATCTGATGAGCATGTTTTCTACATAGATTCAGGTTGTTCAAATCATGTGGCATGAAATGTGGCACTCCTATCAGATTTAGAAGATCCAAGGAATAAGCATGAGGTACAAACAGGAGATGACACAAAACATCCTGTGGAGAAAATAGGCAATGTCAAAGCACTTGATGGAAACGTCAACCTACTCAGTAAGGTACTCTATGTCCCTACCATTACAAAGAATTTGATAAGTGTTGGGCAGATAGTAGAGAAAGGTTTGCAAGTCAGGTTCACAAAAGCAGGAGCATTTGTTGAAGATCCAAGTCAAGGATTCAGAAGAATTGCAAAAGGTGAAAAGGCAGGTAGATTGTTCACATTTGAATTACAAGACACTAGAAACATTGCTCTCTTTAATTATGGTAGTCAGACACTCATAGAATTGGAAATATGGCACAAAAGGTTAGCACATATTCGTGAAAGGTCATTAAAGCAAACTTGTAGGGACCAAAGTTTACTTGGACTCCCTAATTTGTCAAAACAAAATATGATTTATAAGTGTAGTGCATGTCAATTTGGAAAGTCTCACAGGTTACCATTCATGAAGAAAGGTTATATACATGGAGATCTCTTGGAGTTGGTTCAATATCTGGATCAAGGTATTATGTCTCCTTTATTGATGATTGCAGTAGATGGACTATCCTATTCTTTATGAAACACAAAGATGAAGTTTTTTCATGTTTCAAAAGATATTTCGCTCTTGTGGAGAATCAAACAGGTAAATCTCTAAAAAGGCTAAGGTCAGATGGAGGGGGAGAATACTTCTCCCATGAGTTTGATTCTTTTCTTCAAGAAAGAGGAATCAAAAGAGAAGTAACTACAAGGTACACTCCTGAGCAAAATGGAGTGGCAGAAAGGAGGAATAGGACAATTGTTGAAGCTAAAAGGTCCATGTTAAATGAAAAGCATTTACCTAATTATCTATGGGCTGAGGCTGTATCTATAGCCACTTACTTGATTAACAAGTTGCCTTCAAAATCCCTTGATGGGATGACTCCATATGAGGCTTGGAATGGAAGAAGACCAAGCTTAGATCATTGTTAAATTTTTGGATGTATTGCTTTTGCTCATGTTCCTTCACAGGTTAGAGGCAAGATGGATCCAAAGGCAGAAAGGTGTGTATTTATTGGATATGACAACAATCAAAAGGGCTACAGGTTATACAATCCTACCAACAAAGGATTCTTGGTAAGCAGAGATGTAGTTTTTGATGAGAACAATTCATGGTATGAAGATTCATGCAGGAAGGTCAATTTACCATATGATCTTGAAGAAGATTTTCCAAAGCTTGGTAGAGAACAACCAAAGATTGAAGAACAAGATACCTCGGAGGATGATGAAGAATCTCAGATGGAAAAGATCAAAGCATGGAAGTCTAAAGGTAAAGCAAAATTGCGGGAACTTGGACATGAGGCAGAATCATCACATCATGGCCTAAGAAGATCTATGAGGGAAATGAAAAAACCAGAAAGGTATGGGTTTGACACCTCATTAGTAACTAAACATTCTATCTACATAGCACAGGACATAAACCAAGAGGAGCCATCATCCTTTGAAGAGGCCAAAGCAAAATCATAATGGAAGCATGCAATGACGGAAGAGATTGAAGCACTTGAGGAAAACAACACTTGGGATTTGGTGCCCAAGACTTCATCCATGAACGTAATAGGCTCAAGATGGGTCTATAAACTCAAGAATAATTCTGATGGTTCCATTAACAGGTATAAGGCAAGGCTTGTAGCAAAAGGCTGTGCACAAACTCAGGGAATTGATTATGAGGAGACCTTCTCTCCTGTGGCAAAGATGCCTACTATTAGGGTTTTGCTTAGTATTGCCTCTTCCAAGAATTGGAAGATACTTCAACTAGATGTAAAGAATGCATTCTTGAATGGTTGGATAACAGAAGAGGTATATATGGCACAACCACCTGGTTTTGAGAATCAAGTTTATCCTGATTATCTGTGTAAACTTAAAAAAGCATTGTATGGTCTCAAGCAAGGTCCAACAGCTTGGAATTTCACGCTTGTTTCATTCTTGCAGGACAAAGGCTTTCAACCAAGCAAGGCAAATCCTTCACTCTTTATTAAAAAGAGTAATTCAGAGATCATCTACCTATGTGTATATGTAGATGATATTATATTGACTGGAAATGATGCAGATGGTATGAAGAAGATCAAAGATCAAATGAGAGAAGAGTTCAAGATAAGTGATTTGGGTTCACTTACCTACTTCCTAGGTTTGGAAGTTGTCTACAAAGATCATGGTTTGTTTCTCACTCAAAGAAAGTACATTAAGGACATGTTGGCAAAATTCAAGCTGCAAGATTGTAAGATTGCAGGTAGTCCAATGGAGGTCAATCACAAATTGAGCTCACATGAAGGTGAACTCATAGAGGACATCACATCATATCAAAGTCTAGTGGGTAGTCTCAAGTATGCCACATTGACAAGAGTAGATATATGTTACAGTTTGAGTGTGCTAAGTCAATTTATGCACACAACAAGGAAACCACATATGGATGCTGCCAAAAGGATTCTCAAGTATCTCAAAGGAACCATAAATGAAGGACTTTATTATGCTTATGTATCTGATTTAGGTTTGAAGCTATTTTTTGATGCAGATTGGGCTAGCTCCAAGGAAGATAGAAGGAGCACTTTAGGTTATCTTACCTTTGTAGGTTGAAAGCTTATTTCATGGTCATCCAAGAAGCAACCCACAGTTGCTCTCTCTTCTACTGAAGCTGAATATAGAGGTCTTGCCATATCTACACAAGAAGCTATGTGGATGAAGACATTATTCAAAGATCTTGGATTGGAGTTTGGAACTCCAACTATTTATGGTGACAATATGAGTTCTATTCATTTGGCTGCTAATCCTATGTTTGATGCAAGGACTAAACATATTGAAGTTCATTATCACTATGTACGAGAGAAGGTTCTAAGCAAAGAGATTCAAATATCATATGTGTCCACTCATCAACAATGTGCAGATATTCTAACCAAAGCATTGGATGGTACAAAGCTTTGCAAATTCAAGGCTATGATTGGTTTGCAGGTAATCTTGGAAGATTGAAGACCTCAAGCATACTTGTCTTGAGGGGGAGCTGCTGGAGCAAGTCTATGACAAGCTTAAGTATTGGCTTGTGTCCCAGAAAGTCATAGAAGAAGCTTTAAAATGAAGACAATGTAAAGTTCACTTGTGAACTACCTCTTGTAACTTTTGAAGACTTTACTTAATGTAAAAGTGAAAGAATCTTAAGTGGTCCACTTGATAAAAAAGGGAAAGATGAGCCACGAATTCGTGATTTGTGGTAGGTAGAGAATCAAATCAATCACTAATTGATTGGAGAGTGATTGAGGGAAGTTAGCCTCCCAAACTCAACTATAAATAGATGGCAGTTTTAGTCGTGGTTAGAGAGACCTATGTGAAGACCTCCAAGAGCTAAGCTTTAGGCCATATCAAGGTGTGATTCCAAGGCACACATATGTATCAGTAAGTCCATTGTATTGTACAAGCAATATACTTTCATTTTCATGATCATTTGAGTTCATATTTCCATGTTCTTGTGAAGTGTACTACTCACTGCCATATCTCTCAGTTTTCTCAGTCAGATTGCAGAGATGGTTTCTCTGAGGTTGGTGGATAATTGTCAATATATTAACTTGGTAAAGTTAGTTCTATAAGTCTAATATATGCTGACCAATTTTCATTTCATTTGGGTGTTTCAATCTTCAGTTATGTTCAGTTGACGTCAACAGTGTCTGTTCATTTTCACTTCTCTGTCAGGTTCCCGACTTTTTTACTCATCTTGTCAGAGTTGTTTCTCAGTGTGTACTTACCCAAGTTCAATAATGTAATACTTGTTGGATTTACCATAATGTCTAGTATAAGCATACAAATTTTCATAATCATTGGGTTCTTAAATCCGGAGTTATGTTCATTTTTCTGCTCACTGGTCTCATTGTTGTAGCAACCCGTGAAAATCGAGATGATGTCATCACTTGTTAAACATCTTTCTCAGTATGTGGATCATTATTTTTGATGAGATTACTATGGGAAGTTAGCTCTTTAAGTTAACTAGACTTCCTCAAGAGGAACTAAGCTAATTGCTGCTGTGCTCAGAGAATTATGCAAAACACTGGACAGGTGTATGAACCAAAATAGCAAGTTCTTCACCTCTGAGCTAACTCCAACTTATCTGTTTTGATCTATCCTTTTGAGAGTGATCTTCCAAGGTACATAGGGTGTCTAATACATCCATTGGCAAGCTAAAATGGCCCACCACATATTCCTGGAGTTTATTTGGCTGGTGTAGATCAAGGATTTTGCAATACCTCTTCATCTTCAAGCACATACCTATCCATCTCTTTACAAAAGTAAATATTCATGATCTCTTGTGCCATCAAACTAAATATGATGTTTTTAACAACTTGTGAGGGTCTCACTATTCTCAAATGGTCTCTTTGGCTAGGTAGAGGGAGATCATCATCCTCTTTGCATGATCTATGTCCTCTATTCCTTTCTCTTTCTGGTCTACTCGTACCTTATTTTGATCTACCTCTCCCTATGTTGTGTATGAAGCTTACTTTGGGAGCTTGTCTAGTCATACCTCTCTCAACTCCCGAGGAGTTTGCATGTCCTGCATTGGCTTCTTTATGTGAAGTACATAGTTTGTGCAAATCGAAAACTTTTGGCCTTGCGAGTGAGTATACTTACTATAATCTAAGACTAAATACATTTGGTCAAAATCATGACTCATCTAGGTTGGTTTTCCTAGATTATTTGGATCTTTAAACTCATACACAAGAAATTCCTTCTTGATATAGGGTTTGTGTGATTTGAATTTTCAAAGAGCCTCTTCGATGGATTCATTAGCATATAACTATATGATCGCATTGCCCTAAGGTATTTTGGTGGTGGCTATGATCCATGTCAACATGGATTTCTTCCTAGGAGTGCTTGGAACCTCCTCTTGATCATCGTCATTTGAATCCCTAACTTATGACTCCAGAAGAACATTCCCAAAGTCGTCTCTTCTGTCAAGGTGGCTAGTAACAATGTACATAGTTCCCTGCTTGTTTATGTATGAACCATTTTCTAATTTAACTAGCGGATGATCCAAGCATTGGGTTGCTCTGGGGTTCTTAATTGTCCCATATATCTTCTAAACATCTTCATAGATGTGAGCACCTAATTGATTGGTTCAGGTATATTCTAATTGTGTCTTATAGGGCCCTTCTTGGAATTTTTACAAGATCATCGAGAACTTTTGGAGAAATCAAAGCAAGTGCCATTGTGTGCAAGCTTGGAAACACACTTCCAAGGCTGACAAGTATAGCAAGGAGAAGCGACTTGGAATTTTTACAAGATCATCGAGAACTTTTGGAGAAATCAAAGCAAGTGCCATTGTGTGCAAGCTTGGAAACACACTTCCAGGGTTGACAAGTATAGCAAGGAGAAGCGACTTGGAATTTTTACAAGATCATCGAGAACTTTTGGAGAAATCAAAGCAAGTGCCATTGTGAGCTAAACTTGGAATTTTTACAAGATCATCGAGAACTTTTGGAGAAATCAAAGAAAGTGCCATTGTGTGCAAGCTTGGAAACACACTTCGAGGGCTGACAAGTATAGCAAGGAGAAGCGACTTGAGGTTGGAACATCTCTCCACCCCCTCAGTCCATTCTTCACTTAGGCTAAGTGCGAGTAGTTGTCTTGATTGACTAGGGGTATGATAGGAATACACAAGTTCTAAGAGCCTCTAATTTCTCAAGTCCAAGAATAGGTTAAACTGCAGTTAAGGGGCAACTTAAGGGAAACCATCAGAGTATTAGATCATCCGAGGCTAGTGTCAACTATACAGCGAGATCTTGGGCCCAGCAGTTGAGTGATTATCCCTACGCTTTAGACTAAAAAACGAATGATTTTGAGATGTCTTATAACTTGGAAAGACCTGTAGGTAGCTCAGGAGTGGCATACCTAGAAAAACCCGAGGGCCCCTACAGGACTCAATTGGAATACATCAGAACCAACTGCTTAGGTGCACACATATATGAGGATGGTCTGAGAAGATCTATTGTCCTAATTAAAAACCGAGATCAGCCCATTCGAATATGGATTAGCCAATGCTACTCAAGAAGCCATATGGATCAAATTGCTATATTTAGATTTGGGACTACATTCTAACTCACCTATGATCTTTGGTGACAATACAAGTTCTTTACATCTTGCAGCAAATCCTATCTATCATGCTAGGAACAAGCCTATAGAAGTTCACTATCATTATGTGAGAGAGAAGCTATTGAGCAAGGAGATTCATTTGGCATATGTATCAACTAATATGCAATGTGCAAACTTATTGACCAAAGCACTTGATGGTACTAAACTTTGCAGGTTTAAAGCCATGATTGGATTGCAAGATATTCAAGAGGATTGATGAAGAAGACCAAGCCAAGATGTTTCGCTTGAGGGGGAGCTGTTGGAGCAAATGGCAAGCCATCACACTTGGCTAGACTTTGAAGAAGATGTGTGCATCTATTTGATGGAGCATATGAACACTAGCATTCAATAAATTGATCATTACCCAATGTAAAAGTGTTTTACTTGAAGAGAATCTTGTAACTCCATTTAACTCGTGGAGTTAGATAGAATGGAAATTCACGACTTTACTTAGAGAGAATATCCCCTAGATTAAGGGATCACTTTTTTAGTGAGAGCCAAATTTGAATTCAAATTCATATTTGAAAGAAAGCATCTATAAAAAGGAACTTGGAAATCTCGCGGTGAATACACTCCCCTTGAGAGCCATTCATTGATCACTTGTAGAGGTTGAGTAGCACACTTCATTGCTCACTCACCGCACTATCATTTGACATCATTTTCTTGCCAGTGACTTTGTAATATCATGTTCCATAGTACATATACATCATTAAGTATCTCTATTGACTTCTCTATTATGTCTACTCAGAACAGTGTACTTGTCTTGCTCATATCTCAGTGATCCATTAAGACAATTGGGAGAAAATTGTGTCGAAGTGGTCATTGGTCATTCTCTATAGAGCTCCTAAAAAGTTGGGGGTAAGCTTCTACTTTCTAAAGACATTGCTAAGTGTGTACTCTATCATTTTAAGTGATTCACTTGGAAACATTAGCTCTCTAAGCTAATTAGATACCCTTAGAAGGATTTTTTCTAATTGCTACTGTACTGTGAGTAATGAGCAAAACTTCTAGCAGGTGGCAAGACCAAAATAACAACTTTTTGGTCTCTAGCTAGTTGCAAACTTATCTATTTTGATCCTATTGGTTGAAGCATCATCTCCATAGCAGATAGGCACTTATTTGGAGTCATTGGAAAGCTAAAAGGGCCTACAACATAACTCTAAAGTAAAATAGGGTAGGTACTAAGCAAGGATTAGCAGTACCAACTCATTTCTTGAGGTGGCCATCCATCTTCCTAACATAAAACTCGAATTTCCACCCAAAACTGCACTTCCTCTAGAATAGTAATTGCATCCTCAAGAGGAATGTCTTCAAGCTTTATTGCTGTGAGTGTCTGCTGCACAAGTTTGTCTAGATAACCATGATGATAAGTCTTTTGTAATCACTCCTTGCCACTTCGTACCGACATCAATCCACTTTGTGCTATGTTCTGTTATCCCATCCCATCGTGGTCGCCATAATGTTGAGCATATTGATTGTCAACTGACTAATAGTATCCCAATTTACATGTTCGAGAATGGGGATTTATGAATATACAATACTTGTAAACATGCAATTCTATTCCACACCACTTAGAATAACATTGATTATAAACAGAGATAACTCATAATACACAGTGTACACAGAATCGTAGCTTCCACACAGTAAATAACTTCTTGATTTCAGAATATGAATGTCGTTACATTATAGTATCATTGCTACAATTAGACTTTGGAAAATACAGACTTCACCCTCTCCGTATCTGTGTATCTGCTCACTTCGTATTTTCCACTTTCGAAATCTGTATGTAAGATACGACAACGTACTTCTTTGTAAGGGCTCACACATTCCAAACTTCCGAAATACAGAATAATTGGAATTGACAATTCCAAAAATTCTTAGCATTTATGTAAATCTCCTTTCAATTACATTGAAAATAATAATTTTGGTTACAAGAAAAGTGGTTGTGGGTTTGAATCCCATCATGGCATTTTAGGCATGATGCATAGTGTAACTACTTAACATGCAATCGTATAGGCAATTAACGAACGGCGATGGTCACAACGTTTCAAATCTGATGATTGTCTCTTATTTTGTGAGCCAAAAATTAGTGCAGATTGGCAAGTTATGATTCCTTAATCAGTAATCATGGCTCAGACTTGCAGCTCTCTCCATAGGCAGGCTGGGCATAAAATGCTACGCACTTTGCCAAATTCGGCTTATTTGGCGAGTTTGCATACAGAGGGACTACAATGAGCAGAGAAACTGTGTGTCAGAACAACGAAGCAGAAGAACAGAAGTACAGCTATGGTGGTCTCATTCTCGGATTGCCACTTGCTATACATTCCCGAGAAGCTATCGCAAGAGCAAAAGGACTGGTTCGAGTGCAGGGGTCTCTTGTAGTGCACGATGTTCGATTGGTGCAGTATTCAACCTCATGCGCAATCGAAGGACATTGCCATGGAGATAGCAAGGCGGATAGATGGAAATGATATAAACTCGCAAGAAATTAGTATTCAAATTGGCCAAGAAGTGTTTCAGTTGTCATTTGTGCTAATTGCTAAAAGATTTAATGTGGCTAACATTACATCGAGCACAAAGTTTGTCGATGCCGCGGAGATTTGTGCCTTGCTCAACAAACCCTCTTCAGGTGAATACAGGTTTGCATAGCTCTCAAATGCAGAATCAAGATGATGATTTGTAAATCTTATACTTTGTAATAAGTGGGTTTGGGTCCACTGTGCATGCCAGTGTTAGCATACAGTGTGGACAACCACTTTTCCTGTAACCAAAATTATTTTCAATGTAATTGAAAGGAGATCTACAGAGATACTAAGAGTTTTTGAAATTTTCAATTCCAACTATTCTGTATTTCAGAAGTTCGGAATGGTGTGAAGCCCTTACGAAGAAGTATGTTGTCATATCTTACAGACAGATTCTGAAAGTGGCGAATATGAAGTGAGCAAATATGCAGATATGAAGAGGGTGAAGTCTGTATTTTTTGAAGTCTGATTGTAGTAATGATATTGTAATGTAACCGCATTCATATTCTGAAATCAAGAAGTTATTTACTGTGTGGAAGCTACGATTTTGTGTACACTCTGTATTATGAATTATCCTTGTTTATAATCAATGTTATTCTAAGTGGTGTGGAACAGAAACACATGTTTATGAGTATTGTATATTCGTAAATCCCCATTCTTGAACTTGTAAATTGGGATACTGTTAGTCTGATGGCCATCACTATGCTCAAGAGTATATGTATGTATATGTATATGTATATGTATACATATATGTATATGTATATGTATATGTATATGTATATGTATATGTATATGTATATGTATATGTATATGTATATGTATATGTATATGTATATGTATATGTATATGTATATGTATATGTATATGTATATGTATATGTATATGTATATGTATATGTATATGTATATGTATATGTATATGTATATGTATATGTATATGTAAATGTATATGTATATGAACCAAAATAGCAATTTCTTCACCTCTGAGCTAACTCCAACTTATCTGTTTTGATCTATCTTTTTGAGAGTGATCTTCCAAGGTACATAGGCTACCTAATACATCCATTGTCAAGCTAAAAGGGCCCACCACATACTCCTAGAGTTCATCTCGCTGGTGTAGATCAAGGATTTTGCAACACCTCTTATCAAGTCTTATCAGAGCAAGGCTGGTGTAGATCAAGGATCAAGTCTTATCAGAGCAAGGATGGCAGATGGATTTCCTTCATCAATTGACAAATTGGACAGAGGTAACTACTTAGCTTGGTCATTACGAATGGAAGCTTATCTCCAACGTAGAAGTTTATATGGTTATGTGGCTGGAGATGAAGTTATGCCAAGTTTCAGGAATAAAAGTCAACCAACACAAGAAGAGCAAGAAAGATTGAGCACACGGTGCTCCAAGGATGCACTTGCAAGGTCTTATCTCCTCAACTCTATCTCAGATTTTTTGTTGTCTCACATTAGAAGTTGTAAGACATCTCAGGAAGTGTGGGATGCACTTGAAGCTTTCTTCTCTTCAAGTACTAAAGCTAGGAAGCATCAACTATGGCTGGATCTCACAACTCTCAAGAAGGCTCCCAAACAAAATGTGACTGATTTTGTCACAAAGCTCAAGGACATAGCAGATCAGTTGGGAAGCATTGGAGAGGTAATAGATAAAGAGCAAATTGTAAGGCAGGTCATCAATGGCTTGAAGGCAGATGACAAGTGGGAAGCATTCACCACAACTATGGATTTGTACATGGACATGCATGTACCTGATTTCAATACACTCATTGGACAACTACTTACTCAAGAGGCAAAGCTTATAAAAAATGGAGAAAGCTCTAAAGGTAATCAATCTTCAGCCTTATATAATGATAAAAGCAAGTCCAAAGAAAACAAAGGAAAGTCAAAGAAAGTGGATGATGAAGCAGGAACATATCAAGCTAACTATGCAAGTAGAGGAAGACATGGAAGAGGTAGAGGAAGAGGAGGTAGACAAGGCAGGGGGAGATCCCAAGGCTCCAACTCATGTTCTATTTGTGGATTAACTAATCATACAACTGAAAATTGCTTTAGGAATTCCAAGAATCAAAGAGGTAGAGGATACAATAGAGGAAGTTATGGCTACTCAAGAGGAAGGTTCAACAATTATCATGGCAAGTACAACAACTACAATCATTCAAACTATCAAGGAGGCTACAAAGGAAGGAGAGACTTCAATAACTACAGAGAAGACTCAAACAAAGAGGATTCACTATTGATCATGAACATGGTTGTACCCCAAGGTAAATCTGATGAGCATGTTTTCTACATAGATTCAGGTTGTTCAAATCATGTGGCAAGAAATGTGGCACTCCTATCATATTTAGAAGATCTAAGGAATAAGCATGAGGTACAAATAGGAGATGATACAAGACACCTTGTGGAGAAAATAGGAAATTTCAAAGCACCTGATGGAAACATCAACATACTCAGTAACGTACTCTATGTCCCTACCATTACAAAGAATTTGATAAGTATTGGGCACATAGTAGAGAACAAGTTGCAAGATAGGTTCACAAAAGTAGGAGCATTTGTTGAAGATCCAAGTCAAGGACTCACAAGAATTGCAAAAGGTGAAAAGACAGGTGGATTGTTCACATTTGAATTACAAGACACTAGAAACATTGCTCTCTTTAATTATGGTAGTCAGACACTCACAAAATTGGAAGTATGGCACAAAAAGTTAGCCCATATTGGTAAAAGGTCATTAAAGAAAATTTGCAGAGACCAAAGTGTACTTGGAATCTCTAACTTGTCAAAAAAACATATGATTTGTAAGTGTAGTGCATGTCAATTTGGAAAGTCTCACAGGTTACCATTCATGAAGAAAGGTAATATGCATGGAGATCTCTTGGAGTTGGTTCATACAGATGTATGGGGACCTAGCAAGGAAGCTTCAATATCTAGATCAAGGTATTATATCTCCTTTATTGATGATTGCAGTAGATGGACTATCCTATTCTTTATGAAACACAAAGATGAAGTTTTTTTATGTTTCAAAAGATATTTGGCTCTTGTGGAGAATCAAACAGGTAAATCACTAAAAAGGCTAAGGTCAGATCAAGAAAGAGGAATCAAAAGAGAGGTAACTACAAGGTACACTCCTTAGCAAAATGGAGTGGTAGAAAGGAGGAATAGGACAATTGTTGAAGCTGCAAGGTACATGTTAAATGAAAAGAATTTGCCTAATTATCTATGGGCTGAGGCTGTATCCATAACCACTTACTTGATTGACAGGTTGCCTTCAAAATCCCTTGATGGGATGACTCCATATGAGGCTTGGAATGGAAGAAGACCTAGCTTAGATCATTGTAAAATTTTTGGATGTATTGCTTTTACTCATGTTCCTTCATAGGTTAGAAACAAGATGGATCCAAAGGCAGAAAGGTGTGTATCTATTGGATATGACAACAATCAAACGGGTTACAGGTTATACAACCCTACCAACAAGGGATTCTTGGTAAGCAGAGATGTAGTTTTTGATGAGAACAATTCATGATATGAAGATTCATGCAGGAAGGTCAAATTGCCATATGACCTTGAAGAAGATTTCCCAAAGCTTGGCAAAGAACATCAACCAAAGATTGAAGAACAAGATACTTCAAAAGATGATGAAGAAACTCAGATGGAAAAAATCAAAGCATGGAAGTCTAAAGGTAAAGCAAAATTGCAGGAACTTGGACATGAGCTAGAATCATCACAACATGGCTTAAGAAGATCTATAAGGGAAAGAAAAAAGCTAGAAAGGTATGGGTTTGACACCTCACTAGTAACCAAACATTCTAGTTACATAGCACAGGACATAAATCGAGGAGCCATCATCCTTTGAAGAGGCCAAAGCAAAATCAGAATGGAAGCATGCAATGAAGGAAGAGATTGAAGCACTTGAGGAAAACAACACTTGGGATTTGGTGCCCAAGACTTCATCCATGAAGGTAATAGGCTCAGGATGGGTCTATAAACTCAATAAGAATTCTGATGGTTCCATTAATAGGTATAAGGCAAGGCTTGTAGCAAAAGGCTTTGCACAAACTCAGGGAATTGATTATGAGGAGACCTTCTCTCCTGTGGCAAATATGCCTACTATTAGGGTTTTTCTTAGTATTGCCTCTTTCAAGAATTGGAAGATACTTCAACTAGATGTAAAGAATGCATTCTTGAATGGTTGGATAACAGATGAGGTATATATGGCACAACCACCTGGTTTTGAGAATCAAGTTTATCCTGATTATGTGTGTAAACTTAACAAAGCATTGTATAGTCTCAAGCAAGCTCCAAGAGCTTGGAATTTCAGGCTTGTTTCATTCTTGCAGGACAAAGGCTTTCAACCAAGCAAGGCAGAACCTTCACTCTTTATTAAAAAGAGTAATTCAGAGATCATCTACCTATGTGTATATGTAGATGATATTATATTGACAAGGAATGATGCACATGGTATGAAGAAGATCAAAGATGAGATGAGAGAAGAATTCAAGATAAGTGATTTCGGATCACTTACCTACTTCCTAGGTTTGGAAGTTGTCTACAAAGATCATGGTTTATTTCTCACTCAAAGGAAGTATATCAAGGATATGTTAGCAAAATTCAAGATGGAGGATTGTAAGATTGCAGGTACTCCTATGGAGGTCAACTATAAATTGAGCTCACATGAAGGTGAACTCATAGAGGACATCACATCATATCAAAGCCTTGTGGGTAGTCTCAACTATGCCATATTGACAAGGGTAGATATATGCTATAGTGTGAGTGTGCTAAGTCAATTCATGCACACACCAAGGACACCACACATGGATGCGGCTAAGAGGATACTCAAATATCTCAAAGGAACCATAAATGAAGGACTTTACTATCCTTATGTATCTGATTTAGGGTTGAAGCTATTTTCTAATGAAGATTGGGATGGCTCCAAGGAAGATAGAAGGAGCACTTCAGGTTATCTTACCTTTGTAGATTCAAAGCTTATTTCATGGTCATCCAAGAAGCTACCCATAGTTGCTCTCTCTTCTACTGAAGCTGAATACAGAGGTCTTGGGATAGCTACACAAGAAGCTATGTGGATGAAGACATTATTCAAAGATCTTGGATTGGACTTTGGAACTCCAACTATTTTTGGTGACAATATGAGTTCTATTCACTTAGTTGCTAATCCAATTTTTCATGCAAGGACTAAACATATTGAAGTTCATTATCACTATGTAAGAGAGACAATTCTGAGCAAGGAAATTCAAATATCATATGTATCCACTCATCAACAATGTGCAAATATTCTAACCAAAGCATTGGATGGTACAAAGCTTTGCAAATTTAAAGCCATGATTGGTTTGCAGGTAATCTTGGAAGATTGAAGACCTCAAGCATACTTGGCTTGAGGGGGAGCTGTTGGAGCAAGTCTATGACAAGCCTAAGTATTGGCTTGAGTCCCACAAATTCAAAGAAGAAGCCTTAAAATGAAGACAATGTAAAGTTCACTTGTGAACTACCTCTTGTAACTTTTGAAGACTTTACTTAATGTAAAAGTGAAAGAATCTTAAGTTGTTGAGTCCACTTGATCAAAAAGGGAAAGAGGAGCCATGAATTCGTGATTAGTGGTAGATAGAGAATCAAATTAATCACTAATTGATTGGAGGGTGATTGAGGGAAGTTAGCCTCCCAAGCTCAACTATAAATAGATGGCAGCTTTAGTCGTCGTTAGAAAGACCTCAGAGAAGACCTCGAAGAGCTGAGATTTATGCCATATCAAGGTGTGGTTTCAAGGCACACATATGTATCAGTAAGTCGATTGTGTTGTAAAATCAATATACTTTCATTTTCATTAATCAATATACTTTCATTTTCATGATCATTTGAGTTCATATTTCCATGTTCTTGTGAGGTGCACTACTCACTGCCATATCTCTCAGTTTTCTCAATCAGATTGCAGAGATGGTTTCTTTGAGCTTGGTGCATCATCTTCAGTGATTTAACTTTGTAAAGTTAGCTCTATAAGTCTAATATATGCTCACAAATTCTCATTTCATTTGAGTGTTTCAATCTTCAATTATGTTTACTTGAAGTCAACCCTATCTATTCATTTTCACTTCTCTATCAGGTACCCGACTTTTTTACTCATCTTGTCAGAGCTGTTTCTCAGTGTGTACTTACCCAAATTCAATGATTTTAACTTTTCTGCATTTATCATATTGTCTAGTATAAGCATACAAATTTTCATAATCATTGGATTCGTAAATCTTGAGTTATGTTTATTTTTCTGCTCACTTGTCTCATTACTGTAGCAGCCTGTGACAATCGAGATGATGTCATCAATTGTTAATCATCATTCTCAGTGTGTGGTTCATTATTTTTTATGCAATTACTCTTGAAAGTTATCTCTTAAGTTAACTAGGATTCCCAAAAAAAGAAATTAAGCTAACTACTGCTGTGCTCAGCGAATTATGCAAAACACTGGACAGGTGTATGAACCAAAATAGCAAGTTCTTCACCTCTGAGCTAACTCCAACTTATCTGTTTTGATCTATCTTTTTGAGAGTGATCTTCCAAGGTACATAGGGTGTCTAATACATCCATTGGCAAGCTAAAAGGGCCCGCCACATACTCCTAGAGTTCATTTGGCTAGTGTAGATCAAGGATTTCGCAACACCTCTTCATCTTCAAGCACATACCTATCCATCTCTTCACAACATATACATACACATATACATATACATATACATATACATATACATATACATATACATATACATATACATATACATATACATTACATATACATATACATATACATATACATATACATATACATATACATATACATATATATATACATATACATATACATATACATATACATTTACACATACATATACATATACATATACACATACATATACATATACATATGCATATACATATACATATACATATACATATACATATACACATACATATACATATACATATGCATATACATATACATATACATATACATATACATATACATATACATATACATATACATATACATATGCATATACATATACATATACATATACATATACATATACATATACATATGCATATACATATACATATACATATACATATACATATACATATACATTTACATATACATATACATATACATATACATATACATATACATATACATATACATATACATATACATATACATATACATATACATATACATATACATATACATATACATATACATATACATATACATATACATATGCACATACGTATACATATACATATACATATACATATACATATACATATATATATGCATATACATATACATATACATATACATATACATATACATATACATATACATATACATATACATATACATATACATATACATATATGTCACTCTAGCACAATGGCAAGCACCAATGTGAGGAGATCCACCTCATAAATGTCAATCGGTGGAGACATGAGGAATAGTATGAAGACTATAAGCAAGTGAAGGCACAAGTGTGTGAGTGAGAAGCACACAAACATGCACACGCATACACACACACGTGCACACAAGGCAAGAACAAAGAGAGGAACAATGGAGTTCTTTGCATTAGTCAAAAAGTCTCTTACATAAGCTCAAATCACTAACAATCTAACCTCAAAAATGAGCTCTCTAGCTCTTTTTATAGTTTTTTGACTAGCTTTGGCCTTGTCTAGACCTAGCGTTCGACCTAGTAAAAAATTAGGTTCTAGAGTCTATTTGAGGGCTCAAACGGAGTCTAAAAATTATGAAAATTGGTATGTAGCTAATTCTACTACTCCTCAAGCTCGAGGACTGCTCGGCTTGAACAAAATGGAGTCTATTATACCAAAAACAGAATTTACAATGTGTGTGTAGTGATAAAAATCACTTGAGTTGGAAATAGTTTATGAAAAAAATGATTGGGCCTTGTTGCCGTATTGTACATGATTGCTCCTTTGTGCCTGTATGCTTTTTTCTAACTTGTATGGTAACACTCCCCCCTCTCTAGCGTCTATCGCCCCTCATAGACCTCTGCACTGTTATAGGGTGGTCTATACATTATTGTAGGACATTCGTGGCTAGCTCGTGTTCACCTATGTTGATGTATGAAACACCACAAGAAATGAATTAATGTGATACTAGAACACCTCTATGGTGACCATTAACTCATTGCCACTCCAAACTTTGAGAAATGATAGTCTAAAGTGAAAACTTTGCTTCTACAGAAATTCGTAGTCACTAAAATGACATACCTTCAGTATTTTGCTAATTTCTCCATGATCTTTTAGTGGATGAAACTAGAAGAGTAGAGCTTTCCAAGAAGCTATCATATGCTTGAAACGGATCTCTAGAACTCAAGTTATGGCCTTCACAAGATCACCCTGTATGACTTCCAAAAGTGGAAATTTTGCTTGTTTTAGTAAAGATCACTGTCTAAAAATGAAAATTCGATGCCTAGCATCAACTTGCAACCAAAAGTCGATGCCTGGCATCGACTTTCAGCTTTTTTAGCCACTTTTTCAGTGCCAGAATTACCCCCTTGAACACACACATGAACAAGTTCACTTTTATGTGGGAAGTCGATGCCAGACATCGACTTTATGTTGAAACTTGATGCCAGGCATCGAGTTGCTCCACAAACCTCATGATTTTAAGAACTTCTAGCAGTACATAACACTCAGAGAATAAAACACAAACTTATCAACACAAACTCGATGCCAGGCATCGACTTGCTTGGAAAACTTCAACTTCTGAAATCATTTCACACAAGACAAACTCTGGAGATGGAAGAAGAAGACTTATACACAAAAATTAATAAACTCTTTCCATAACTATGAAAACTCAGTAATGCACAGGTGCTTTCTCACGCAGAGAAGCCCGACTATTCTCAGTCATACAAAATGAGTTCTAACTCACTCTCTCATTGTCTTCCTCTTCGCGTCAGTTGATACAAACTAACTTATATAGATTTTCTTATTCTCGTGATTTTTAAAAAACTTCTAGAACTAAAGTGAACTATTCTTCCTAAGATTTGACCTTCAAATATATGTCCAATTAGTGATTGTTTCTCCAACAGCTCCCCCTCAATCACTATTTGACATTCTCTGTTACTTCATATCATCTTCTTTTCTTTTACTCCTGCCATGCTTTTGAATCTGCTGGTCTTCACACCATCCAAGCTCTTTGTCATTATGTCTGCTATCTGATCCTTTGTAGAAATGTAATCCACTTCAATTTCTTTCTCCATTACTTTTTCTCTTAGAAAATGATAATGTATCTCTATATGTTTTGTTCTTGCATGAAATTGGATTTGCTGCAAGATATAGTGAACTCATATTATCTCCATGTATTGTAGGTGTACCTTGATCAATGCCCAAGCTTTTGAACAATGTCTGCATGCATATGACCTCCTTAGCTGCTTCCACAAGTCCTTTGTACTCAGCTTCAGTTGATGATAATGCTACTGTATGTTGTTTCTTTGAACACCAACTTACAAGCTTATCACCAATGTATATCATGTAGGCATGAGTTGATCTTCTGTCATCTTGATTACCTACCCAATCTGAGTCACTATAGGCTCTCAACTTCAAATCTAATGTAAAAGGATAATATAATCCTTCCTTTATAGTTCCTTTGATATATCTGAGAACTCTTTGACCTGCAATCCAATGTGGGTCCTTTGGACAATGCATGAATTGTGACAAGACTCCCACTCCATAACTAAGATCAGGTCTTGTTAGTGTAGCATAAATCAAACTACCCACAAGAGATTGATACTTCCTCATATCTTTGTATTTTGCACCATCATATTTACTGAGCTTGTGATTAACTTCAAGTGGAGTTGAAGCTTCTCTGCAATTTTCCATATCAAACTTCTTCAATAGATTCAGAAGATACCTTTCTTGTGATACATATATGCCATGATCTGTATAAGTGACTTCCATTCCAAGAAAGTACGACAACTTTCCTAGGTCACTGATCTTAAACTCTTTCTCAAGTAATCTCTTTACCTCCTTGATTCCTTCATCTGAAGTACCTGTGATTATAATGTCATCTACATAAATACAAATGTAGATTGTACCTTCCTCTGTTCTTTTGATGAGTA
This sequence comes from Ceratopteris richardii, assembly GCA_020310875.1. Taxonomy (NCBI): domain Eukaryota; kingdom Viridiplantae; phylum Streptophyta; class Polypodiopsida; order Polypodiales; family Pteridaceae; genus Ceratopteris; species Ceratopteris richardii. Next base: position 183,984,583 of record CM035421.1, on the reverse strand, counting down.
GACTTGTATCTGCTTTTGAACTTTGATATCCAAGATCATTGAGATACTTCACCAGTCTATAGTTCCATGCTCTTGGAGCTTGTTTCAATCCATAGAGTGCTCTTCTCAACCTGCAAACAAAATTTGGATACCTGGAATCTATAAACCCTTGAGGTTGTTCCATGTATACCTCATCTGATATGTATCCATTCAAGAATGCATTCTTTATATCCAATTGACTTAGGGTCCATCCTTTTGAAGCTGCAATAGCAATGATTGTCCTTATAGTTGACATCTTAGCTACAGGACTGAATGTCTCATCATAATCTATGCCATAGGTTTGGGCATAGCCTTTCACCACCAGTCTAGCTTTGTATCAGGCTATACTTCCATCTGCAAGCTTCTTCACTTTATAAACCCATTTATTTCCAATTACTTTCTTACCATTTGGTTTAGGAACAAGTTCCCATGTCTTGTTCTCCTCCAGTGCATTGAACTCTTCCTTCATTGCTTCTTCCCATTGCTTCTTACCTTTTGCTTCATCATAGTTCTGAGGTTCTTCATCATCTTTGACCATATATGCATAGTTCTTTTGAGTTATGTAAGAAATATCATAAGAATACCTTTCTGGTTGTCTTCTAGTCCTGCTTGACCTTCTTGGTTCACATTCTTCATAAGTGTCTGGATACACCTCTTCATCAAACATAGGAGCTTCTTCATTCCTTCTTGTTAATCCACTTCTGGATGTACCATCCACATGGACATTGAATAGCTTATTCTAATCGGGTGTAGTCAAGGTTGGTGCTGAACACAATCGTCGTTTAAGCTCATTGAAAGATTTATCACATTCATCAGTCCACTCAAAATTAGTCAAAAGTCCATAAAGAGGCTTTGCAATGATGGCATACATGTGTATAAAACATCGGTAATAACCACAATGCCCCATGAAAGCTTGCACTTCCTTGACATTCTTTGGCCTAGGCAGTTTTGCGATCGCTCTCACTTTCTCTTCGTCAGTGGATATGCCATTCTTCGGCACTATGTGTCCTAGAATCTTGCCTTGCCTGACCATGAAAACACACTTTTCTGGGTTCAGGTAGACTTGATATTCTCTACATTTGTCAAAGATTTGTCTGAGTTCAGGTATATATGTCTATCTAATGTTGGAATGAGCAAAGAGATCATCAACATAGACTTCCAAATTCTTCCTCACGAACTCTTTAAATACATGGCACATCAGTCTTTGGAAGGTTGCAGGCACATTGGTTAAACCAAATGGCATTACCCACAAAGCAAAGATGCCCCACTCTCTGGCAAAAGCCATCTTATGCTGATCTTCTGGTGCAATTGCTACTTGATTGTAACCAGAGAACCCATCCAGGAAGCTGTACACTTCCTTGCCTGCAACCCTTTCTAATAGATGCTCAATGATAGGAAGCATATAACTATCCCAGATAGTGGTTGCATTAACCTTCTTCAAGTTACTGCATACACGTAAATTTTCGTTCTTTTTGGGCACCACTACGATGGGGGGATACCCATTCACTATGCTTGATTTCATAGATAAATCCAGCTTCAAACAAGCAATCTATCTCTTCTTTGATTTTGGCAGCATAATTATCGTTATAAGTGTATGGCTTCTGTTTAGAGGGTTTGGCATCTGAGGTCATGGGGATCGTATGTGAGCATATGTCAGGGTCTACACCTTTGAGGTCCTTGTAACTCCAAGCAAACACATCTCTATATTCTCGTAGTAAGGCTATCAACTCCTGCTCCTCATCTTCACTCAGGTCGTGTCCTATGTATGTGCATCTCTCTTCACCTTCCTCTATAGTTACTATGATTTTCTTTGTTGTTTCTTTGTTATCATAGGCCTCTCCTGTGACTGCTTCACATTTAGGCATTGTTACCATGACTTTCCTATCTTCTATTTCATATTTCTTGAAATTTTCAGGAACCTCAAACAAAGGTTCTTCCTCTTCTGGTGTGACTTCTCTCCTCTTCCTCTTTTTGCCCTCATTCTTAGGAATTACTTGTGTGGTTAACCTCACATCATTTGTAAGCTCTTCATGTCTCTGAGGGTGAACCTCTACTTCGTAGAAATACTCTTCATCTGATGCAAAAGGTGGGTCCATAATGATTGACTCTAGATCAGATTCACTTGCATCCTCGAATGTATCAGTGCTAGGTTCACATTCTTCAATAATCGGATCACACATGATTGGCTCTATTGTGAAGACTCAAATGTCATAGCCATCCTCGTCGCAGTGGGGTGTCCATTGTTCTTCATTGATGGCTACATCCATTGTTGCTAAAATTTCTACCCAACCTTGAGGTTCAAATTCTTCGTCAGGAAATACTACAGGTGCATAGGCTGGGTCTTGAATTGATCTATGGGTTTCTTTTGCAGCTAGCTCTCTTGCTTTTTCTCTCTTCTCTTCTTCTACTCCTACTTTGCACATCCATAAGTGAGTATCTTCATGCATCCAAGAGGATCCTGATCCTATGGAATGCACTGACTTCGTATCATCCTTAGCTCTATGGATGGGATTCCATTGAATAGGGGGCACATCTCTATGAGAGAAATCTTTGAGATCTACTTTGGTCATGACACCCAAGTGTTGCAAATACAAAGAATTTGTCCCCCAATCTTGTACTACTTGCAACTGCCTCAAGAAGGGTCTTCCCATAATCATCTCATAGGCCTGATTCTTGCTAAAAGTCACATATAGCAAAAGTATGCTCAAACTCTACACCACAAGTGGTGAGAGTTATTCCTTCTAGTAGCCCTAAGGGTCTTTCAATGTGACCATCAACCATTTGTAACTTCATTCTCGTGGGCCTGAGTGCAGGCTTGCCACAACGCTTCCATAGGGAAGTGTAATCCATTCCAAATGTGGATTTTTCTTCGATTTTATACAATTATCCATGCCTCTTAAATGATCTTTATTCTTACTCCCAAAAGTGAAGTTTGGCAAAAGTTATCTGAATTTTTTTTTTAAAAGGGTGGAAAGGGAGTCTTGGAGGATACAAAATGCCTCCTTAACTTATCATTTTGATAAATCTAATGATTCTCCTGAGAAGTTCATACACCATACTCTCAGTATATATACTTTTTCCCATCCATCCATAGCTATTTCACCTCTTTTTCCCTCTTCCAAAATTGGAATTTCTTAGATTTAGGTGCTGAAATTTTTTATCAAACTATGATGGAAGGGGGTTTTGTGGAGCTTCAAACTCCCATCATAATCAGGTATATTTTGGATTTCTTAATCTTATATGGAAGTCAATACATTAGGCTATGCGTATGCATGGTTTTTCCTACCAATGTAAGAAAAATACTGCTTCATTTCCCTTTCCCAAAAATGGCTATTTATCAAAACAGCTCCGAAAATTTAGATGAAAATCATGAAAATAGGCTTTTTGGGGGTGTGTAAAGCTTACCCTTTGTTGTATTTTGAGGGAATCTTTGATTTCAAGATGAGAGTATATATCTCATTCTCTCCATGTGCATGATTTCCCTCCTTCCCTGCTCTTCTCAAAGAGTCGGATATTTATCTTTTAAGTTATGAAAATAACAAAAGTTTTCATACCTGAGTTTGAGGGGATATCTCCCTTATCTTCTTCATTTTTGGAGTACACCCATTTGGCCTCCTCGACTACATGTTTCTCCCGTTCTCTACTCTTTAGCAAATAGGGAGAGAAACTCCTCTTCTTCTCTTTCTTCGGTGAAGAAAATCCAATAAGGGTGAATCTCTATAAGTTGTGCTGAGGAAATTTGCTTTATGTGTGTGTATATCTCTTTTGAGGAATCATGAGTCTCTGTTCAAGCTCACGAACGTCCGTAATGAGCACCCTAATGGACGGAGCTTGTGCCCATCCTCAAGCGCAACACAAAGTGAGCTCATGTGTATATCATCTAAAAATAATGAATGAATACGATACCGCTCCTCAACTTTCGTCGACTTCCATGGTTGGAAGCTTGGATAGAGCAAATGCCCTTCATGATAGTGGCGTGAGTTCAAATCTTGGCTCGCGCAGTTGCGTGGATTAGCTTTGATACTAGTATAACGTAACCCTTTTGATGGTGCCTCCTTTGAAGATCGCGAATGAGCATAGTAAGACACATAGAGAGCTTTCGATGTTCGTCCTCCCAGCCACGCCCGAGCCTCCTCAAATCATTCATAAGAGATCCTCCTATTACTTTTAGACTCTCTCAAATATGAGACCCTCTTAGTCTCTTCTACCATATGATATTACTCCAAATAGATGCCATGTGGCATGAGTGGCACCTCATCCAAGAGGATATACATCCATAATATGACAACAAAACTATGCCACTCTATTCCGGACTCATTTACGGCAATTACCACTAGCGCATGCCAATTTACCAGACGACGTCATTACTCAGTGGTTCATAAACGGATTAAATCCCCAACTGAAACAGATCATGATTATACATTGTGTGGGAGGAATGACCTTGGATGCCATAATTACTATGGCTTTATAGTTAGAAAATAAAGTGGGAGGATTCACTGAAGATTTAGAGTGGTTGAAGGTGTCCAAGCATTCAAATGAGGATCCTTTGAAACAAATTTATTGTACTAAATGTAAAAACACAGGACACAGTAGCTCAGCATGCGCTCTGAATCAGATGACCTGTGTTATTTGCCATACATCGGACCACACTATGGAGACCTCTCCTTATAACGCAAGGGTACAAAGCAGAGCAGCTGTCAATGCCATTATTCAGGAACAAGGACAACCGGCCAGTCACTACCTACCACCACAAATGAGGAATACTCCTTACCAAGGATACAAGAATTATAGAGGAGCTCAGTCACCTAACTTTGGACAAACTCGGTGGAATGCGGGTCCATCAGGTGGAGGTGCATCTCCTCCACCACCTAAATGTCATTTTTGCGACAAAATAAGGCATATACATAGGTACTCTAAAGATGCGGCTGAATACAATAAAAGGAGAAAGGAACGACAACACCCGATGGCAAACATGGTGTACATTTCAGCAGTAGACACTCAAACGGCAGTGGTGCAAACATGCTCAGGAAAGCAATTACAGCCAGCTGCGGAGATTTTTAAACCTAGAATTCGTGAAGAGTAGAAGGTTTTTAATAAAGCAAGCAAGTGGGCAACCCAAGAACAAACCGTTTTTCCTGACCCAGTTCCGGTGATGCAGCAAAGCATACTGCAGGTAGTACCGAAAGGAAGAAATCTGACCCAAACAATACTAGAGTCCCCACCAAACACCGTATCAAAAACAACCAAATTTGATCCAGAGTGGGATGTCTTATTTAAGGTGTCCATTATACTACCATTGGGACAATTATTAGCTTTCGTTCCTAGCATGCGCCAACAGTTTCAGCAACGGGTCAGTCCAGGACCTTCATGTGCTGCTTCGACAACAACAATCTAGCCCGA
>CM035421.1:183909165-183961665 GCA_020310875.1 Ceratopteris richardii | reverse complement strand
AATGCATCTCCAGCATCATGAAGACTCAATCCTAAACCTATCTCCATAGGAGTGGCAATAGGCTTTATAGTCTTCAAGGCCAAAATGCTGCAATAATGTGTCAATATATTTTGTTTGACAACAAAGCCATTCCACCATCAACTTGAATAAACTGAATGCCCAAATAATGATGCAAATGCCCCGAATCAGACATCTCAAATGAGGCATGCAAATCAGCATTAAATCAGCAATATGCTTCTCAATAGGACTAGTGAGCAGCATGTCGTCAACATAGACAACAATGATTAGAAGCACATCATTAGCAAGCTTAACATATAAGGTGCTTTCAATTGGAATGTTATCAAAACCATGTGCAATCAGATAGGCATGTATCTTCTCATACCAAGCATGTGATGCTTGCTTTAAACCATATAATGCCTTCTTGAACCTGCACACCTGGTTTTCATGCCCTTTCTGCACAAATCCACGAGGCTAAAAAACATACACTTCATTACATATGTTGCACACATGACAGCCTCAAGCCAAAAACTATGTGGTAAAGCCTGACTCTTGACCATACACCTCGCCATCTCCATGAGTGACCTGTTCTTTCATTCAGCAACTCCATTCTGTTGAGGTGTATACGACACTTTACACTGGTGTTTTATCCCACGTTCAACGAGAAATGCATTAAAATCAGAAGACATATATCCCCCCCCTCGATCTGAATGGAGGGTGTCCATTTTACATGCTGACAGATTTTCAGCCAAAATCAAAAACTGTTTGAATCACATGAACACTTTGGACTTTGCCTTCAATGGATATACGCATGCATGGCTAGAAAAATCATCGATGAAAGTCACGAAGTAAAGATAATTCCCAAAAGAAGGTGTCTGCATAGGACCACAACCATCGGTATGTACAAGCTGCAATTTTTTAGTAGCCCACACTGAACCATCTTTTGGAAAGGACGAACGCTACATTTTGCCCAAAATACATCCTTCACAAACATGTTTTCCAGGTGCCTCAAGTTTGGGCAAAGAGAACACCATTTCAGATTTCAGCAGGCATAGCAAACTAGCAAAATTCAGATGACCAAAGCATGCATGCCAAAGCTTTGCATCTGACATAGCCTGAGAATCATGTACTGCACATGCCGAATCATTTACAGATCTTTCATAGTCTATGAGCTTATACAACCCATGACATAAAATGCCAAAAGCAATAATCATATTGCCATTTGATAGATCGTGAACTATACACCTGTCATCAACAGATTTCACAACCAAGACAATCTTGGCTAATGCAAAAACTGATAACAGGTTCTTCTTGATCCCTGGCACAAATAAATCATCTGACAAAGTGAAAGAACTACCATCAGCACTAGTCGAAATGATCTTACCAACTCCCATAGGAGGATAAGAGGATTTGTTGGTGCATGTAACAGTATTCCCCGTAGGGGCAGGCTCGAGTGAAGAGAAGAAACTCTGCTGCGAGGTAATATGTTTGATCGCCCCACTGTCAAAGTACCAAACATTCGATTCTATTGCAGACATGCACTACTCATGAGAAGATGGGTCAAAATTGCAGACAATAGTAAACACCCATTCTTCTTCCTGCACAAGATTAGCAGACTCTGTTTTTGGTGTAGAGGCCTCTGCAACAATCATTCCATCCTCTTTCTTCTTTGCCTCTTTACCAATCAGTTTTGGACAGTTCTTTATGATATGATCATTCCCTTTACAGTACTTGCAAAACAATTTCTGCTTTTCTAATCTCTTCTCATCTTTATCTTCCTTCTTCGAATGTGCAACATTTGCAGATTTCTGCTTACTACTTGAAGAGCTTCATTTTCCTTTGCCCTTCTGACTAGCCAGGAAAGCTTGATCTAGAACACACATAATGGACATGTTTTGCCTCGACTGATCTTCGTGCAAGAGAACAGAGACTAACTCCTCAAATGACAAGGCATCTGGATTGCCTTTCATCATTAACCGAATAGTAGAAGCAAAGCTCTGATAATCAGGAAGACCATTCAGAACGGTCTGCACAAGTGAGCTATCTGGTATAACTTAATAAGCAAAAATCAACTATTCCTTCAAGTCTTTGATCTTTGTTAGAACACTGTCCATAGAATCACCTTCATTCATGTGCTCACTCTCCAACTATTTTTGGAGGTAAGCAACACGACCCTCATTCCTAACTTGGTACAATGTGGTAAGTGTATCACAAACATCCTTAGCTATTCTGCAAGAGCGAATGTGAGGAATAATGGCACATTTGACAGACAAAGCTATCAATGCATGTGCCTGGGCATCTCTGCCATCCCAATGAATTTTCTCTATAGTAGGTGCAGCAGAAACCACAACACCAACAAGAATATGTAGAATATCATCATCTTCGACACCTTCTGCATCAACTTTTGTACCTGCAGTTGTAATAGTTGTAGGTGTGATAGGATGTTTTTCAACACCCTGCACAATGTTCCACAGTCCTTTTGCAACTAATACATGGTGCATCATATAAGCCCATAACGAGTAGTTGGTACCATCCAACTTATCCTCAATAGCCAACATACGGAATACATCACTAATTTCAGCCATGGTCGGTGACTAAAATACCTTGACGCAGAAAATTGATTATATATCAAAAAGTTGAGCAGAATTTCCCAGATGAATTCTGCTACACTTGTAGCAAACTTCGAGATGATTATACTGGCGAACAGAAACTAGTATATAGCTTTGGCCCAAAAAGATGAAATAGCCTGCACAAAATTGTGATAGTGTATTTGGAGGCCAAAACGAGCTCAGATCGCGATTTCGGCACGATAGAGTGAAGCCATTTTGATCTCGAAAACATGCTGAGTATGCTCACCAAAATTCGTGCGATTCTGAGACTACAACTGGAGGAATGTCGAAAGCACCCTAGATGAAGGGACAGCCCACTCTGATACCAATTGTTGGAGATAGAGGTCTTCAGAAGCACACAAACAACACAAGGAAGCAGAAGAAGCTTGGAGCACAACACATAATACTCAATGTATTACTAGAGAATGTACAAAGGAAAAAAGTGCCCTACCAGTCCTAGTGTGTTTTCACACATCACTACCTAAATATATCAAGAGTATTTGTATATGTATGTGTATATGTATATGTATGTGTATATGTATATGTATGTGTATGTGTATATGTATGTGTATATGTATATGTATGTGTATGTGTATGTGTATGTGTATGTGTATATGTATGTGTATATGTATATGTATATGTATATGCATATGTATATGTATATGTATATGTATATGCATATGTATATGTATATGTATATGCATATGTATATGCATATGTATATGCATATGTATATGTATATGTATATGTATATGTATATGTATATGCATATGTATATGTATATGTATATGTATATGTATATATGTATATGTATATGTATATGTATATGTATATGTATATGTATATATATATGTATATGTATATGCATATGTATAGGTATATGTATAGGTATATGTATATGTATATGTATAGGTATATGTATATGTATATGTATATGTATATGTATACGTATACGTATACATATACGTATACGTATATGTATATGTATACGTATATGTATACGTATACGTATACGTATATGTATATGTATATGTATATGTATATGTATATGTATATGTATACGTATACGTATATGTATATGTATTTGTATATGTATATGTATATGTATATGTATATGTATATGTATAGGTATATGTATACGTATACGTATATGTATACGTATACGTATATGTATATGTATATGTATATGTATACGTATACGTATACGTATATGTATATGTATATGTATATGTATATGTATACGTATACGTATATGTATATGTATACATATATGTATATGTATATGTATACGTATATGTATATGTATATGTATATGTATACGTATACGTATATGTATATGTATATGTATACGTATATGTATATGTATATGTATATGTATATGTATATGTATATGTATATGTGTATGTATATGTATGTGTATATGTATATGTATATGTATATGTTTATGTATATGTATATATATATGTATATGTATATGTATATGTATATGTATATGTAAAAGTATACATATATGAATATGTATATGTATATGTATATGTATATGTATATGTATATGTATATGTATATGTATATGTATATGTATATGACATGTGTATATGTATATGTATATGTATATGTATATGTATACGTATATGTATATGTATATGTATACGTATATGTATATGACATGTGTATATGTATATGTATATGTATACATATATGTATGTGTATATGTATATGTATATGTATATGTATACATATATGTATATGTATACGTATATGTATATGTATACGTATATGTATATGTATAGGTATATGTATATGTATACGTATATGTATATGTATACGTATATGTATATGTATACGTATATGTATATGTATACGTACACTACAAGGACTACGGGTGCATAGCGACGGTTAAGGCGACACAATTTCATCGCTATAAAATTGCAAAATGCATCACAATGAGCGTCGAGCGTGCACCGTCGATTAAATGACAAGCCAAACGATGTTTTTTTCAATGTGGGGCAGGACGGGGTGTGCGATGCTCCCATAGAGCATCGCTAATGCGACGGTTTTAAAAAGCACCACATAAGCGATGCTTTTTGCATCGCATAAGCGACGCTAAAAAATGTCGCTTATGTGATGCCAATTCCAGTGGTTTTTTCGACATGTTACCATTGCTTACACGACGGTGTGTTGTCGGAAAAAAATTAAAATGTTGGAGGCTCTTCGATCGGAATTTTCATGCATTTGATCGAAGAGCTCTCCAATGTTTGCAATTGTGCTGCACTTGCGAGCTAAAACAAGTATATGCAGAATTGTTGTTTTGCCTAAGCTCTCTCTTATTGTCTCCCTTTGTCTCTGTTTCTCTCTTTCTACATTTTTCTCTCTTTGAATTCTCTCTCTCTCTCTCTCTCTCTTTATTGCAGGTTATTCAAGAAGCTAACCAAGCAAAAAGTATGGCTAACTATTGTAAGTACAATTTCTATTCTTTGTATATCATTTGAATTTTTTTATTTTCATTACATAGCATATGCACACTTATTGATATGCACTTATACACTTATACATGATGAAGATGCACTTTCACACATATACACATGCACATACACACACATATATACATACAGATACATGTGCACATACACTTAGACATACACACATATACACATGCATATGCACAAACATTTCTACAACCACATAAAAATACTTACATGCATGCATTATTGCATATATATATAGAAATATATATATATATATATATATATATATATATATATATATATATATATATATATATATATATATATATATATATATATATATATAAATATATATATATATATATATATATATATATATATATATATATATATATATATATATATATATATATATATATATACACATTAACATATACGTAAATACATGTATATGCACATCCACATGCATGCACATTCACATGCATGCACATGGATGCAAATGGAAATGCATCCACATACACATGCATGTTTCATACATATACACATGCGTATACATACATTATACACATATATACACATATATATGCACATATGTACACACACATATACACATGCACATACATACATATACACATATACATGCACATACACACATCTACACATAGAGTTACACATATACATGCACATACATATACACACACATACACATGCACATGCACATACTCATACACACATATACACTTATGCACATGCACCTACATACATATACACACACATACACATGCACATACATACATATACACACACATACCTATACACTTACGTACACACATATGAAAGAATTATACAATTAAAGTATTAAAATGCATGCTTAAAATAAAAAATAATAACAATCAATAGAACAAAACTCTTCATTACTTAATACATACACAGAATTCAAACCATAACTGAAATGAAAAATATATAGATAATATATATATATATATATATATATATATATATATATATATGTAAATACATATAATCCAATGTCATATTCAACTAGAATCCTAATCATCATCATCATGATCATCATCATCATCAGCAGCATCATGATCATCCTGATCATCCTCATCCTCATCATCATGATCACCCAGTGACGATCGAGATCGTCCCTCGTATGTCTGTCTCTCCACCTCATCCATATATGTCTCTCCATAATACTCCTGTATCACATATAACAAACATAAATAAGTAAAATAATTAAACCATTCATAAAAATAAAATAATTATATAAAATTTAATAATACTCACAAAGGCATCAGGATGATCTCGCATATACTCGCTCAAACACCGATATCCAAAATTTGTAGCATACTCGATCTCATGTTTTGTAGGATATCGGCCATAATCCTTTTGCTGCATTGAAACAAATAAAAAAGATTAGTTGTCTGCATTTTAACTAAATTAAAAAATATACTCACAATAATACACATACTTACAGATGTAGCTACAAAACCATTATGGCCCATTTAGCCTAGGTGCGATGTGTGGCCCGACTCCACTCTCTTCTTTGAAGCAGCCTGATTATTTAAGAAAAAAGAAATACATAAATTAAACGTAAAAAATTACTAAAATATATAAAAATTATAAATATAAACTATTAATTTGTGTACCTTCTGCTGAGGAAATGACTCCTGAAGACGTAGCTGTCTACAAAAAAACTACCACATCTCAGGTGGTATGTTAGGTTGCCTCTTATTTTTTTCCACCATATAATATCTACTGCTAATTTAATCTCAAATAGAAAAAAAATCAGAATACATACACATATATACACACACATACACATACCCACATACACATATATATACAAACATATATGCATACATATATGTATACATATAAACATATACATACATATAACATAAACAAACATATACATATCCACATATATGCGTACACATACATGCATGCATATACACTCATTCATACAAAATACATGCATTTATCCCACAATAATGTGTAGTTGTGTATATTTGAATATGTGTGTATGTGTAAATGTGTATATGTGTATATGTGAATATGTGTGTATGTGTAAATATGTATATATGAATTTTCTGTGTATATAACTAATCAGATTATTAATATCAAATACCATTATTTGTAGATTCTGATCAATTAGATGGAACTCCACCACCGTCTCCTCATCGTGCAACGACTATATACTGTAAGTATATCAAACATTTAATTTTAAATATATTTGATGGATACATAACTTATATATTTTTTTCTTATTATGTGCAAATTCTGATCAATCAGAGGGTACTCCACCACCTCCTACCCATGCAATGACTTCACATGTGTCCTCTGATAGGAATTATGATGAATTTTACTATCAAGAGCATATTATATGTTGGTGTAACTCTTGTTATGGCACGTATCGAAGACCACGATTGGAATGTATTGAACATGAGGCAAAGTATGGTACTTTTGAGCATGCACCATCACCTGGTCAATGTGATAATGCTTGGGAATGTATTTTTTATATAAATTAATGTCATTATTTTATCTAAAAACCATATACAAAATCAAATTACTGTTGATATACAGGAATACTTGCTCAATGATGATGATGATGATAATTTTTCTCATAATGTTAATATACCTCGTACACGTCATGGACTTGTTGTTCATCAATTACAAGCAGAGGTTTCTAAAAATCCTCTACCCCTTGGTTTAGAGACTGAAACGACTGGAGATTATCCATTGCCAGCTCGTGATCGTTCTTTAGTGCAAACATATTATAGAAGAAATTATGGAGGATGGAATAGAGGACCACTTCCTTTAGATGGAGAGGTTTTCAACTTTTGGGGTAATTGCTGTATGATTGCTCCATCCACTATTACTAATGTTGGTCGTGGTCTCTTTATTGTAGAGGATTTGTATGTGCCTCGAAACTCTGAAGTCACTCTTATGTCATTTTGTGGTCCTATATATGGATGGGGAGATTGGCATCGACTTTCATGTTATGTTCAAAGCATGAGTACTTATGGAATATGCTTGAACGCAGCATCCCTTACTAGTAGAAGGATTTTACATGTAGAAAATGAAAGATTATATATTGATGGAAGACCTTACACACATGGAAATATAGTAGGTTTAATAAAAAGTAGTTGAGGGTTACATAATAGTTCAAGGACTAATTGCACATTTGAGGAGCGTGAAAATACTCATGAATCACCATACATGAGTAGAGATGTATCAAGATACATAGTTGTCAATGTTATTACTACATTACATGTCAGTGATGAACTATTAATGAATTATGGATGGCATAGACCTCCAAGAGCATCTTTCAAAATATTCGCAAAAAATTTGATCCTCCCATTTTACATATGACTAAATACCTTCCTTGGTAACCGCTATTTAATATCTATAAACAACTTAGCAAGACAGGTAATAGATTGACTATAAAATGGGAAATTGTCGGACGATTCAATGGTCTAGATATGAAAATCTACAAACCAGAATATACAAAAAACAATTAAAAACAAAATCAAATATACACAGGTACACATGCATACATACATATACATACATATATACACATTCATACATACACATACATACATACATACATACATACATACATACATACATACATACATACACATGTATACACACATACTTATACATATATGCATACATATACGCATACGTATATATACATACATATACACCTATAAAACACATATACATACATATATACATATACACATACACATATGTATACACATGCACATGCATATTCACATCCACATACACATACACATAAGCATACACATATATTATATGCATATATATATATGTATGTTTATTTATTTACTTTTTTTAATATATCTTTTTTTGATGAACTTATAGGTTATTATCTGAAAAGTTTTTACCAAGTCAGAATATTCTTCCTACCTCACATGATGAAATGAAGAAGATGATCAACAATCTTGGTGTATATTATCAATGTATACATGCATGTCCTAACGATTGTATTTTATATAGATGTGAATATGCAAACTCTTTGACATGTCCCAAATGTCAATCTCCTCGATATAAGGGCAAAGAAGGTAAAATCCCAAAAAAGATATTGAGACATTTTCCATTGGCTCCACGGTTTAGACATATGTTTCAAAGCCCCGAATTATCAAAGCTTTTGACTTGGGGACATGATCATAAAAGTACTGATGGAATAATCAGAATTCCTCATGATAGTGTTGCTTTTCAGCATATTGATTCTACATGGCCTGAATTTGCACAAAATCCAGAGAATCTAAAGTTAGGAGTTGCATTAGATGGGGTTAATCCATTCTCCATGAAATCCAGTAAATGGTCAACATGGCCAGTGGTAGTCATAAAACTACAATCTTCTGCCATATCTTAGCATTAAAAAGGAACATTTAATGCTTTCACTTTTAATCACAGACAAAAGACAAGTTAAAGATATGAATATATATCTTCGTCCTCTCATTGACGATCTCCAAGAGTTATGGAGAGGTATTAATGTCATTGATGTATCGAAAAGCATCAATGAAAGACATATTACGGTTCGTGGTATTGTGGCTTGGACTATTCACGATTTTCTAGAATATGGTGTTTGTTCAGGTATTGATGTTATTTTTTTTTCAATATGCATGTAAATAAATATGATTTAATCTAATTATATTTTTATCATTTTCATGCTGAAGGAATATCTACTAAGGGTTATAAAGGTTGTCCATATTGTGGTGATTGGTTGAGATCAATCTATAGTAAGCAATCAAATTATTTATCTTCGACATCGATGATTCTTGCCTGATGATCATCCATTAAGATCTAAAAGAGAAGCGATACATTTTAATTGAAAGCTTGAAATAGGTCAGTGTCCAAAACCTATGGCACTTATGGATTGGTATAAAAAATGGACAGATGAACCTCTGATAGATCCAGAATCAGAAATCTTCAATGATGATTCAGATAATGAGTATGTGAAGAGAGGTAAAGGAAAGGTGGCACTCGCAGAGAACATATCAATATGGTATTCTTTGGAGTATTGGAAAGAGTTAAAAGTATGTCATCTTCTTGATCCTATGCATATATTCAAAAATATTGGTTATTCACTATGGCAGCATCTTCTTGGACTAAAAGATACCATAGCATGAACGAATGATTTGAAAGATAAAAAATCCAAACCAAAGTTATGGCCAGTTTTTTATAGACATCGACAAGAAACGACTTATGCACCTGCTCCTTGGGTCCTTACAACAAAAGAGATACAGACTATCAACAATAGAATTCAACTGATTAAGACTCCTACAAGATATGGAGCATCTTTTCAAAACATGTTTACTATGGATGATAAGAGCTTATCTGGGTTAAAGACCCATGACTGGCATAAATTTTTGAAACATATTTTACCTTTGGTTATCGATGGATGTACAACGAAAGGAGTATGAGATGTGATCTATCGTCTTGGATCACTTATAAGGTAATTATGATACTTTTATATTTAATATGTATGAATATTGGATATCTTTTATTTTTGAATTAACTTCTTTATAATTGTTTTTATGATATGTATAGGTAGATTACATCCAAAGAGATTGACAAAAACTCGATCCCACAAAAAAAGCGTGAATGCAAAGAGCTACTATGTTTGATGGAGAAAGAACTTCCTACTTCATTTTTTGATATTCAGGTTCATTTATTAGTCCATCTTGTAGATGAAATAGAGATTGCAGGTGTTGTCAACACTCGATGGATGTTTTGGGTCGAGCGATTTATGGGAATATTAAAAGGTTATGTGCGACAAAGAGCGAAACCAGAAGGATCCATGGCAAAGGGTTGGATGCTTGAAGAGTGCATGTATTACGTTAGTGAGTACCTTGAAAGAGTTCATGAAGAAGCTCCACAGGCATGGACCAACGAGTCTTCTTCAAAAATATTAGATGAGGTATTATCAGGTAAGGAAGTTCCATTCTTATTTACATTTCAAGAAAAAAATGATGTTTCTACTTTTGTAGCATATAATAGGGAATGCATGCAAGCATTCCTTAGCGAGTACGAGGAACTTCAAAATCTCCGAAGTAAAAGGCAAAAAAACAAAAGATATAGACGTAATCTCGATAATAATGAGATTACAGATATATCTTCTTTCACGGATTGGCTATATAGTCGTTTGCAATGTGCCAATGCAAATAATGAAGAAATCGCAGTTGAGTAGAGAGAGTTAATGATAGGTTGTGAATGAAAGGTAATTTTATTAAAATAATATTTTATTTTTTTCATATATGTATATTAGTTTCTATTTACCAATTGAATTTCTTTTGGATGCTTGAATGTTCACTAATATGTGGGCTTCTGGACAGCATATTAGAATCAAAGCCATTGATTCTTTACGGAAAACAGAGGATTCTAGTATTGTTGCTTCTTTCAAGAAACTATCACGTGCTAGCTCAAAAGACACGAACCTTATAGATGGCGAACTTGGTTACGTAGGAACTATTGTTGGTATCTACGAAATTTCATTTCGTACAATTAAACATGTAGAAAAAAGTTTATATTTTTTATGATAGAGTTAGTTATTTTTTTAAGCACCTAATAATGGGTTTTTGTTGTTACATATTTTGATAGGTCAGTTTGAAGGTTGACTGGTTTCAAACCGAGTATAAAGGTAGTAATTCCACATTAAGAAAGGAATTATCTAGGTTTTGGGCAATTGATTCTTCCAAGGTAATGCGATCTACCAAAGAACCATATATTCTTCCTAGGCATATTGAACAAGCATTTTTTTATAAAAACCCAGATGCTCATCCTTGGTGGCAAGTCATTCATGTGCAACCTAGAGGTAGGTCATTGTTTGTTGTAGAGCTAAAGAGAACACAAAGCAGAGAAAAAGACGGGCCCCAAAATTTTTCCGATTTGGACATCATATCTTTGTATCATAACCATTCTTGTAATATATTCTCCGTTGTAAATGCACGAGAGGAGTCCTCTAGATGCATTCCCTCAGAAGATTAGAAACTTACCCATGTAAAATAGTAGGAAATTAGTCTTTTAGTGAATAAAGTGCCGGTCTCTTGTGTGAAAGGACCATTTTTAGGGCACAAGTATATAAGTCAATTTGTGACTCTTTGTAAAGACTTTTTGCCATTGTGAGAATAGAGAGCACAGAAATTCGAATTTGTGTCTTCTTCACTCTATATCTTCTTCTCTGTGAGTTTGTATGCATGTGTATTGCTTGGAAAGAGTGTTAGGAAGTGTTGTCTATCCATGAAAGTGTTTGTTTGCTGTAGTTAAGGTGTGTGCGAAGTGTAGGAAGTGCTAAAGTGTAGGAAAGTTTTCCCACGGCTCAGTATTTTGCTTATAACTTGAAGTAGGAGTGTCAAAATTGAGTGGAACTACTGCCATTGGATGCGTCTTCTCAAGAGCTTTGAAACGCATATGCTATTCACTATATTTGGAGTTTGGAGTTGAAAGAAAAGTCCAAATTACTAACGGTTGTTGCACCAAGTATCGTGACATCATGACCGACAGTTGAAGCTTGTTTGGATTAGTCTTTGCCTTGTTTGCACTCTTTGAGTAGTTCATTTGCATTGATCATCATTCGATTGCATGTCCTCATACACTCGGCTAGGTTTGTATACTCATCGGATTGATAATTAAAGCGTGAATCCCCACTATATGCACTTGAGGGGGATTGAGGTATAGTCTCTTTCTCCACAAGTCCCTAAGTTGGTACTTAGGTCAACACGTTTTTGGCGCCGTTGCCGGGGAGTGTGGAATCAAACTGAGGCATTTGTGTGATGGTAAGTAGCTTTTTGCATTGAAGCGAGAGGAGGAGTGGTGATTTTCTCTTCTTTGGTAAGTCATTTTGAGCCGCACTTACTACTTCTCATTCTTGGAGTGTGTGTAGTGAGTTGTTAGTCTAGGGAAGTGAGTGGAATGAGTAGAGTAGGAGTAGCAAGGGAGTAGATCAAGTCATTAGAGTAGTATTCAGTCTTTGTTCTGTAGAGTTTCTTTTTTGTGAAGTAAGAAAATTCCAAGTATAAAAGCTCAAAAAGTGTCATTTTGTAAGTTACTTGTGTTTCTGAACAAGTATCATAAGGAGTTCCTGTCGAGTATCACGTGTGAGCAACGAGGCGATCGGGGGCTGCACAGTGCAAGGGGGAGTGATAAAAGAGTTGGAACAGTCTCCAAGGTGAGCACATTACTGTTCTGTTGTGATCTCTTATCTGTAAATCAAGTTTCCAGAGAAAAACGATCTGCGTCAGGTATCGTTTAGGATTTATCAGGGGGCAAAAAAGGTGTTTGGAGTGATACAGAGAGTGAGGAGAGGGTAGAAGATCTTGTATTGTGCAATCAAAACTTAAAAAATCAAGCAAAAATTTGAAAAAGGATCAAGTATCGTGTTCTCCCGCGGTCGAGTATCGCGATACTTAGCAAGTATCGTGATCTCCTATGGTTGAGTGTAAGATGCCACGTTGATTTTCCACCTGAAAAAAAAAAAAGATGTGTAGGTAATAATGAAATTTTATGTTTAGGATATTTTGATCATGTCTGCAAAATTTTGTAGCAATAAGTTTTTACATTCTCTCTCTAGAAAGTTGTCGCATGAAATTTGCATGTTAATTTGGAGCATGAAGATGAAGGAATCTGAAAAAGTGTTGTATGAGAGAAAGGTAGAGTATTCTTAGTAGAAAAACTTTACTTGATTGAATTTTTTGTAGTTCCTATGTTTTATGTCTCATTTGGTTCCATGAAGATAGGTTAATGAAGAGATTTTTCATGTTTTTTCATCTCTCTCTAGAATTTTTGATTTTGCAGGGCCCAAAAGTGATATCTGGAAGCAGATTTGGACTCGAGGTGTCTCTAACATTATTGTACAGATTCAAGAACTGAATATTTTTGTCTCTCACAAGCTCAAGCTGATTCCTCACTGTTTTTGAGTTACAGGGTTTTGAAAAGTGCCGTTTTCCAACACTTCAAAAAAAAAAAAAAAAGAGAAGCCTTCATTCATTCATCTTATTCATGTTCGCGAATTTAGAAAACGCACATGGGTATATGGGTTATTTTTGGGTGATTGACGTGTGTGAGTTCGTTGCAGGGATTACCTCTATTTTTGCAGGTACGATTCTTGATGGTGGACATGAAAAGTAGATGCATGGGTGGTCCGGAAGTCTTGCATGAGACATGCGAAAAGACGCTATCTTGGAGCATGCAGATTCTAAAAGTGCGGGTCTAGGAAGGCGTGATTGGTCGTGCGCTGGCGAAAGCCGGAGATCCCAAAAAGACGAAGACTGAGAGATAGAAAAGGATGATGGTCGTACAGTCATTACGATCGTTTTTCGGCTTCTGGAATTGCGATTGAGATTGAGATTGAGATTGAGATTGAGATTGAGATTGAGATTTTGATTGAGATTGGGATTGAGATTGTGATTGTGATTGAGATTGGGATTGAGATCAGCTCGGGGGTGGTCGGGTGGATGAGGCTTCATATTGAAGCAATCTGATAGATTTTGTAACGCAGATCAGAACTACTTGTAAATCTGCACAGATAATAAAATTCTCTCTCTTCTTGTTCTCCGTATACTCTGTTTGCCTTCTTTATATCTTGTGGTGTCAAAACCCATTATTTTGTGTGAGATTGTGACTCAAGTTTAGGAGACTTGTTACAAGTGGTATCAGAGCAGAGTTGGATTCCGGGACAAGATGCAGGCTTTGAAGAAGAAGATAGAAGAACAAGAGGAGCTTATCCGTAGATTGAATGCAGAATTACATATAGAAAGATCCAACAAACAAAAAGAGGCTACTTTAAATGCTTTCATGGACCTCAATGCTGAAGGTGGTAATGGTGCGGGCACATCAAACGCACGTAGAGCTAGACGACAACGTGAAACTGAAGAGGACGATGATGCAGGTGAATCTGCACTCAAGCAAGTGTTCAAAAGAGCAAAATTAAATGAATTTGATGGTGAGAAGAAAACTGGAGAGGATCTTGAAGCATGGATTGAGGAACTTGAAGATTTCTTTGACCTGCACGTATTTAGTGAGGAATCAAAAGCAAAGGTGGCAATTCTGCATCTGCGAGGAGTCACAAAACTGTGGTGAAAATCTTATATACAGACAAGAACACGTGAAGGTCTGATCCTCTGGAAAGAATTTCGAGAGCAAGCAGAGAATCGTTATTGTTCTCCA
The DNA here is from genome assembly GCA_020310875.1 of Ceratopteris richardii. Taxonomy (NCBI): domain Eukaryota; kingdom Viridiplantae; phylum Streptophyta; class Polypodiopsida; order Polypodiales; family Pteridaceae; genus Ceratopteris; species Ceratopteris richardii. Next base: position 183,946,385 of record CM035421.1, on the reverse strand, counting down.
CATTATTGGATGGAAAAGAAAATGGAGTTCTACTCTTTCAAGCAGCATGAGGATGATAGATATAACTTGTCTGTTGAAGAATATAAGGAGAAATTTTTGCGTTTACATAAGTATGCACTAGAAGTTTCTGGAGATGCGCTGAAAAGCAAGTTTATTGAGGGTTTGCGAGAAGACCTTCGCTATCAAGTAAAGGGGTCCGGATGTGTAGATTTTCTTGATGCGGTTGCAAAAGCAGAAAACTTTGAGAAGATGGAGAAGTTTACCACGAAAAAGGCATACAAATCAAGGTTTATCTCAACAGGACATCGACCCCCAAGACCTATTTCAATAAATCAAAATGGACAGAGATCGACTAACTCTATTAACGGTCAAGGAGGAAGACCAAAGCTGATTCCTCACTGTTTTTGAGTTACAGGGTTTTGAAAAGTGTCGTCTTCCAACACTTAAAAAAAAAAAAAAAAAAGCCTTCATTCATTCATCTTATTCATGTTCGCGGATTTAGAAAACGCACATGGGTATATGGGTTATTTTTGGGTGATTGACGTGTGTGTGAGTGCGTTGCAGGGATTACCTCTATTTTTGCAGGTACGATTCTTGATGGTGGACATGAAAAGTAGATGCATGGGTGGTCCGGAAGTCTTGCATGAGACATGCGAAAAGACGCTATCTTGGAGCATGCACATTCTAAAAGTGCGGGTCTAGGAAGGCGTGATTGGTCGTGCGCTGGCGAAAGGCGGAGATCCCAAAAAGACGAAGACTGAGAGATAGAAAAGGATGATGGTCGTACAGTCATTATGATCGTTTTTTGGCTTCTGGAATTGCGATTGAGATTGAGATTGAGATTGAGATTGAGATTGAGATTTTGATTGAGATTGAGATTTTGATTGAGATTGGGATTGAGATTGTGATTGTGATTGAGATTGGGATTGAGATCAGCTCGGGGGTGGTCGGGTGGATGAGGCTTCATATTGAAGCAATCTGATAGATTTTGTAACGCAGATCAGAACTACTTGTAAATCTGCATAGATAATAAAATTCTCTCTCTTCTTGTTCTACGTATATTCTGTTTGCCTTCTTTATATCTTGTGGTGTCGAAACCCATTATTCTGTGTGAGATTGTGACTCAAGTTTAGGAGACTTGTTACAAGTGGTATCAGAGAAGAGTTGGATTCCGGGACAAGATGCAGGCTTTGAAGAAGAAGATAGAAGTACAAGAGGAGCTTATCCGTAGATTGAATGCAGAATTACATAAAGAAAGATCCAACAAACAAAAAGAGGCTACTGTAAATGCTTTCATGGACCTCAATGCTGAAGGTGGTAATGGTGCGGGCACATCAAACGCACGTAGAGCTAGACCGCAACGTGAACCTGAAAAGGACGATGATGCACGTGAATCCGCACTCAAGCAAGTGTTCAAAAGAGCAAATTTAAATGAATTTGATGGTGAGAAGAAAACTGGAGAGGATCTTGAAGCATGGATTGAGGAACTTGAAGATTTCTTTGACCTGCACGTATTTAGTGAGGAATCAAAAGCAAAGGTGGCAATTCTGCATCTGCGAGGAGTCGCAAAACTGTGGTGGAAATCTTATATACAGACAAGAACACGTGAAGGTCGGATCCTCTGGAAAGAATTTCGAGAGCAAGCAGAGAATCGTTATTGTTCTCCACATTATCAGATGGAAAAGAAAATGGAATTCTACTCTTTCAAGCAGCATGAGGATGATAGATATAACTTGTCTGTTGAAGAATATAAGGAGAAATTTTTGCGTTTACATAAGTATGCACTAGAAGTTTCTGGAGATGCGCTGAAAAGCAAGTTTATTGAGGGTTTGCGGGAAGAGCTTCGCTATCAAGTAAAGGGGTCCGGATGTGTAGATTTTCTTGATGCGGTTGCAAAAGTAGAAAACTTTGAGAAGATGGAGAAGTTTACCACGAAAAAGGCATTCAAATCAAGGTTTATCTGAACAGGACATCGACCCCCAAGACCTATTTCGATAAATCAAAATGGACATAGATCGACTAACTCTATTAACGGTCAAGGAGGAAGACCAAAGCTGATTTCTCACTGTTTTTGAATTACAGGGTTTTGAAAAGTTCCGTTTTCCAACACTTAAAAAAGAAACAAAAAAACAAAAGAGAAGCCTTCATTCATTCATCTTATTCATGTTCGCGGATTTAGAAAATGCACATGGCTATATGGGTTATTTTTGGGTGATTGATGTGTGTGTGAGTGCGTTGCAGGGATTACCTCTATTTTTGCAGGTACGACTCTTGATGGTGGACATGAAAAGTAGATGCATGGGTGGTCCGAAAGTCTTGCAGGAGACATGCGAAAAGACGCTATCTGGGAGCATGCAGATTCTAAAAGTGCGGGTCAAGGAAGGCATGATTGGTCGTGCACTGGCGAAAGGCAGAGATCCCAAAAAGACAAAGACTGAGAGATAGAAAAGGATGATGGTCGTACAGTCATTACGATCATTTTTCGGCTTCTAGAATTGCGATTGAGATTGAGATTGAGATTTTGATTGAGATTGGGATGGAGATTGTGATTGTGATTGAGATTGGGATTGAGATCAGCTCGGGGGTGGTCGGGTGGATGAGGCTTCATATTGAAGCAATCTGATAGATTTTGTAACGCAGATCAGAACTACTTGTAAATCTGCACAGATAATAAAATTCTCTCTCTTCTTGTTCTGCGTATACTCTGTTTGCCTTCTTTATATCTTGTGGTGTCGAAACCCATTATTCTGTGTGAGATTGTGACTCAAGTTTAGGAGACTTGTCACAAGTGGTATTAGAGCAGAGTTGGATTCCGGGACAAGATGCAGGCTTTGAAGAAGAAGATAGAAGAACAAGAGGAGCTTATCCGTAGATTGAATGCAGAATTACATAAAGAAAGATCCAACAAACAAAAAGAGGCTACTTTAAATGCTTTCATGGACCTCAATGCTGAAGGTGGTAATGCTGCGGGCACATCAAACGCACGTAGAGCTAGACGGCAACGTGAACCTGAAGAGGACGATGATGCAGGTGAATCTGCACTCAAGCAAGTGTTCAAAAGAGAAAAATTAAATGAATTTGATGGTGAGAAGAAAACTGGAGAGGATCTTGAAGCATGGATTGAGGAACTTGAAGATTTCTTTGACCTGCACGTATTTAGTGAGGAATCAAAAGCAAAGGTGGCAATTCTGCATCTGCGAGGAGTCGCAAAACTGTGGTGGAAATCTTATATACAGACAAGAACACGTGAAGGTCCGATCCTCTGGAAAGAATTTCGAGAGCAAGCAAAGAATCGTTATTGTTCTCCACATTATCGGATGGAAAAGAAAATGGAATTCTACTCTTTCAAGCAGCATGAGGATGATAGATATAACTTGTCCGTTGAAGAATATAAGGAGAAATTTTTGCGTTTACATAAGTATGCACTAGAAGTTTCTGGAGATGTGCAGAAAAGCAAGTTTATTGAGAGTTTGCGGGAAGAGCTTCGCTATCAAGGTAAGGGGTCCGGATGTGTAGATTTTCTTGATGTGGTTGCAAAAGAAGAAAACTTTGAGAAGATGGAGAAGTTTACCACGAAAAAGGCATTCAAATCAAGGTTTATCTCAACAGGACATCGACCCCCAAGACCTATTTCGATAAATCAAAATGGACAGAGATCGACTAACTCTATTAACGGTCAAGGACGAAGACCAAAGCTGATTCCTCACAGTTTTTGAGTTACAGGGTTTTGAAAAGTGTCGTTTTCCAACACTTAAAAAAAAAAAAAAAGAAAGAGAAGCCTTCATTCATTCATCTTATTCATGTTCGCGGATTTAGAAAACGCACATGGGTATATGGTTATTTTTGGGTGATTGACGTGTGTGTGAGTGAGTTGCAGGGATTACCTCTATTTTTGCAGGTACGATTCTTGATGGTGGACATGAAAAGTAGATGCATGGGTGGTTCGGAAGTCTTGCATGAGACATGCGAAAAGACGCTATCTTGGAGCATGCAGATTCTAAAAGTGCGGGTCTAGGAAGGCGTGATTGGTCGTGCGCTGACGAAAGGTGGAGATCCCAAAAAGACGAAGACTGAGAGATAGAAAAGGATGATGGTCGTACAGTCATTACGATCGTTTTTCGGCTTTTGGAATTGCGATTGGGATTGAGATTGAGATTGAGATTGAGATTGAGATTTTGATTGAGATTGGGATTGAGATTCTGATTGTGATTGAGATTGGGATTGAGATCAGCTCGGAGGTGGTCGGGTGGATGAGGCTTCATATTGAAGCAATCTGATAGATTTTGTAACGCAGATCAGAACTACTTGTAAATCTGCACAGATAATAAAATTCTCTCTCTTCTTGTTCTGCGTATACTCTGTTTGCCTTCTTTATATCTTGTGGTGTCGAAACCCATTATTCTGTGTGAGATTGTGACTCAAGTTTAGGAGACTTGTTACAAGTGGTATCAGAGCAGAGTTGGATTCCGGGACAAGATGCAGGCTTTGAAGAAGAAGATAGAAGAACAAGAGGAGCTTATCCGTAAATTGAATGCAGAATTACATAAAGAAAGATCCAACAAACAAAAAGAGGCTACTATAAATGCTTTCATGGACCTCAATGCTGAAGGTGGTAATGGTGCGGGCACATCAAACGCACGTATAGCTAGACGGCAATGTGAACCTGAAGAGGATGATGATGCAGGTGAATCTGCACTCAAGCAAGTGTTCAAAAGAGCAAAATTAAATGAATTTGATGGTGAGAAGAAAACTGGAGAGGATCTTGAAGCATGGATTGAGGAACTTGAATATTTCTTTGACTTGCGCGTATTTAGTGAGGAATCAAAAGCAAAGGTGGCAATTCTGCATCTGCGAGGAGTCGCAAAACTATGGTGGAAATCTTATATATAGACAAGAACACGTGAAGGTCCGATCCTCTGGAAAGAATTTCGAGAGCAAGCAGAGAATCGTTATTGTTCTCCACTTTATCGGATGGAAAAGAAAATGGAATTCTACTCTTTCAAGCAGCATGAAGATGATAGATATAACTTGTCTGTTGAAGAATATAAGGAGAAATTTTTGCGTTTACATAAGTATGCACTATAAGTTTCTGGAGATGCGCTGAAAAGCAAGTTTATTGAGGGTTTGCGGGAAGAGCTTCGCTATCAAGTAAAGGGGTCCGGATGTGTAGATTTTCTTGATGCGGTTGCAAAAGCAGAAAACTTTGAGAAGATGGAGAAGTTTACCACGAAAAAGGCATTCAAATCAAGGTTTATCTCAACAGGACATCGACCCCCAAGACCTATTTCGATAAATCAAAATGGACAGAGATCGACTAACTCTATTAACGGTCAAGGAGGAAGACCAAAGCCGAAGCAAACGGATACACCTAAGAAGCAAGAAGTTATGCACTGGCAACGTTATTCTGATTTCCTGGAGCGGGCTAAGAGGCTGGGACTTTGTTTTCGATGTGGAGAACAAGGACATCGCACTTTTGAATGTCCAAACAAGGCCATCAACCGTTCTATGCAAGCGAAGATAGCTCATCTACAAGAAGAAAACATGACAATTGAGGAAGCGGATGATCAAGGTAAGTGTTCTAGCCCTAGACTTCAATGCATGAAAACTTCTTCTCATTCAAGGGCATCGGTGATTAGGATTATGGGGGACATATCCTCACGTAAGGTTAGTTTCTTGATTGATTCGGGTAGTACAAATTGTTTCCTTTCACTTAAGATGGCAGAAGCTTTAGGGTTGCATATTGAGATGCAGACTAAAAGACCTGTACAGATGGCTAATGGTAGGATACACTATACTCGAGGCTGTGTTGAGAATCTTGATTTTATGTTAGGAGAACATAAGCTTTTGGGTACCTTCCATGTAATTGAAATGAGAGAATGTGATGTAATCATCATAATGGACTGGTTAGTTCATAACAGTGTCGTGATTGATTGTGAAAGCGGGATCCTTACTTTGAAAATAGAAGGGAAGGAACATCGTCTTGCAGGCAAGTGTAATTCAAGTTTTTCTCCTATTTCTGCAATAAAGTTGCTTAGGGGTATTCGACAGGGTTGTGAGACATATTTGGTTTATGCGCATGACCTTCAGGAGAAGAAGAAAGAAGAGGAAATACCGGAATATGTTAAAAAACTTTTAGATGAGTATGCAGATGTATTTCTTGATGATCTACCGGGCATGCCTCCTCCTAGGAAAATTGACCATGCTATAGACCTTTATCCAGGAAGTGAGCCTTATTCTAGAGCACCTTATAGGTTCAATATTGATGAATTGAAAGAGTTGAAGCTCCAATTGGATGATCTATTGAAGAAGGAGTTGATAAGACCTAGTGTTTCACCTTGGGGAGCACCTGTTTTGTTTCAGAAAAAGAAAGATGGTTCATACAGACTTTGTATTGACTATAGGGGATTGAACAAGAAAACCATTAAGAACAAGTATCCATTGCCACACATAGATGAACTGCTGAGTCAATTGAGTGGTGCCACATTATTCACTAAAATTGACTTAAGATCGGGATATCATCAAATTAGAGTAAAGTCTGAGGACATACCCAAAACCGCTTCTAGAACACGATATGGTCATTACGAGTTCACAGTTTTGCCTTTTGGATTAACAAATGCTCCTGCAACATTTATGTGTTTGATGAATAATGTGTTTCATGAATATCTCGATGAATTTATATTAGTTTTCTTGATGATATTTTTGTGTATTCTAAGGATGATGATGAACATGCATTGCATCTCAGCAACTTTTACTTAACAATAGACAAAAATGATGGATCCAATTGCTAAGTGAATATGATTTTGATATTAAATACTTAGCAGGAAAAGAAAACAAGGTGGCCGATGCTTTGAGTCGTAAACCCCTATGCAGTTCAATTTTTATTTTATCCTCTGATTTTGATATTGGAAAAGAATTAAAAGAAGATTTATTTTATGCAGCAATCTTGGAATTTTTGGGTATAAATCCAGGTTCTATGTTTCAGGTAAAATTTCATTTGAGAAATAATGATTTGTATTGTAATTCTCGTTTATGTATTTCTTCAGAATCTATTTTGAAAGAAAAGATCCTGCATGACTGTCATGATGCACCTTTCTCTGCACACCCTGGTTTTTCTAGAACTTATGCAAAAGTGAAAGCTTCATATTACTGGCCACGTATGAAATATGATATTAAGAGGTATGTCGAAGAATGTCTGAAATGTCAACAGGTTAAGACCGAATTTAAATCGAGTCCTGGCATGTTACAACCATTAGATGTGCCTGATCAAAAATGGGAATCCATCTCTATGGATTTCATAACAAAGTTGCCTGTGACCAGAAGTGGGCATGATACCATCTTTGTTGTCGTGGACCATCTTACAAAGATGGCACATTTTCTTCCCATGAGGAAAACTTATACAACTTTGCATGTTGCTAAACTTTCATAAAAGAACTTTTTAGGTCACATGGTATACCCAAAAGTATAATTTCTGATAGGGATGCAAGGTTCACATCTAATTTTTGGAACGCAACATTTCAATCCATAGGAACAGAATTACGCATGAGTACTGCATTTCATCCTCAAACCGATGGTGAGACCGAGAGGGTTAACAGGGTGCTTGAGGATATGTTACACATGTATGTGAATGATAAGAAAAACAATTGGACTGAATATTTGCCCTTGGTTGAGTATGCATATAATAGTGCATGGCATTCCTCTATTAAGATGACACCTTTTGAAGCAATGTATGGTTATAATTGCTTGCTGCCGCATTCACTTTTTAATTCACAGAATCAGGTTGAAATATCCAAACAGATGCTTGAAAACATGGATTTGGAGCTAAATAAGGTAAGGAAAAACATGAAAGATGCACAGAAACGTCAGAAATTATATCATGATCTCAAAAAGAGGCCCTAGGAATTTAGAAAAAATGATCTGGTTTCTTTGAAAGTGAGTCCTTCTAAATCAAATCTGGTTTTAGGCAAAGATCGTCGATTGTCTCCTCGTTATGCTGGTCCTTTCAAAATCTTAAAGAAAATTGGTTCTGTTGCATATTTACTTGACCTACCTAATACTTTGAAAATTCATCCAGTCTTCCATGTTGGATTACTTAAAAAGTATGTTCCTAATGCTGATCATGTTTTGCAGGACAAATCTAAGTTGAAGGAAGATGCCACTTTTGAACTTGAACCAGAAGTTATATTGGATAGGAGAGTTAGACATCTTAGGAATCACGAAATATTGAAAATTTTAGTAAAGTGGTTTGCATATCCTATTAAAGATTCAACATGGGTTGGTTTAGATGAGTTTATGGAACATTATCCTTCTTTCCAACTCTGAGGACAGAGTTCTTTAAAGAGGGGGAGAATTGTAAGATGCCATGTTGATTTTCCACCTCGAAAAAAAAAAGATGTGTAGGTAATATATTATGAAATTTTATGTTTAGGATATTTTGATCATGTCTGCAAAATTTTGTAGCAATAAGTTTTTACATTCTCTCTCTAGAAAGTTGTCGCATGAAATTTGTATGTTAATTTTGAGCATGAAGATGAAGGAATCTGGAAAAGTGTTGTATGAGAGAAAGGTAGAGTATTCTTAGTAGAAAAACTTTACCAAATTGAATTTTTTGTAGTTCCTATGTTTTATGTCTCATTTGGTTCCATGAAGATAGGTTAATGAAGAGATTTTTCATGTTTTTTCATCTCTCTCTAGAATTTTCGATTTTGCAGGGCCCAAAAGTGATATCTGGAAGCAGATTTGGACTCGAGGCGTCCCTAACATTATTGTACAGATTTAAGAACTGAATATTTTTGTCTCTCACAAGCTCAAGCTGATTCCTCACTGTTTTTGAGTTACAGGGTTTTGAAAAGTGCCGTTTTCCAACACTAAAAAAAAAAAAAAAAGGAAGCCTTCATTCATTCATCTTATTCATGTTCGGAGATTTAGAAAACGCACATGGGTATATGGGTTACTTTTGGGTGATTGACGTGTGTGTGAGTGCGTTGCAGGGATTACCTCTATTTTTGCAGGTACGATTCTAGATGGTGGACATGAAAAGTAGATGCATGGGTGGTCCGGAAGTCTTGCATGAGACATGCGAAAAGATGCTATCTTGGAGCATGCAGATTCTAAAAGTGCGGGTCTAGGAAGGCGTGATTGGTCGTGCACTGGTGAAAAGCAGAGATCCCAAAAAGACGAAGACTGAGAGACAGAAATGGATGATGGTCGTATAGTCATTACGATCGTTTTTCGGCTTCTGGAATTATGATTGAGATTGAGATTGAGATTGAGATTGAGATTGAGATTTTGATTGAGATTGGGATTGAGATTGTGATTGTGATTGAGATTGGGATTGAGATCAGCTCGGGGGTGGTCGGGTGGATGAGGCTTCATATTGAAGCAATCTGATCCTTTCTTTGACTCAGAAACTCAGGGAGGAATTACGTCCATCAATGGCACAGTTGATAGGAATAGGAGGAACAATTACTCAATGTATAGGTGAAATCACCTTACCTCTGCATCTTGGTAACAACACTATGGAACAGAAGCTATTAGTGTGTCCCGATGCGGATTTACTCAAAGATGTAGTGTTAGGTCAAGACTGGATTTACGAATATGAGGTGACCACTCAGTTGGCTTTAGGATATATCTCAGCCAGGATAGGACATCGTGAAGTATTCAGTTTGCTAGACGAACGACCAATAAAAGTGGCAAGCATAGAGCCAAAAATTCACTTTAATGAACAAAGTCATGAGTGTATGTTCGATAGCACTATAGAAACCCCTTCCTCAAGTACTTCATATGAGGACACATTGATTCCTGCTTGCATTCTATCTTCTAGTCTAGCAAGTCACAAGAGTGTCAATCAATCTGAATCCAACCTCAGTGAAGCACCATGCACAAGAGAGACTAGTCCTCTGAGTAATTCAAAATCTGTACCTATTAAAATATACGCTATATCGTACATCAAACAAGCATGGATAAGAAAGGATCAAAAGGATGCATATCTTCAACAACGGAAACATCTTCGACATCAGAGCAACCAATCAAATAAGAAAGTAAATCATTTTGAGCACCAAAGTCAACAACGAAGTGTTAGGATTTGGATTCCAAAGAAAGTAGTAGCCGCCCAACCGGATCGAGTGCAAATATGGATTCCAAAATCATGTGCTCCTAAGATGCTAAACCGAGATGACGAACCTGAGCATAAGAGGAACCAATATGGTCTAAGGGCAAAACAGCCAAAGAAGGCCAGCTACAGGAAAGAAAAGAAGTCTGCAGTTGCAACAACAGCCAGTCCTAGATTCAAAAAGCAGATGGAAAAAACGTACAACAAGAGAAGCACCACATTCATCAAGAATGTTCGGGATACAATACGTCCCAACAGAATGAAGCAGATTTGGATACCAAAAGACAAAACAAACTGCATGCATCATCCAACTACTTCAGGTTGCACACATTTGGAGTTATCAGGTCCCAAAGTATGCATGATAGGGCCACATTACAAGGCCAAGCATTCGGCACATCTTTCTTCTATTTCAGGATAGTCGAGCACATTTTCCCACTGGGAAGTAGGAGAGCGATTGTACATACATTAAGAAAATCACTCAAAAAATTAATAACTGCTTCGACTATGATCTAACTTTTTTGTTTTTCCTTTCAATTGAAAATATAAAAATATCTAAAATATGGAAAAATCCAGGTATTACCTTTCTCACACCCACGGGAAGGGGACAACACCATTCACTCGGAGCAATGTCAAGCAAATAAAGGAGGATTTCTGATAGTATATGGCCACTAATTCATACTCTATATTGAGTGCAGATGGCATCTACTAATTCCGAAGCCACGCAAGAGGAAGAGGTGCAGCTTCTTCCACTCGAATCCATAACCAAAGCAAGAGGCCATTGGTTTCTGGACGACCAACCAGTGTTAGACCTCATTTTCATGGCAACTATAAAGATTATGGATAGGGATCATTATTTCCCTATTATGTCGCAAGACTTCAAGACTATAATACAAGGATTACCGCATATCGAGGATGTATGGACACAAGCAGGCATAGAGGCATTTCTCAAATTGCCTATTTACCTACCAGATTTTCAAAGATGCGCGCAAGTAATGAATACACTGCAGCCTGCCGCAACGAAGATATCCGTGCCCAAAGCACGAGTGTTGGATAAAGTAGGAACATGGAAAACCATTCAATTCACCCATGAACTAATCAACAAAGCCTTCGGATGGAATCAAGAAGGGATCACTAATGTCAAAGAGGAATGTCATGATCCTAAAAAGAGATCTTTTTTGGATATCAACAGAACTGATATTGAAGATGCTGTCCGCCTAGTGCACCAACATTTTTGTTTCCCAAGTATGCACAGATATACTGCACCACAAAAGATTGTCGTACAACTACTTTCGCATGCAATGAGACAAGTGGGAAATAAAGTAAATATGACAGGCTATGTCCAAGAAAGATTATTTGAACCCCAGAAGAAGTGGAGTCAGAAGAAATTTCTCAATGGGAGTTCAGCTTTGACATTACTTACATATGAAGCTCTTGAAATGAAAAACTGCTTACGGGAGATGCCGACCTCAGAAGGGCTAGCCAAATATGCCAAATCCGCTAGTCCCAAAGAAAAAGAAAGTAGCTATTGTCGTGGAAGAGGCAGGGACCAGCTCACAGAAACCCATGAGGGGTACAAAGCGCCTAAGAGAGGAGGAAGCCCAAGCTACACCACAATCAAAACGGACACATGTTCTTCCAAAGATTACGATGACCCAAATGCCTATTACCAAGAGAGACCTCTCTGCCGCCCTAGAAGAGACACATCAGTACATGCAAGGGCAGGTAAATTTAAATGTTCAAGGTCATCATTATAGACAAGCTAGTCAAGAGAAACAACAACGGAGTAAAGAAAAGACCCCAAAACAACCTGGGAGATACAAAGAATTGGGTCTAGATGATTCGAGCTCAGATGCAGAATCCAGTCACGAAAAAGACACCCTAGACACTAATATGGGGACAGAAACTCACGAAGAAGAATGGAACGAGATCAATCAAGTCGAAGTCACGCCAGCCAACATCGAAGAAAAGGAAAAGAATGTAGAAAAGTCTAATAAGTCTGAGCATGTCATTCAATTGAATGATAATACAAAAATCAGCATCAAAGAAGCTCCAACAACTGCTACATATGCAAAACCACCTATCAAAGAGGAAATACAAACTCCAGTGAACACGGATTCGGAGTTTTTACAAAACAAAGGGCAGATTGTGATTGAGGTACCAGATGATTTTACATGGTGGCTGAGCCAAGGATCAAGCTTCAGATTAGGCAGCCCCATGACACTACACTACATGTGGCACAGGGCAAAGATGTCACAATAGGCAAAGAACCGAGTATCCCGAAAACATGGCTCAATGTGGATGTCACTCAGCTGAAGCCTGTAGTCAAGCAAATGATTCAAACGTCTATGGATACACAACAACAAGTGATGGATATAGATGCAGATTATGATAAGGCCATGAGAGAAAAAAGTCAATTCCAGATAATGAGCGAACAATTCTCATCGCAATTAATCTAGGCCCAAAAAGAGATAGCAGTAAAAAACACGGAGTTGCTCGAAGTCAAAACACAATATGACACATTAATCACTCAGCATCGCCAACTCCAAACACAGCTCGCGGAATTACAAAGATTACATGATGCAAGCGAAGCTGATAAAGAAAGAATGAAAGCTAGAAGTACTTTGCTCGAGAAACAGCTAAAGGTGTACATGGAAGAGAATGACACTTTACGAAGCAGGAATAAAGAATTGATGAAATCATTTTTATACGATCAACCTATTGAACAATAGGAGATAACCAAAACTAAAGAAAAAGAATTAAGAGATCAGGTAGCACAATACGTAGATCTATTGAGACAAGAGCAAGAAGTGAGAGAAGAATGGGAACGGAAGTACAGTCAGGAGATGAATGAACTAAAAACGCAGTTGAATACAACACATGGGAAACTTGCAGCAAGCTACAGTGAAAACATGGACAATGTCGCTGAAATTGGTAATGAATTGCGTGCAACAAAGGAAGCGCGAAGAGCAGCCATGCAAGAAAATAAAGAGAAGACTAAACGTATAGCACAGTTAGAGCTCCAAGTACAGCAGAAAACACCAATCGGGACACCAGTAGAGCTAGCTAAGGAAAATCCTACTGACGAGGTAGAGGTACGTCCTCTATCTCCCCCGATTTATCATTCTCCAATACATGAGCAAATGGCGGATATACATGATGATCATCCAATGCCATACACTGCAGAAATAAGTCAGAAGGAACGGGCACTAGTGGTGTCCCGATTGACGAAAAATTTTGAAAATCAAGTAATCAAAGTAATGAAGGAAGCCAAGATCAAGGGTAAGGACTTGGAAAAGATCATGAAGCCTTTCAACATTCCGTACGGATTATTGAAAGAGAAAACCAGACAATATATAAAGAAGATTACAAAGAAAAGTCCAGATGAGCAGCTAAATTTTAAACATGATACATTCGTATACAGTCAAGAAGAATTTGAAGCTACACAACCTATTTGGCGAAGAAAGTTTTTGGAGAAACATCCCACACTACGGGTGCATTGGCAAGCAGCACCATATTTCTTACAGGTAAACCCTTCATTTTGTCCTATACCACGAAGAAGGGATACTAGAGAAGTTTTGGATCTACAAAGAAATGGCGCTATAAATAATCAGTGGCTGAATTACCCTCTGCTTCCAAGCCAGCCACATAATTACTTGCCAACGGAAGATTATATGGTCAAAACCATCGAATTTTGGCTACAAAATTTTGCAACAGTACCCGACCTAACTATCAAAATGACAAATAAAATACTCAGTATGATACTTACAGTGTTGAAGGTCTTCAAGCATGCGGCCTACACATTTTTGAATTTCATTGGTATTAATCAGAGTACAGAGATCCTCATTTTTGACCTATCTGTTATGCCTAGCAGACCAACAATAATGGCTTATTATTCAAGGTTGATGTTCTTGCCAAGTGTATATATGCAAACGTTTGAAGAAGCGTTCTTTACTGGATTTTTTGAAATTGATTCAGAGGTCTTTTTGAAGATGTCATCTAATTTGAATGCCAGATTAGTGGCATACGAACTTAGCTTCTTCGCAGATCAGAGACAGCCATCCAACGATGGTGTGAAGGCAGAACAATAGAAACAATTAATGATACGTGAAGCCAATTTGCTAAATGAAACAGAGAAAAAAATATATAGAACATATGCCCGTCGCTCGTCAAAGCCTGTCGGGGACGATAGAGTCCAGGAGGGGGGCAGTGTTGAGGGAGAATCAAGTAAAAGGAAGAAAAGAAGAAGACAACGAAAAAAGCTTTACTAAAAAGGAATATCTGAAGATATATCTCTGCAAGAAGCCCCGCAGGGGCGCAACACCCATCTCTGCACAGAGCCCCGCAGGGGCACACACACCAAGGAAAGGACGCAGTCCACAAGGGTGCTTCAACCTCTTGATCTTTGGCAGGTCTAGATCGAAGACTGTAGCACCTCATCCTCATACCTTTCACTGGTGGCGTGCGTGGCAACCCGACTTATCAAGCAAGACAAATGTATCAGGCCCAGAGAATGTAAAACAAGAATTAAGAAGAGGCCGTCAAAACTGAACACCTGTTTTACAAACAGGCAAAACTGAGCAAGGGTTGCGTGAAGGGAAAAGAAAGTAAATAATACAGCAGGGTCTGATGTGTGCAACCAGGACAAATCAGAGGACTACTAAAACGTAATGCAAGACTGATGAACAGGCAAAATTGACCAAAAAATGCATGCGGACAACAAACTGAAGACAAGAAGTCAAGCCTGTCAAGGGAGGACAGAGACAAAGAGGGGGAGAGTGTTGCAGAGCTAAAGAGAACACAAAGCAGAGAAAAAGACGGGCCCCAAAATTTTTCCAATTTGGACATCATATCTTTGTATCGTAACCATTCTTGTAATATATTCTCCGTTGTAAATGCACGAGAGGAGTCCTCTAGATGCATTCCCTCAGAAGATTAGAAACTTACCCATGTAAAATAGTATGAAATTAGTCTTTTAGTGAATAAAGTGCCGGTCTCTTGTGTGAAAGGACCATTTTTAGGGCACAAGTATATAAGTTAATTTGTGACTCTTTGTAAAGACTTTTTGCCATTGTGAGAATAGAGAGCACAGAAATTCGAATTTGTGTCTTCTTCACTCTGTATCTTCTTCTCTGTGAGCTGGTATGCATGTGTATTGCTTGGAAAGAGTGTTAGGAAGTGTTGTCTATCCATGAAAGTGTTTGTTTGCTGTAGTTAAGGTGTGTGCGAAGTGTAGGAAGTGCTGAAGTGTAGGAAAGTTTTCCCACGGCTCAGTATTTTGCTTATAACTTGAAGTAGGAGTGTCAGAATTGAGTGAAACCACTGCCATTGGATGCGTCATCTTGAGGGCTTCGAAACGCATATGCTATTTGCTATATTTGGAGTTCGGCAGTAAGAGAAAAGTCCAAATTACTGATGGCTGCTGCACCAAGTATCGTGACACCATGACCGACAGTTGAAGCTTGTTTGGATTAGTCTTTGCCTTGTTTGCACTCTTTGAGTAGTTCATTTGCATTGATCATCATTTGATTGCATGTCCTCATACACTCGGCTAGGTTTGTATACTCATCGGATTGATAATTAAAGCGTGAATCCCCACTATATGCACTTGAGGGGGATTGAGGTATAGTCTCTTTCTCCACAAGTTCCTAAGTTGGTACTTAGGTCAACATTGTTTGAACAGTTTATTGTTAGAGAGATTGAAGAAAGTCCTCTTGATGATTCAGCATCAGATACTGATACATCAACATCTGAAAGAGAAATTGGAATCATTATACGTGATAATGATACTAATCTTTTTGATGAAGAGGATAATTCTCTACATGTTGATTCTACTGATGAGAAGAGGAATTACCAGAAATAGATATTAATCCATCAATAGATGATGTGACTCATGAGAACATAGATTTAACCATAGAAGAAATAATGAAATCAATAAGGATAATGAAGATGAGACTATATTGATGTCTTACCAAAATGATGGCAATAATGAAAACATATGAGCAGATTAGATAGTAAATTCTACTCTAGTTATCGATCAATAACTTGAAGCTTCTGAATGAATATCAGATAATAGATTTTTTATTAACTTGAATAATGATGAATCCTACTAGAGAGATGAAATCATGTTCTTTTAAGTTAGAACATGAAGCTCGGGGGTATGCCTAATTATTTTATATATAGCTTTATCTTCGAGGAGCAAATTTTTATCATGTATGTATGCATATGTGTGTGTATTCATGTTTATTATATGTATACATATGTTAGTATGCATATATATGTATTTCATGTATATGTATGTGTGTGATATATGTATACATGTGTTATTATGCATATGTGTATATATGCATATGCATTTATGTAAAATATTCATGTATTCATGTAATATATGCAAGTGTTTATAATTGTGTACATGTATATATGTATATGTGTCTATGTGTAAATATGTACATGTAAATATGTATGCATGTATATATATATATATATATATATATATATATATATATATATATATATATATATATATATATATATATATATATATATATATATATATATATATATATATATGTGCATTTAGGCATGTATGTGTGATGCATAATATATCTACTCCATTTTATATTTATGTATGTGTATCTACATGATGTGTATATACCTTTATATATATTATGATCCTCATTGATTTGAGTAGCTATATATAGAGGCATAAGGTTGGGAGGAGAGACATCTCTCTAGTAGGATGTCGGAGGAATAGATGCAATGCGTACATATACTTCAATCATATGGCTAAAAGGTTGAATTAGAGTTTTTATATTAAGGGTTTTAAAACCCAAATATCAAAATTAGTGTTTTCAAATTAGGATTTTTGAAATAGGATTTATTTATTTATTTATGCGTATGCATGTGTTGTGTATGTATGTATCTATATGTGCATATGCATGTGTTGTGTGTGTGTATATATGCATGTGTATATGTATATATGCATGTAAATATGATTATATGAGTCTATGTGTGTGTACATATGATTATGCATGTGTATGTGTATGTGAGTATGTGTATGTGTATGTGAGTATGTGTATGTGTCTATGTGTATTCATTATATGTGTGTAACGGCATGCATGTGTATGTGTGTGTAAAAATGTGCATGTATGTGTGTGTATGTATAAATGTGCATGTATGTGTATGTGTGTAAATGTGCATGTATGATGTATATGTGTGTGTATGTGTGTATTTGTACCTCTAGTCTCACTCTTTTCTCTCTCTCTCTCATATACATACATACATACATAAACACACATACTCATATCCACATATATATACATAAAAGCAGTGCATACTGTGCATTATCGCGACGATGAGCCATAAGTGTTCGCATCTCTTTTAGACACCACTTATGCGACCATCCTGTCCCAAACTCTGTCTCAAGTGAACTAAGTACGTATTTTTTATCCCTCCCATCATGTCACTACAAAAATAAAAAAAAATAATGTAAATAAAACATAAGATACTTATTTCAAGTTATATGTAAAATTAATGCTTACTTCCATGGTAAGTGGACAAGGCACAGGTAAGAGTCACATAATGCCCACATTCTTCTCTTGAACTCCAATCCATTCCCTATGTACACAATGTTCTCCTCTGGCTCTATATCGCACTCTAGTCCTAAGGTGCCTATGCATGTCCTCATAGGCAACTCTGCTTTGCTATCATGATCTGGAGGTGGTATAGGTGTCCTAAAAATAGATAGATAAAAATAAATAAAAATATGTGTTATAATATCATTAAAAAAGTTTATGAAAAAAAAAACATACCTATGACCAGATAGTTGTCTTCCTGCATGTGGAGCCACACAAGATCCCTCCTCTGATTGCTGGGTAAGCATCTGGATTGTATAATCCAGCTCATCATCAGACATCTCTAAGTAATCATGCATGATGGCCCCTAGAGTATCTGACAGAACTCTTGCTCTCATAAGACTTTTTATGAGAGAAAGTTTCACCTTTCTCTCTCTACTACGATCCATAATACCTAACATATAAAACAAAATGGGTTAAAAATCAATATACATACGTGTACATATGTATGTGTGTATGCATTATGTGTATGTATGCATGTGTGTGTATGTATGTGCCTGTATGTGTGTGTATGTGTGTATGCATGTGTATGTGTGTGTATGCATCATTATGTGTATATGTGTCTATGTGTGTATGTATGTGTATATATGTGTGTGTATGTGTGTGTGTGTGTGTCTACATGTATGTATGTGCATGTATGAGTGTGTATGTGTCTATGTGTGTGTATGTGTCGACGTGTGTATGTGTATGCATGTATGTATGCATATGCATGTGGATTATGTATGCATATATGTGTGCATGTGTGTGTATGTGTGTGTATGCATTATGTATGCATATGTGTGTGTATGCATTAAGTATGTGTATGTATGCATGTGCATTATGTATGCAAATGTGTGTATGCATGTAAGTATGTATGTATTCATATGCATATGCATTATGTATGCATATGTATGCATGTATGTGTATGTGTGTGTATGTCTCTCTATGTGTGTGTATGCATATATGTGTGTGTATGTGTGTGTGTATGTATGTGCATGTATGTGTGTGTGTATGTGTGTGTGTGTATGTGTGTATGCATGTGTGTGTATGCATCATTATGTGTGTATGTGTCTATGTGTGTATGTGTGTGTGTATATGTGTGTGTGCATGTGTGTGTCCATGTGTATGTATTGTTGAGATATCAAGCTCAACATGTGATGATCCAGGATGACACATACCAGCTTTTCGTTTCTCTGACATGTATAGTGGTCATGCCGGTATATGTCAGGGATACTTCATTGAGCTTTATTAGATTTATCTACCGAGAGTGATGGCACATTTATTTCTTGCCAAATCACTCATTCGCGGACATTAGGTTTTTCTTTATGTACTGGTCTTTATATATTGCACTTGTTGTATTCTTGTTTTTTAGGTCATTCTTGTACATTCCTTTTATGTAATAGAAGAAGAAGAAGAAGAAGAAGATTATTCTTCCTTGTCTCAATTTGTGTGTGTGCTTCTCCTTGAGAGTGAGAGTGTGTGTGTGAGCTCTCTTCCTTATCTCCTTCCTCGTGACATGGTATCAGAGCCAACGTGGCTGTACAGAGCTCGTGGAGAAGGCGACGGTGAAGACGAAGCGACAAGGCGTGGAGAAAATGCGATTTCACAAACGGCCTCCGTTTGCTACGAAAATCATCGTGAAGGTAGAAGACCTCAAAATATTTTCGCGAGTTATCCCTTTCGGGTCACTCGTTTTTGTCAGATCGAAGTTTCGGAGCCATCTCGACCTCCGTTTCGAGCCTGCAAGGTGGGGCCCATAGAAAAACTAGGTCAGTTTCAGAAACTGTAACTTGCGTTGTGTTCGGGGACACTCATATATTCCAGATCCAGAATTTCAAGCGATTCCGTGTACTGTTGATACACAAAAACTATGTTTTTCTGAGATCGAACTGTCACGTCATAGTGCGATAGTGTTCAAGCAGAAGTGCTGCTTGTAGTGTGTTGCGGTGTTGTGAATTGTTGCAGAAATGGAAAACGCAAATGGAATGAGTCAGCTTATGAGCAATAAGCTGGACAAGAACAACTTCCATGCTTGGAGATTCAGAATGACGAATTTCCTGATGGGAAAAGGTTACTGGAAGTACATCAAAGGAGAGAATGAAAATGCTCCGCAGTTACCAGAAACGAATCGGAGTACAGAATAGTTAAGAGCATATGAGGAATGGAGTCAAGGAGCACGAAAGGTAATGTATTGGCTATCTGTTAGCATACAGGATAGCATGATTGGACACATACAGGATGCCAAGACTCCAAAAGAGGCTTGGAACAGTTTGGTCACTTTGTACGAGACCAATACAAAGGCACGAAAATTGCAACTCAAGAATGAGCTGCATACATTGGAGAAAAAGAGCATGTCGGTAAGTGACTACACTCTAAAAATCAAAAGCATATGTGAGTCACTTGCATCTATTGGCGTGAATGTAGATGATGATGATAAGGTGGAAGTGTGCCTTCATGGTTTAGGAGCTGCATATAAGCAGTTTAGAACTGCTATACAGACTAGGGAAAATATTCCGAATTTTGCTGATTTGGTATCTATGCTGATTATTGAAGAAAAGAATCTTGGTGAGGATTCAAACTCCCAAGGAAAGCCCAGTTCTGAGCAGGTATTCTACTCTGGCAGAGGAAGAGGCAGAGGTAGATATTTTGGAAGTGGAAGAGGAAACAATAACCAAGACCAAGGTCAACAACAGAAACATGGAGGAGGAAGAGGACAGTTTCGAGGCAGGGGGAGTCAAAGAGGTCGCAGAAATTTCCAAAGAAATGATTCAGGTAATGATAGTAAAGGATGCTGGAATTGTGGTAAACCTGGACACTTTGAACGTGATTGCAGGTTGAAGAATCAAAATAACAGAAGGCAGCAAAACAACTATGCATCCACAAGTGCAAATGATTCTGAGAAGCTATTCATGGTTCAACATCACATGATGAATACGATGTCTGCAGGTGTTTCAAAATCGAATGATAATGTCTGGTATGTTGATTCAGGTGCTTCAAATCACATGACCAGTCATGCAGAATGGTTTAGTAGTTTGCAGAAAATGCCAGTTCTTGGATATGTTGAAACAGGTGATGATACATCGCATCCTATTGAGCATACAGGAAACATAGCATTGTCTATGGAGGACGAAAAGGTAAAACATCTCGCTGATGTGCTACATGTTCCAAATATAACAAAGAATCTGGTTTCTGTTGGACAAATGGTTGACCAGGGATTTCAAGTCAGGTTCACTGCTGATGGATTATATATAGAAGAGTACAAGCAGGATGGACGATTGGTTTCCAAAGGAAACAAAGTGGGTAGGATGTTCACCTTAAATGTGAAGATTCTTGAAATGAATGCAGCCATGTTTGCAAAAGGTGCAGGAGTTATTGCAGATATAGAGATACGGCACAAACGGATTGGACATGCAAACTTGCAAAGGCTGAAACTGATGCAGTCAAAGGAGATTATCCATGGACTACCAAATTTCAAAGTTGCAGAAATGCAAAAGGTATGTGCAGCATGTCAATTTGGTAAACAGTCAAGAGCATCATTTCCACATGACAAGCATGTTAGTGAGAATGTACTAGAAGTAGTACATACAGATGTTTGGGGTCCAGCAAAGACCACATCTATGGGTGGTTGCAGGTTTTATGTTACTTTCATTGATGACCATACATGCAAAGTATGGGTATATTTGATGAAAGAGAAGAGCGAGGTGTTTACTCACTTCCAGAATTTTAAAGTTATGGTGGAAAAGCAGACAGGGAAGTACATTCAGACATTAAGATCTGATGGAGGAGGTGAATACATGTCAAATGAGTTCAGCAATTTTCTAAAAAATCATGGAATTCGGCGTCAGTTTTCATGCAGGTACACACCACAACAAAATGGTGTTGCTGAACGCAAAAACAGACATATTGCAGAAATAGCAAGAGCCTTAATGGCTGAGAAGAATATGCCTCATTGTTATTGGGCAGAAGTTGTGCATACTGCTGTATACATCATGAACAGAACTTCGACTGCTGTTGTACATCAAGTTACACCTGAAGAGAAGTTTACAGGTAAGAAGCCAAGCTTATCACATCTGAAATTTTTTGGCTGTATTGCATATGTACATGTCCTAGATGAATTGAGGATGAAGCTTGATCCAAAAGCAGAAAAGTGTGTCTTCATTGGATACTCCCTTGAGCAAAAGGGATACAAATGTTATAACCCACTCACACGATAGGTAAAGGTGAGCAGAGATGTGGTATTTGATGAAATGTCAAGCTTCTATGCAGATGCCAAAGAAGGACTGAGTCTTGAACCAAATGACAAAGAAAATGCTGAAAAATCAAGTGCAGAATCTCAGGTTTTGAGTGGACTGGATGCATCACCAAGCAATAATTCCAACTCAAATCCATGGAGTGGAAGATTACGTGGGAATTTCAGTCCAGCAAATTCATCAAATACATCCAAGAAAGGTAAAGAAAAGCTTTCTGCTGGTCATAAAACATGTGTAGGTTTTGAAGACGTTGACGGAGATTCAAGCGGTTCAGGAAAGAGCCTTGATGAGGAACTTGGATTGCCCTCTATGAAGACTCCAGGAGTAAGAAGGGCACATGCAAATGATACAAGGAGAAGTGACCCAGGACCAAGAAGATCTCGGAGGATGCGTAATTCAGTGCAATGGTTGATATATGATAGTTACATGGCTCGCCATTGTGCCTACATGACAAAGGTAATACAAGATGCTGAACCTTCTTGTTTTGAAGATGCAATTGGTAATGCAGATTGGGAAAAAGCTATGGATGAGGAGATGGCTGCACTTTATGGAAATGATACATGGAAGCTGGTTCCATTGCCGCAAGGAAAGAAACCCATAGGCTGTAAATGGGTTTACAAAGTCAAGCATAATGTTGATGGTAGCATAAGCAGGTATAAAGCACGATTGGTAGCTAAAGGATATGCACAGACATATGGCATTGATTATGAGGAAACATTCAGCCCTGTAGCTAAAATGTCTATTGTTAGGACACTTGTTGCATTAGCTACAACAAAAGGATGGACTTTGCATCAGATGGATGTGAAGAATGCTTTCCTACATGGTGAGTTACAGGAAGAAGTATATATGGACCGGCCACAAGGATATGAAGATTCAAAGCATCCAGAATATGTTTACAGGTTGCAAAAGGCTTTGTATGGGCTGAAACAGGCTCTGCGTGCATGGCATGCAAGGATTGCTGATTACTTAACCAGCATTGGGTTTTCTATGTGTGATGCAGATCACTCGCTATATGCAAGGAAAGCTGATGATGGCATCACTATTGTGGCTATTTATGTTGATGACCTGATTGTAGGTGGTGATAATGAAGAAAGCATCAAAGAGGTAAAGAAACTTCCTATGCAGGAATTCGACATGAAAGATCTTGGTGTGTTGCGCTATTTCTTGGGCATTGAGTTTATACATATAGAAACAGGTATATGGATGTCGCAAAGGCAATATGCCTTGAATATGCTACAAAAGTACGGTATGGCTGATTGTAAGCCAATTTCTATGCATTTAGATCAGAATTTGAAATTGGATACTACATCAGGTGAAGCATTGCAAAATGCTACTATGTACAGGAAAATTGTGGGAAGTCTTATATATCTTATAATTACAAGGCCTGATTTAAGCTACACAGTTGGACTTGAAAGTCAGTTGATGCAGGTTCCCAGGAAGCCACCTTTGGATGCTCTGAGGCGCACTCTACGTTATGTGAGTGCTACTTTGGATCATGCATTGTTTTATGAAGCTGGTGTAGATTTGCAGGTTCATGGATACACCGATGCAGATTGGGCTAGTAGTACTCCAGATAGAAGATCTACTAGTGGCTTTCCTTTCTCACTTGGAGGTGCAGCTATTACATGGAGCAGTAAAAAACAACCCACTGTTGCTTTGTTAAGTACAGAGGCTGAGTATAGAGGTGCTGCAATAGCAGCATGTGAGGCATCATTGCTGGAGATGTTACTTGCAGATCTAGGTGTGGAAGTGCAAAAGCCTATCACTATCTATTGTGATAATCTTAGCAGCATACAGTTAGCACCAAACCCTATTTTCCATGCTAGAACAAAGCATATCAAGGTACATTATCACTTCATCAGAGAGAAGGTATTAGCATGTGACATTGATCTTGTTTATGTGAGAACAGATGAGCAGGTTGCTGATATTTTCACCAAAGCACTTGGAGCTGAGAAGTTGAAGAAGTTTCGGAAGATGCTTGGATTACGGGATATGGCGTTGAGCTTGAGGGGGAGTGTTGAGATATCAAGCTCAACATGTGATGATCCAGGATGACACATACCAGTTTTTCGTTTCTCTAACATGTATAGTGGTCATGCCGGTATATGTCAGGGATACTTCATTGAGCTTTATTAGATTTATCTACCGAGAGTGATGGCACATTTATTTCTTGCCAACTCACTCATTCGCGGACATAAGGTTTTTCCTTATGTACTAGTCTTTATATATTGCACTTGTTGTATTCTTTTTTTTAGGTCATTCTTGTACATTCCTTTTATGTAATAGAAGAAGAAGAAGAAGATTATTCTTCCTTGTCTCAATTTGTGTGTGTGCTTCTCCTTGAGAGTGAGAGTGTGTGTGTGAGATCTCTTCCTTATCTCCTTCCTCGTGACATGTATGTGCGTCTATGAGTGTGTATGTATTTATGCGTATGTGTCTATGTGTGTGTATGTGTCTATGTGTGTATGTGTATGCATGTATGTATGCATATGCATGTGCATTATGTATGCATATGTGTGTGTATGTGTGTGTATGCATTATGTATGCATTAGTGTGTGTATGCATTAAGTATGTGTATGTATGCATGTGCATTGTGTATGCATATGTGTGTGTATGCATGTAAGTATGTATGTATGCATATGCATATGCATTATGTATGCATATGTATGCATGTATGTGTATGTATGTGTATGTCTCTCTATGTGTGTGTATGCATATATGTGTGTGTATGTGTGTATGTGTGTGTGTATGTATGTGCATGTATGTATGTATGTGTGTGCATGTATGTGTGTATGCATGTGTATGTGTGTGTATGCATCATTATGTGTGTATGTGTCTATGTGTGTATGTGTGTGTGTATATGTGTATATGTGTATATGTGCGTCTATGAGTGTGTATGTGTTTATGTGTGTGTATGTGTCTATGTGTGTGTATGTGTGTATGTGTGTATGTGTATGCATGTATGTATGCATATGCATGTGCATTATGTATGCATATGTGTGTGTATGTGTGTGTATGCATTATGTATGCATTATGTATGCATTATGTATGCATATGTGTGTATGTGTGTGTATGCATTATGTATGCATATGTGTGTGTATGTGTGTATATGCATTATGTATGCATATGTGTGTATGCCTTAAGTATGTGTATGTATGCATGTGCATTATGTATGCATATGTGTGTGTATGCATGTAAGTATGTATGTATGCATATGCATATGCATTATGTATGTATATGTATGCATGTATGTGTATGTGTGTGTATGTCTCTCTATGTGTGTGTATGCATATATGTGTGTGTATGTCTGTATGTGTGTGTGTATGTTTGTGCGTGTATGTGTGTGTGTATGTGTGTATGCATGTGTATGTGTGTGTATGCATCATTATGTGTGTATGTGTCTATGTGTGTATGTGCGTGTGTGTATATGTGTGTGTGTATGTGTGTGTGTCTATGTGTATGTGTGTGCGTCTATGAGTGTGTATGTGTTTATGTGTGTGTATGTGTCTATGTGTGTGTATGTGTCTATGTGTGTATGTGTATGCATGTATGTATGCATATGTGTGTGTATGCATTATGTATGCATGTGTGTATATGCATTATGTATGTGTATGTATGCATGTGCATTATGTATGCATGTAAGTATGTATGTATGCATATGCATATGCATTATGTATGCATATGTATGCATGTATGTGTATGTGTGTGTATGTCTCTCTATGTGTGTGTATGCATATATGTGTGTGTATGTGTGTATGTGTGTGTATGTGTGTATGCATGTGTATGTGTGTGTATGCATCATTATGTGTGTATGTGTCTATGTGTGTATGTGTCTATGTGTGTATGTTTGTGTATATATGTGTATATGTGTGTGTGTGTCTATGTGTATGTGTGTGTGTGTCTATGTGTATGTGTGTGTGTGTCTATGAGTGTGTATGTGTTTATGTGTGTGTATGTGTCTATGTGTGTGTATGTGTCTATGTGTGTATGTGTATGCATGTATGTATGCATATGTGTGTGTATGCATGTGTATGTGTGTGTATGCATCATTATGTGTGTATGTGTCTATGTGTGTGTATGTGTGTGTGTATGTGTGTGTGTCTACGTGTATGTGTGTGTGTCTATGAGTGTGTATGTGTTTATGTGTGTGTATGTGTCTATGTGTGTGTATGTGTCTATGTGTGTATGTGTATGCATGTATGTATGCATATGTGTGTGTATGTGTGTGTATGCATTATGTATGCATATGTGTGTGTATGCATTATGTATGTGTATGTATGCATGTGCATTATGTATGCATGTAAGTATGTATGTAATCATATGCATATGCATTATGTATGCATATGCATATGCATTATGTATGCATATGCATATGCATTATGTATGCATATGTATGCATGTATGTGTATGTGTGTGTGTATATGTGTGTATATGTGTGTATGCATGTGTATGTGTGTGTATGCATCATTATGTGTGTATGTGTCTATGTGTGTGTATGTGTGTGTGTGTCTATGTGTATGTGTGTGTGTCTATGAGTGTGTATCTGTTTATGTGTGTGTATGTGTCTATGTGTGTGTATGTGTGTATGTGTGTATGTGTATGCCTGTATGTATGCATATGTGTGTGTATGTGTATGCATGTATGTATGCATATGTGTTTGTATGTGTGTGTATGCATTATGTATGCATTATGTATGCATATGTGTGTGTATGCATTATGTATGTGTATGTATGCATGTGCATTATGTATGCATATGCATTATGTATGTGTATGTATGCATGTGCATTATGTATGCATATGCATTATGTATGTGTATGTATGCATGTGCATTATTGTTGAAGCTCAAGGTCAAGGCCAATCATAAAAAGTGCATAAGAGAAGTGGACACACAAGGAAAAGGAGCACATAGGGAGCGCCAAGAAGTGTATGTCAAATTTTTAGAAGAAAACTCCATAAAATAGTGATTCTCATCACTAAAAACCATTTTTAAATATCATTTCACCTTTTTGTAGCTCCATTTTGTGCAAGCCAAGGAGTCCTCGAGCTTGAGGAGCATTAGAAGTATCACCCTAGGAATTTTCATAATTTTTAGACTCCATTCCAGCCCTCAAATAAGCCCTGGAACCTAATTTTTAACTAGGCCAAACATTAGGTCTGGACAGGGCCAAAACTAGTCCAAAAACTATAAAAAGAGCTAGAGAGCTCATTTTTGAGGTTAGCTTATTAGAGAATAGAGCTTTTGTAAGAGAGTTCCTTCTCAATAGAAGCTTTCCATTGTTCCTCTCTTTGATCTTGTCTTGTGCGTGTGTGTGTGTATGTGTGTGCATGCTTGTGTGCTTT
Organism: Ceratopteris richardii; assembly: GCA_020310875.1. Lineage (NCBI taxonomy): Eukaryota > Viridiplantae > Streptophyta > Polypodiopsida > Polypodiales > Pteridaceae > Ceratopteris > Ceratopteris richardii. The sequence goes on along the minus strand of CM035421.1, from coordinate 183,919,077 downwards.
CACTCACGCACTTGTGCCTTCACTCACTTAAGGTCTTCATACCAGTCCTCACGTCTCCGCCGATTGACAAGTAAAGGAGGTGGTGTTTACGCTTGAGCTACACCAAATTTTGGCATCGTTGCTAGGGAGAGAGCTTCGAGGATGAGCGTTGTGATGGTAAGATTGAAGATTTGCGACGTTGGAAGGTAAAACACTGTCATTTCTGTTCATTTTCTGATTTTTCTTCTTCATCTTCATCATCATCACCATCTCCATCTTTTTCCATCTTCATCTTCATAGAAATTTCTTGTTTTTTAGTGCACTTTCACTATTTTCAGACCATTTTTCATGCATTATTGTGTGAGAAGGATCTAGGAAGTGCAAGGGAGAGTGAGCGTCTGTGTTTTTTCACGATTTTCTGCACATACGGAGCTCGCCATTGCTTGGCGCTCAGAAATTTGAATTTCCTGCCAAAAAACATGATTCTGATTGAAAATCGTGATTTTCATAAAGTTCAAAATTTTTCTAAAAAATACGATTTTCTATTTCCTGCCTAAAAGCTTTTTGAAAAGAACACGATTCTAAGTTCATTCTCACAATTGCGATTCTCTGTTGTGCTCAAAATCGCGATTCTCTAAGATTCACAAAAAACACAACTTTGGGCAAAACACGATTTTCACTGGGATCAAAATCGCGATTTTCACAAATCACGATTTTGAGCCAAGAACACGATTTTGGTAAAACACAATTCTCTATTGGCTCCAAAATCGCCATTTTCAAAAACACAATTTTCATTCAAAATCACGATTTTCGGAACACGATTTTCAAGAACACGATTTTCAGGCCAAAAACATGATTTTGATCAAACATGATTTTCATTCAAAATTGCGATTTTCATGTCAAAAACACGATTTTGAGAAAACACGATTCTCCTTCAAAATCGCGATTTTCAGATCATTCTCAAAATCGCGTTTTTCACGATTGTCACTCAAAATCGCGTTTTTCATGATTGTCACTCAAAATCGCATTTTTCACGATTTTCACTCAAAATCGCATTTTTTGGATTTTGCTCAAAATCACGATCTTCATAGGTGCTCAGCATCGCGATTTTCATGATTTCACAAAATCGTGATTTTCACGGTTGCTTAGCATCGCGATTTTCATGATCCTTCAAAATCGCGATTTTCATAAGAGCTCAGCAACGTGATTTTCAGACCCCCAAAAATCGCAATTTTCATTCAAAATTGGGATTTCCAAGGTTGTCCAAAATCGAGATTTTCACACAAAATCGTGATTTTTCCAAAAGGTCCTGTTTGTCTATTTTGACCCCGAGGAGCTTGATTTGACTTAACTTTTTCATCAAAGGTCCATTTTTTGAGCTCTATAGCTTGTTGGAAAGCTCGTTTTGAATTCAACACGACCTCAATTGTTTTTTATAAGAATAATGCGTTGATTTTCAGATAGGATAATTTGAAGTTGACCCTTAGGTGGGACCAGGAACCCAAGGGGACTCTAAAGGATTTTGAACCATACCAAGGGGAAATTTTGGACTCTTAACCAAAGCTTATGAACATGAGATCTGGTAGACACCTAGGCAAGGATAGACAAAGCATTAGATCTTCTGAGGGAAGTGTCAACCATACAGCTAAGTCTTGGGCACAAAAACTAAGTGGTTGTCCTTACATACTAAGCTCTGACACAAGTGACTCAGAAATGTCTTTTAGCATGGGGAAACCTGCAGGTAACTCAGGCACTGCCTATCTAGAAACACTCGAAGGTCCATATAAGACACAGTTGGAATATATTCGGACCAACTGATTAGGTGCTTGCATCTATGAGGACGGCCTAAGGAGATCAGTGGTCCAACTCAAAAATCCACATTAACCCTTTGGACTTGAACACCCAATAGTCAAGTTTGAAGAGGGTTCATACATTGATAAGGAAGGAACCATGTATGTGGTCACCAACCTACCAGATAGGACCAATGAGTTTGGAAATATCATTCTTGAGAATGAGATAGGAGACCTAGAACAAGGAAATGTAGGACAAGGACCCTAGACTCCTAGAGGTAAGTCAGTTTTGACCAGAGTGATCACTCCAGATTGGATCCCTCAAGAAAAGAAAAGCATAGAACTATTCTTGAATAGAGAAACAGAGGAGGCCTTTTGGAGATTCAAGCCAGATCAACCTATCCAATTGGGCATAGTCATCATCTACGAGTTCAAGGATCCAGAGATACCAGGCAAAGTTGTCTACCTGGATAACACATCAGAGAAAATATTCTTGGTAACAGAACATGATAGACATGCATATACTTGGAAGAGTGAACTGATTTTCCCTCCACCAAGGTCCAATGTTTCCCATGGCCTCCAAGGAGTAGGATCATCCCACACTCATGAAGCCCAGAGAGAAAGAACTAGAGAGAGACCTGAGGTAAGTTTTGCACACACTGTGGGAAAAAATAGATCAGGATTTGAAAATGAAAGACGTGAAAGAGAGAGACATCAAGCACATAGGCAACAAAGAGAGGAACATGATTTTCCATTGCCTAGACCCCGAGAGCACCCAAGAACCCTTAGACCCACTCAAGTGATCAAGGCAATGAAGAATTATTTTGATGGGACAAGAGATCCTTATGATCATGTGGCCGAGTTCAAACAAGTGTCAAGAGCTGAACAGGTTGAGGATTTGTTCACCCAGTATGAGGCATTTGGTTTGACTCTTAAGGGCACTGCCTTAGCTTGGTTTCAACCACTGAGTAGTCGCAACTATCACGATATAGGTCAACTGCTAGACGAATTCATTGTAGAATTTTCCAAGAGTGGTATCAGTCATAACACATCATCTTTGATCACAGCTTCAAGCAGACACCCCAAGAAACAGTGTGACTAGCAAGAAGAAGGTTCAGACAGTACCTAGAAAGATGCACTACTCCAGAGTTACCCACACCAACAAACAAGTGGCCTTGTTCTTAGCTGGCTTACTGAGCACCAAGTTAAGATCATATGTGTACTTGAAAGAGCCTAGATCCATAGAAGAGTGTGTGCAAATGTGCATAGATATAGAAGACAATTTGGGTGAGGAGTTAGGACTATCCAAACTCTATAAGGATTCTGATAGTTCTACTAGTCATACTACAAGAGTCTCCACGAAAACAGATGAGATAGCTGAGCAAGTTGCCAAGAAGCTAGGAGCCCAAAATAGACAAACACAAAGAGTCACCTCATTGAATCGATGTTATACTTGCGGAGGAGACCACATGTCTAATTTTTGTCCAATGTTGGCTCAACCTCAAAGAAACCCTAATGCTCCATATTGCACTATTGAGAGGAAATACACAAACCACACGGCTCAAGATTGTCCCTACAACAAGCAGGCTGTGAGAGAGAATTATCAGCAACCTTACCCACAGGGTAGGTATCAGAACCAATACCAACAACCATTCTATAGACCACAACAACAATATCAGGCACCATATAGGCCACAACCAGTCCTAGGAAACCAATCACTAGCTCCTGCCAATGTGATTCCAGTTAAATATGCAGTAGTAGAAGAGAACCTTAATAGAGCATTGGTGCCACCAGCCCCATTCGTCCCAGAAAATGACTCTCATGCTCATAGTTCAGACTACTCCCATGAAGGTAGTCCACATGCTTATTACACGGAGTCACCTGAGCATAGTGAGACTTATCCATATAAATATGAGGCACCACCTATGGAACAACATTGGGAGCCTGAATACTCCAATGTCATGTACACAAATCCTAACCCTAGGCCCCAATTGAGACAAATGAGACCACAAGCCCCTAGATGACCATGTTTTAGATGTCAAGGCAACCATTTCATTCGTGAATGTCCCCACTCACCAACTCTATGAGAAGGACAAAACATCACAATACAAGGCTTTTGTCATGAGTGTGGCAAGGAACATCTTCCGAGAGAGTGTCCCAGAAACCCCTCTAGTGCACCCAAGGTCACACCCATTAATGTGGTAGTCTTAGTGGTGGATTCAAGTTCAAGTAGCAATAATGTAGCTCCTATACAGGCAGTTACTAGGGCACAAACACTAAAACAAGATAAACTAGCTGAACAATCAGAGCCAAGTGACTCGGGAGAGCCTAGTAAAAGGAAAACAAGAACTTGGAAGGATACCAGGGAGAAAGCCAACCGCAAGTGGAACAAAAAGTTATCCGAACTAGAAGAAAGCCTAAAAGATGCAAAAACAAAAATAGAAGACATTGCATCTCAAAACCCCTCGCATGGCAAAACTCCACCCACTCCCACCCCACCAACCATTGTAAATAGGCCGCAACCAGGGTATGTTCTTGTAGATCCAACACCAGAAAGCTTGAGGTTTAGTGTAATCTCACAGTGGAAGAGTTGCTAAAAGTAAAACCGGAGCTATGGAATCATGTGAAGGATCAGGTCCCAAAACTTGATTCCAATATGGCAAAAGGAGGCTCTAAGCAGAAAGTACCAGAGATACCTCTAGACAAAATAGGGGACATGAGTAAAGGTGAAGAAGGTAATACTTATCTTCCAATCACCTACCAAGGTTACACAACCAAATCAATCGTAGATTTAGATGTTGGTGTTGCTATTGCGACCACCTCCTTGTGGAAGCAATGGTGCAAACCCACATTAAGACCAACTAGAATGAAGCTTCAAATGGTAGACGGTCGTTTTGAAAGACCTCTAGGATTGCTAGAAGGGGTAACTCTAACCACCTGTGGTGTAGAGTTTGAACATACATTTGCTATATGTCACTTTCAGAAAAATAATGTCTATGAGATGATCCTAGGAAGACCCTTCCTACAACAATTGCAAATAGTACAGGATTGGGGAACCAAATCCTTGTACTTATAGCACTTAGGGGTCACCACCAAGGTCAATTTGAAGAATTACACCTTCACAGATATACCACCCCTATAGTGGAATCCTATCCACAAAGCGAAAGAAGATTCTATCTCTGTGCATTCTGGAAGTTCACCTGATCCATCCTGGTTGCATGAAGATACTCATTTGTGGATGTGCAAGGTCACGGAGGAAGAAGAAAAATGCTTAAAGGCAAGCGAAGAAGGAACTTCTCCAGGAGATAGACCAATTAAAGACCCAGCCTATACACCGATGATTTTTTCAAACGAGGAATTTGAGCCTCATGGTTGGGCAAAATCCTTAGCTACCATGGACATTGCTGTCAATGAAGAACAATGGACACCTCATTATGATGAGGAGGGTTATGATATTTCAGTGTTCATGTGTCAGCCCTTGCTAGAAGAATGTGACCCTAGTGATGTCATAGAAGAAGAAGAGAATGACGATGATCTAGAGTCCATTGTGATGGATAGTTGCTTTAACTCAGAAAAGCACTATCTAGAAGATATTGGAGTGTTTACCCAGAAAGAAGAAGAACCTCTCACAAGTATTAAAAGGATAAATTCAAAGGATGGAAGTGAGAGCAATCAAAAGAAAAAGAAAAGAAAAGCACTGAAACAAGAAGAGGAGGAATCATTGTTTGAAGTACTACAAAACTTCAAGAAATATAAAGTGGAAGATCGAAAAATTTTGGTATGAATGCCTAAGAGAGAGGCCATCATAGGAGAATCATATGATAATAAGGAAAAGACCAAAAATATTGTAGTGACCATTGAGGAGAATGAAGATAGATGTACATACATAGGAGATGACCTAAGTGCAAGAGAAGAAATGGAGCTTGTAGCACTATTAAGGGAATATAGGCACGTGTTTTCTTGGAACTATAGAGACTTGAAGGGGGTAGATCCAAGAATATGCTCTCATACTATCCCCATGACTGCTGATGCCAAGCCTACCAAATGGAAGCCCTACACATATAATGACACTTATGCAACTAAAATAAAAGAAGAAATTGATAGACTAATTGAAGCTGGATTTGTCTATGAGATTGAGCATACTGAGTGGGTGTCCTCCATTGTAGTGATGCCCAAGAAGAATGGAAATGTGCGAGTGTGTACTAACCTTAAAAAAGTTGATGCCGCTACGATCAAAGATAGTTATCCACTTCCAATCACAGAACATTTATTGGAGCGTGTTGCAGGCAAGGAATTTTATAGGTTTCTTCATTGATTTTCAAGTTACAACCAAGTAGCCGTTGCCCCAGAAGATCAACACAAGATGGCTTTTGCCACAGAGTGGGGAATCTTTGCATTTCATGTGATGCCATTTGGTCTCACCAATGCACCTGCAACATTCCAAAGGCTCATGTGTCATGTCTTCAAAGAGTTCTTGCAAAAGAGCTTAGAAGTATATGTGGATGATTTATGTGCTCATTCCCAAGAAAGAAGATACCACATTCTCGAGCTTAGACAGATCTTCAACAAGTGCAGAGAATATCGAGTCTCTCTGAACCCAGAAAAGTGTGTGTTCATGGTTAGACAAGGTAAAATCTTAGGTCACATTGTTTCAAAGAACGGAATATCTATAGATGAGGATAAAGTAAGAGCCATAGCAGAGCTTCCAGGACCAAGGAATGTTAAATACATACAAGCCTTTATGGGCCATTATGGATATTACTGCAGGTTTATCCACATGTATGCAATCATAGCTAAACCTCTTTATGCCTTACTATCTAATTTTGAGTGGAACAACGAATGCAAAAATTCCTTCAATGAGCTTAAGAGATGATTGTGCACAACACCAATATTGACCACTCCTGATTGGAATAAACCATTCCATGTCCATGTGGATGCATCCAATTATGCCATAGGATGTGTGCTAGCACAACCCATAGGTGAATGAAATTTAGATTTGCCCATAGCATATGCTAGTAGACAACAAAACCCAGCTGAAAGAAATTATACCACAACTGAGCGAGAGGGCTTAGGCATGGTATATGTTGTGAAGAAGTTTAGACACTACCTATTGACCAACAAGTTCAAGTTTTTCAGTGATCATCAAGCTTTGTTATATTTGGTCAATAAACCATGCAATACAGGTCGTTTAGTAAGATGGTTCCTCTTACTAATGGAATATGACTTTGAAGTGGTTGTCAAGAAAAGTAGAACCCACCTTAGGGCAGATCACCTTTCTCGCATGACTTCAGGAGAGCCACCGTAAGGAGTGTCTGATGAACTACCTCATGCTTATCTGTTCAACTTAGAAGTTGTTCCTAAATGGGAAAATAAGTTGGTACCAGTCCTAACCTTCGGACCCGCAAATAAGAATGTGAAAACATCACAAGAAGAAATTGTAAAATCACAAAAAAATCACATAATGGCAGGAAGCATGTACAAACAAGAAACGGAGGGTGTATTAGCTTGTTGTGTTGAGGACGATGAACATAGTAGTTGGTTGCAACAAGCTTATGAAGGATTCCTGGGAAATCACTATTCTAAAGAACGAACATTGCAAAATTTGAAGCATTTAGGAGTGTATTGGTCTAGCATGGACAAAGAGATACATGAGTGGATTAAGAATTGTCCAGTGTGCTAGGAAAAACCCCCAATGGAGCATGCCACTCTTTATCACATGTCATTAATTCCAGATTGGAGTACTCCATTGGTAGAATTTATGAGATCGGGAACATTACCTAGTGAGGCTAGTCTAGCAAGAAGACGAAGCACAGAGCAAGAGGCTAGTAGGCAAAAACCTATACCGAAGAGGAAGAGATGGTTATCTAAGATTGTGCATTCACGAATCGAACTACTTGAAGGTCTTAGAAACTGCACACAGTGGTGTTGTGGGTGGACATTTTGGTCCTGATCAAGTAATCAAGACCATTCTATTCTCAAGACTTTGGTGGCCCACTCTTCATATGGATGCACATACCTATGTGAAGAAATGTGACACATGCCAACATGCACAATATCCGGTTAGAAAAGACGAGATGCCTTTGAGGACAATGATGGGAGGACGTGCATTTTTGAAATGGGGTATAGACTTTGTAGGTCCTATTAACCCGCCAGCTAGAAACTCCCATGCAGAATATATTATTGTAGCTACAGACTACCTTACAAAGTGGGTAGAAGTAAAAGCCACAACAAAAAATGATGCTCAAACAACAGCTAAGTTCTTATTTGAGAATGCGTTCACGAGATATGGACTACCAATAGAGTTAGTGAGCGATAGAGGCACACACTTCTTGAATGAAGTCATTGAAAATCTTCTCCAATAATTCTTGGTGATACATAAGAAGTATGCCCCCTATCATCCCCAAGCTAAGGAACGAGTTGAGAGCACAAACAAGATCGTATGTAATGTCTTGACTAAACTAGTGAATAATAAATGCTCTTATTGGGACAAACAACTTCATCATGCTGTTTGGGCTTACCAAGTTGCCTACAAAACGGTATTCAATGCCACCCCATTTCAGATGGTCTTTGGATAGAATGTTGTGCTACCATTAGACTTCTTAATCCTGACTTTAAAAGTAGCACAAGAGTATGAGTGTACTGGACATGAGTTGTCCTCTAGGATCTTTGATCTAGAACGCTTAGGTGAGATGCGACTACGAGTAGTAGCAGTCATCTAAACTACAAAGAAAAGACAAAAGGCTTATTTTGATGCACACATCAAGGATAAAGGATTGAAAGAGGGAGACCTAGTGTTGGTTTACACACTCAAGCAACATGCCCGTAAATTGGAAAAACGAGGATATGGACCCATGATCATTAATAGAATTTCCACTACTGGTGCGGTCCAATTGGCCACTCTAGAGGGTGACATCTTACCAAACTATATTAGTGGTTGTCGAGTCAAGCTATATCAAGAACCTCTTACAAAGGATATGCTAATGAGACTCAACACTACTAAGAAGCGAAAAGAAGAAGAGTTAAGAATTAGAGAAGAGGAACAAGCAGAGGCAAGAGAGCATATTAGACAAAATAAGTTAAGGTGATTGGGCCTAGATGTCAACCCGAAAGCCTCCAAATATCACATGGACATGTGCCGAAAATTGAGCATAATTACTTCTCTAGTAATTGACAGACGTCCCTTTGTCACTGTAGAGGTAGGACACGGAGAGAATTTAAGGACTATGCGAGCATTGATTGACTCAGGTGCAACAACTAGTGCAGTTAGACTTTCCTACTGCCAAGACGTGTAGTTGAACATCACTCCCATAGAAGCCTATCTCATAGGATTGGGAGGTGTGGAAACCCCTTGTTTGGGTGAGGCGGAACTCCTCATCTACCTTCAAGATGTTTCAATGATAGTCAAAATGCTAGTGTGTCATGATGAGGACCTCACAGAGCCACTTGTCTTAGGACAAGATTGGATTTATGACCATGCAGTCAACTTGAACCTAAGAAGTCAACTTCTTCAAGTTTGGGTCCAGGGACAATGCTTTACATTAGAACTAGAGAATGACATGCTCACAAATCCAGATGTCACATCTTGTAGTTCTCCTAGGACTAATCTTAGGAAAAAAGATGTTGTATGTGTCAAAAGCTCTATGTTGTAGGAGAACTCAATCATGGAAGAACAGGCTCAAAGACAAGCGGACTCCTCCTCTGGTGCAAGGACTAATGCCGCCACTACAACTCAACCAACAAAGCAAGCACAACAGAACAGGACAACTGCTATATCAAATAGACAGCGGGATTTCCAGAGGAAAGTAGTGGCGGGCATGAAGTAGATCTGGGTACGAAAAAAAGAGAAACCACCGGCCTTAACCCCACAATTCCCATCCAAGCACTCCCACCAGGCTAGAAGAAAAATGAAGAAGCTAGGAAAAACTCAACCACAAGATATCTGACAAGTTTGGGTGCCTAAGAAATTAGCTGCAGCTCAACAAGGACAATTGCAAATATGGGTACCCAAGAAGCTCTTACATACACAACAATCTATGCTCTCCCACATGAGAAACTTTGCAACAAAGAAGCCACGGTGGGGCAAGGGTCAGAACCAAGCACCAAGACTAAAACTAGACCAACTCGCCTCTTCAACAAGAGTTAG
>CM035421.1:183899165-183904165 GCA_020310875.1 Ceratopteris richardii | reverse complement strand
TATCAAAACTACATTTATTAATGGTGATCTTCATGAAGATGTTTATGTTTATCAGTTAGAAGGTTTTGAAGAGATCGGTAAAGAGCATTTAAAGCTTATCAAAGCTTTGTATGGACTAAAGCAAGCACCAAGAGCTTGGTATGAGAAGATACATGAATATCTTGTATCTATTGGTTTTGAAAACTCAAATGCATCTCCCTATCTTTACATTAAAGCTGAGAAAGATGTTTGATTATTATTATCATACATGTTGATACTATGATCATGATAGGTCCCAAGGATTCAAACCTATATTATTTTAAAGCACAACTTAAACATACATTTGATGTAAATGACTTACGTATCTTGCATTATTAACTTGGGATTGAGTTCATATATAGAGATGCATGTATCTACATGACATAATAGAAATACATTGAGAAATTGTTGGAAAGGTTTGAGATGACATATTCCAAGCCTATGGAGACACCTATGAATGTCAATGTGTCATTAAAGTCAGAAGCAAATTCAAAACCATTTGATACTACATTATATAGTCAAGCAGTTGGTTTCTTTATATATCTATGTAACACATGTATAGACATTCAGTTTGCAATTTCTCAAATATCCAGGTTCATGCACAGTCAGCACAAAATTCATTGGAAATCAACAAAGAGATATATTTGTAGATATCAAAAGTTCTGCAGGTTAATAAATCTTGTAGCATTATGACATTTAAGGGGGGATTGTTGGAAAAAATGGTCAAATTGCTACAAATCTCAGTTATAGCTAGCATATGGTGTAGACATTATAGACTGCATCACAAGAAAAGCACCCTAGCATGTTGGATATGAGAATTCCCTCTTATTGAAACCACCCGAGTTCAAACCCCATCAGTAGCAACGCTTCGTGTGATTTATTTTAGAAAGCAAACATTAGCTTTTTGAGACATGAAAATCAAAGCATGCATGAGAACAACAAGAGATTTTTTTTGTATGAAGATCATGAGTTGCGATAGTTTTTTTGAGGATCATTTTTGTTGGGACTCATAAACCATATAAGGAAGACACTTGGGTCATTGTTAATCATCACACTTCCACAAGCTCTAACGTTGGAGATCTTTAGTGATCTTGGAGGTGATCAACTAGATGAGGAGTTCTTATACTGTTGGAAGAGATGTGCTCCACATTTGGATACATTTGGAGGATTTCATGTCAACCAACATACTGTGACTAACAAGTCTACATCTATCCTCACTTGTTAATTCATTAGTTTCTTATTTAGGATAGTCAAAATTCAGGTTTTCTATAAAAAAGTTCTAAATTGTTCATATTCTTTATATTCACACACACACACACTCTCTCTCTTCATACCTCTTAGGCACACAATTTCTTGTATCTACTTCCTATTTCTACCTAGATTCAGATACTATTAGTTTGTATCATATACACACATTGTGATTTGACATTTGAATATAAGGTAGTGTAGGTGAGGATTCTAGCTTATCATACACTTTGAAAACCTATCTATTCTCTCTCTATCTCTCAATCATCTTCTTTTTGAATCTTAAGGTGTGTATGCTAAGGTCCATGTGTTAGATAATCTTGTAAACTTCTAATTTATTATTATTGAGGCCCACCCCACTTCAAAAAATACTCAAATAGGATTTTTTAAAAGATATTTTTTGATGTGCTTGGATCAATAGGATGTGTTAGAGATGATGATGGCATACTCTTTCCACACACTTAATGGGCTTAGTGAAGATGATAAATGAAAGGCATTCACAATCTCTATGTATGTAAGGGATTCATAACCCCACTTTGAGAAAATTACTTCTCTTATGGTGAATGAAGAGCTCAACCATGGAGGCAATAAGTCAAAGGGTAGCAAAGAACAACTCTTTTATGGAGGCAAGGGATCTAAGGCAAAGGCAACAGAGGTGGTTCAAGACAAACATGTAGATGCAACTACAAACAAGGTAGCCAAAGATATCAAGGAATTCAACCAAGCCATGATGAAGTTCAATAGAGGAAGAGGTAGAGGTAGAGGAGGAAGGTACGAAGGTAGAGAGTATTTCAACTCAAATGGGGGCTTCAATTGTGGGAAGCAAGGAAAATACGCCAAAGATTATTGGGAAAAGCAAGGTGGGAACAATTACAAAGGGCAAGTTAACTATGCTAACTCCTCAACCAATTCAAAAACTGAGCATTTGTTAGCTATGAAGTATAGTAGTGAAAGCCAAGCACATGATGAGGTGTGGTATATAGATAGTGGTGGTATAGTTAGAGAGGAATATTTCACCAATCTTCAAGCACCCAAGCAAAGAGGCTTTGCAGAGACATGAGACAACACAAAGCATGAGATACAAAGCAAGATGAATATATGAGGCATTGCATGTTTCTACTATCAAAGAAAGGGGATACCAAGTAAAGTGCAAATACAAATGATGCTCTATTAAAGATCCACGGAATGTCTGTGACTAATATCTAAAGGAAAGAAGTTAGGAAGGATGTTCACTCTTGACATTGGAAAAGGGCAAGGAACACATCAATGTTCATCACCTATGGAGACAAGAAGGTTGGATACTTGGATTTGTGGCACAAATAGTGTGGTCACATCAACATTCAAAGGTTGACAAACATGGAGAAGAGGCAATTGTTCAAAGGTTTACGACCCCTTTTTTTCCAAATGTTGCATGAGATGTGTGAAGCTTGCCAACTAGACAAGTCTGTTGGGCAGCCCTTCAAGAGTGGATATGTCGAACATGGTGTGTTAGACCCTATGCACACATATGTGTGGGGGCCATCCAAAGAACCCATTCTTGTAGGTACTAGGTATTTTGTAACCCTCATTGATGAATACTCAAGGAAAGTGTGATTGTATTGTATAAAGAAAAAATGAGACGTGTTTGATGTCTTGTTTCTACATCAAAACCCTAAGGTCAGATGCAAGGGGAGAATACTCCTCCCATGCCTTTGGTGATTTCTTGCAAGAATAAGGTATAAAGAGGCAAATCACTTATAGGCATACTCACCAACAAAACGGGGTGGTAGAAATGAATTATAGGTACATTGCTAAAATTGTTAGGAGTATGTTAAATGAAATGAATGTGCCATTAACATATTGGGCAGATGATGTTTCTACTGCTATGTACTTGATGAGTAGGTGTCCCACATTAGGGGTACATGAAATGATGACTGAGGAGACATGGACTAGAAGGAAACCAGCCTTTCACACATTAGAATCTTTGGGTGTGTATGCTACATGCATGTGCCACAAGAATTGAGAGGTAAGATGGATGCAAGGGCTGAAGTATGTATGTTTATTGGTTATGTTATGGATCAAAAAGGTTATAGGATGCTCTTGGGCAGAGAAACGAAGGAGTTAAAGGTATCTAGAGATGTAGTGTTTGATGATTCTAACCATGGTATACTTCCAAAGTTCCATTGTAGGATGAAGATATTAAAGAGGCAAAGAGGAGATATGTAGCTAGGGTTGTAGATAGTTTGGAAATCAGTGATCCAAGCATAAAATGGTTTCCAAGCATGGATTCAGCCCATCAATTAGTCAATAAAAGAAAGGCAAGATTGGTAGAGCTTGATGAAGATGGACATGAAGTTGAAGACTTTGAAGAACCTATGTTAGAAAGGGATCAAAATTAGAGATCAAGGTACCAAGGCAAAGAAGGTTTGTCCCACCAAAGGTAGAAGAAAGGAGGTCAAAACGAGTAAAACATCCAATCTCAAGGCTTCTCTATGATAGTTGTATTACTAGGCATTATGCTTTCATGTCTAGGGTCAAAAAAGACCATGAAGCTTCTAACTATGAAGAGGCCAAGGACATAAAGGAGTGGCAAGAAGCTATGGAAGAAGAGTACAAAGCCCTTGAAGACAACAACACATGGATCTTTGCATATTTAATGTTATTTGGAACTTGATCTCTGATTTGAAGACATTAAAAAGTTTATAAAATTGTAATAGGGGTTCCATACAGTTACTGTGCCTATACTACATGAAGCCTATATTACACAATATGGTAGTCACATAATTTTTTTTTCATATTTCTAAAGAACTTTTGTAGACAAGAAGAAATGTACATGTGGAATCAATTTTTGTATATTTTGAAAGATTCCTCCCTTAAAAGTCCAGAAGGTGGGAGCTATTTTAGACTAGGTTCTTGAAAGTCCTCAAGGTAGGAGCTATTTTAGAGTAGGTTCTTTTATTTTTCAAGGACTTTTGAAATAAACAAAGAGTGACCTTGAGAGAACGACTATAAAAAGACCAAGACTCTCATTCCTAAGAACTTTTTGTCAAGTAAAGTTGTGAGCTCTAACTTCTTGCAAACTCTTGTTTTGACTCTTTTATACATTTTGAGTGTGTATTTTGCTTGACTCTAAATGTGGACACTAGTTTGAAGTGTGTTGAATTATTATCTATCATGTTGCTTCGTTTTGAAGGATTTTTGCATGATTATATTTTTCTTTAGGTGATCAAGGCAAGTGAAAGAGGATTTGTTGCGAGTTTTGTAAGCTTTATACAATGTCCTTGAGCCATTTCTATTGCATTTAACCTATTGCACTTTGTAGCACTCATCAAAAACATGGAAACGAGCTATAAAGTGCATGAAATGGATCGATAAGGAAGGATATAAAAGCATTTTGGTGATACAAACATTGTTACGCTATCTAAGAAGGATGCACGTGACTCAATGGGAGAAGGTTGCACTTGAACCTAAAGGAAAAGGATATGCTTGCCAACACTTGGAGGATTTGTCATAAGTGATCATTGTTCACTTTCTACTTGACCATTTACTATCATATGAGCTAGTGACTTGATGAATCCATCATTTGTTTGAGTTGTGGACTTGATTGTTTTTTGGAGGCCTTCTTGATCACCTATTATGGAAGACGTGATTGTGGAATGTTATGAACTAGATTTTGTTGAGGATGTCCTTGGAAGCTAACACGAAATAGTACATCCGCTACTCGACTCAAAGTCCATCAATCCCATCTACTTATTGCC
>CM035421.1:183866665-183896665 GCA_020310875.1 Ceratopteris richardii | reverse complement strand
ACTTCTTGCAAATTCTTGTTCTGACTTTTCAATACATTTTGAGTGTGTATTTTGCTTGACTTTAAATGTGGACACTAAATTGAAGTGTGTTGAATTATTATCTATCATGTTGCTCGATTTTGAAGAATTTTTGCATGATTATACTTTTCTTTAGGTGATCAAGGCAAGTGAAAGAGGATTTGTTGCAAGTTTCGTTAGCTTTATACAATGTCCTTGAGCCATTTCTATTGCATTTCACCTATTGCACTTTGTAGGACTCATCAAAAACACTGAAACAAGCTATAAAGCGCATGAAATGGATCGATAAGGAAGGATATAAAAGCATTTTGGTGATACAAAAATTGTTATGCTATCAAAGAAGGATGCACGTGACCCAATGGGAGAAGGTTGCACTTGAACCTAAAGGAGAAGGATATGCTTGCCACTACTGCCTCCCATGTGCCATATTGGGCATGTCTCCTATGGAAAAGCACATGGAATGCATGTCTAATGATAGCTCTATAGAAATCTAAGCCATCTCTCTTCAATCTTAGTGAATGATTGGTGGGTGGAAAAAGCGAACAAACCTACTAAAGAGATATAGGTCCTCCTCAAAAAGAAGCAACCCAAGAAGCGATCTCTTTCATGATGGATATTGATGGGGTTGAGTGCAAGAAAGATGAAGAAAATAGTACATTGATTCTCAATCACTTTACCCAGTTTTTGGGGGTTTCCACGCCTCTATCTCCTTACAGGCAGTATTGCATGGCATTCATCTCTAGATCCAGAACCAAAATAATTCTGCAAAATATGAAGCCTATTCTTAAAGCTCCCATTTTGGATGATGTGATTCTTGAAGTTATTGATTTAGTTCCTAATGGAAAAGGCCTGGGGCTGGATGGCCTCACCAATGAGTTTTTCAAGACCTTCAAGCACGTGGTGACTACTCCATTATGTTTGGTGTGACAAGAGGCCATTTCCTTTGATGCGCTACCTCAATATCTTAATGAAGGTGCTATCAAGCTTATTTACAAAAACGATAGCAAAAACAAGATTGTAAATTGACATCCAATTACGATGTTTCAAATAGGTTACAAGATCCTTGCTAAAGTTATTGATAGTCATATCACTTGTCACCTTCAAAACTGGATCAAAGAGGATAAAAATGGATTCATCAAGGAGAGGTCCATCCTTGAGGCTATCATTGATGTTTGGGAAGGTCTACCTTTTGCTGTTGAGTCCACTCAAGATGACATCTTCCTTAAGATTGACTTTGATAAAGCTTATGGTACACTTGAGCGGGACTACATTCTCCAATCTCTAAAAGACTTGGGTTGTGGCCAAACATGAGATGGTCTCAACATTGGTGGGAAATGCAAAACTTAGATAAACATCAATGGCTAGCTTTCTCAAGCTATTTGATTAAAACATTCATGCAAGCTTTTCCCTTGGCCCCTCTTCTCTTTGTGATCACTATCGATGGTCTTAGTTGCCTTGTTAAACAACATGCACATTTAGTTCATATTCAAGGCCTCTCTCTTCCCTTCAATCAAGACTAAATGATCATGAGACTCATTCTTGATGACACGAATGCTTTTGTGCATAAGAATACGACCAACATTGATACATTTTGGTGTTGCCTAAATTCATTTTGTAAGGAATTGGGTTCCAAAATAAACCACTCTAAAACTACTTTCAAAGCCATTATTCGGCATCCACCTCAAATTTTGGTTGACCTCTCAAATGATCCTCAGGGGACAAATCTTCTGCCTATTAGGTATTCCAATGGGACTCGACTTTTTGATGAGTGAGCGATAGAATTCGGCTCTTTCTAAGCTTGATAACAAGTTGACATATGCATGCTTCTCGTCTTGTCAAGCCCCTTGGACCACCCTAGCTACTATCAACACCCCCTTCTCTTGCATCTCTCATCCTTGACATACCTTTGTGTTAAGGGGCGTGCATACCTGTGAGCTTCAAAATGTGGCATGCAAGTTAGCTAGGTGTAGTTGTCACTCTCCTCTACAATGGCACCAAAAAGTATCCATGTGTAGTACAAGACACAATCATAGACCATCAATAAGTTAGATATGCAAAGAGTAGACCTCTACCTACTTGCATTAAGAGATTCTAAGAAGATAGCATGGATAGGTGTCTCTCCAAGATCCTTTACATTTCCATACCAACTCATTCTATCATCCGAATATGCTTAATCCTGATCATGTGAAAAAGATCAAGTCGACAAGTGCTAAAGATCAACTGTAGTCAAAAGAGAAGGATCAACCCTGATCAAATTCTCCTCAAACACTACATCAGATCGATGGTATACCGAGGTTTTTCCCGAGGAAAATGAACGTGGCTTAATTTGCTGTGACGCCGGTGTAAAGGTCGGTGTGCACGTCGGTACCAAAGCATCGGTATAAGCGTCGGTATATGCGTCGGTATAGGCATCGGTATATGCGTCTGTAATACCGACGCCAATACCGAGGCTTCTGCTGGAGATACCGTCACCTATACCGTCGCCTGCAGGGTGTACCGACGGTTATTCCGATGACACTACTGGGAGTACCGTCCCATATACCGACCACCATACCTGCAAAATGTTTTTTGGGCAGAGTGTTTTGTCTTTTGCTATAGCAACATTACCATGATGTTGCTTAACAAAAGACAATACACTCTGCCCAAAAAAAACCGAGTACATGTGATGTGTACTCTAATGACAACCGAAATATGATTTCATGAAATAGAGTATTATTGGACACAAAAGAGATAATCAAAATGAACTATGAACCATGTACAAAAGAAGTTTTTATTTTCAATAATGAAGCATGTACAAGAGTGTGGCAAACCACTGTCATATATGACGCTTTTACAAAATGTGGCAAAGCAATGTATTGCCATATGAAAATCAAATACAAAATATTGGTCTTCCACTGCCATACACATGCAAAGAACGTTCCATATCAACAGTCCTGCAACAAAGAACATTAATGGAATGAGATAAATTCACATGAAAATTACAAACAACAAGTAAAAGCCAAATTTATAAATTAATTACCTCATCCCAAATGCTCCCATGAAACTACCGTACCGTGTCCCTCCAAGTCCTGCAATAGTGCAGTCAACCCATGAATATATCCGTAAGACTCCTCCGTTCGTGTTGGAGGACGACCCATTGCCAGCTCTTGAAACAAATATAAAAAGATTAGAGAAACATACATGAGAAATTTAACACAAATAAATTCAATAAATGAAATGGTACTTTTAAACTCATGATGCATCGTGTCATATCCACCGCTACCCAAATGTGATGGTCCAATCGTATCTAAACGTGTGGCTGCGGCATTTCGCTGTTGGCGATGTCAATCAGGAGTCTGCTGCTGCTCATCACGAATCATGTCCCACTCCTCAGCGTCTAACCATACAGGCTTTGGTAAGCCTTCTCTGAATGCATCACGTGCCTCGGATCGTCGATGGGACATGACCTCACGTGCAGTGTGCAGAATCCACTCTGAACTGAAAATAGACTGTCCATCGGCTGGTCAAAACTCCTGGTAAATCGTTGGTGTAATATAATTCTTCTGATCTTTATCCTTTTCACTCCATTTCAGCATGATGGAGTGTCCAAACTGGATGGAGCAAAGCTGTCATATGCGTGCACGCATTGCTTTGCCAGCCTCATCCATCACCGGAGCTCCATCTCGGATACTATACACCTTGGAGTCATCATGGTCATGAGCACCCCAAGGTGTAGGTGGTGTTCCACGTGGTGTGCTGCATGGCGTACCTACATCTGAGGTACTCGTCCTAGGAGTAGAAGCGGGCGACACAACGTCTGTCACACTGCCTCCACAACAACCGCCTCCTTCGCCTCCAGACCTACCTGTAGATCCACTCCTAGAACCTCCTACACCAGAGCTAATAATAAATGACCTTTCTTTGTGGCCAACCATGGTGGGATATTATAATTGACCAAACATACAGGCCATGTGCTCCATGAAGAACTGCGTAATCCAAATGGATTCACTCCATCGATAGCTAGGCCTAGACGTATGGACCGAGGCTCACTAGCAAACTCTGGCCACTTACTATCTATGTGCTTCCAAGCATCAGAGTCAGCTGACACTCGCATTACATTATTTGTAGACCTGCTCTTTCTATGCCATGACATTAACTCAGCTATAGATTTGCATCTAAACATGTTCTTGATTCGTGGAATGATACGAAAGTGGCGAAGAACCTTTGCGGGGATTGCTTCGCCTACAACGTCTTCTCTAAATCTATTTGCTCCACACTTTGGACATACGTGGAGATGCTCATACTCATTCCGAAAGAGAATGCAATCATTTGGACAAGCATGAATTTTAGTATAATCCATTCCAATGGACTGTAAAAGTTTTTTCGCATCTCCACGTGTTGGAGGCATGTCATTGCCCTCTGGCAAAAATTGATCTTTAAGAAGCCTGCAATAAGCAATTAAAATGATATTAGTAAATGAAGTTATTCTGATACAACAATGAAAGCAAATTTGTTCTCCACTTACCTGAACAATTCAGTGACACTACTATCTGACCATCCATAAATGAATTGCAGATTGAGCATCGCGAGTGAAGCACGTAGTATAGATATCTTTGCTCCATTGTAAAGTGGTAAACGAGCTAATCTTCGCATGTTTTCATATTCTTCATCAACTTCTGATCGTGGAATTTCTGTTGTGTCCATCTCGACACCTTCTTCACAATCATGATCTTCATCCATCTCAATGCTTCAAGCATCTCTTCCATATGTTCATTCTGTGTAATATTATTAGTGCTTGCTTGTACATCTAAGTCCTTTTTTGCTCTCTTTTGTCCACGAGAGGTTACCAGTGCAATGTCGTTTGGGTTCATCTGCTCACCTGGGGGATCATGCGAACGATAACGTAGGTTTTCTAGTCAACTCCTATCAAAGGATCCATGCTCTCTAGCATGTGCAGTACAAATCCATCGTTTTCGATAAATTTGATACTTGCACTGTGTGCAAGGACATGCCATTCTCTCTTCAGGATCCAAAGAAGCCATCTGCTACAATATGGACATTTTAGAACATTTTTTTTTTAATTAAACCTTAAAATCTAACTCTTAAAACTTAAATCTGAAATACTAAACCTAAATACTTAAATACCTAAAAAAACTTAAAACCCTTATTTTAAAACCCTAATCTATATAGTTATCCTATTTTATCTATATATTCGGATTTTTTCTTGATTGATCCTATTTTATATATATATTTATTTATTTATTCAGATTTTTTTCCTCTTAATTGAGTTATATGTATGCCTAAACCCTAAAACCCTAATTTTAAAGATCTAGTCCTAAATTATGTATATTTCTATACACATGTGTATATACATGTATATATGTATTATATGTGTATGTGTATGTGTGTAAATATGTTATGTAGGTGTTAATACCCTAAAACCCTAATCCAAATGACCTAGACCTAAAACATGTATATATATATACATGCATGTGTATATATATGTGTATATGTATATATATGTGCATATAGATAGGTGTATAAGTATGTGTGTTTGTGTATTGTATATATATCCACTCTATTTAAAATGATTAAATTTAAACCTATTTTTATATATTTAATCATATATATTTCATTTATTTATTTAAAATACTAGTTCTTATCATATTTTATTATCTATATAATTATCCTACCTTATATATGTATATATATATATATATATTATTTATATATTCAGATTTTTCCTTACTTAATCCTATTTTTATATATTTAATTATACATATTTAATTAAATTTTTTAAAACACTAGTTCTTTTTATATTTATTTATCTATATAATTATCCTATTTTATATATATATATTTTTTTATATATTCAAATTTTTTCATTACGTAATCGTATTTTTATATATTTAATTTTATATATTTAATTATATATATTTAATTATATATATTTAATTAAATTATTTAAAACACTAGTTCTTTTTATATTTACTTATGTATATAATTATCTTATTTTATATATATATATATTTATTTACATATTCAGATTTTTTCCTTATGTAATCGTATTTTTATATATTTAATTTTATATATTTAATTTTATATATTTAATTTTATATATTTAATTAAATTATTTAAAACACTATTTCTTTTTATATTTATTTATGTATATAATTATCTTATTTTATATATATATTTATTTATATATTCAGATTTTTTTCTTACGTAATCCTATTTTTATATATTTAATTTTATATATTTAATTATATATATTTAATTAAAACCCTAATCTTAAAATTCTAGATCTAAAATATGTATATTTTTGTATGCATGTGTATCTACATGTATATATGCATTATATGTGTATGTGTATGTGTGTATATATGTTATGTAGGTGTTAAAACCCTAAAACCCTAATTTTAAAGATTTAGACTTAAATCTGAAATACTAAAACCTAAATACTTAACCACCAATAAAAATCTAAACCCCTAATCCTAAAACCCTAATCATATTATATATATATATTTATTTACATATTCAGATTTTTTTTTCTTATTTTTCTCTATATTTTTCCTTAATATAAATATAATTGAGTTATATGTGTGTCTAAACCCTAAAACCCTAATCTTAAAGATCTAGACCTAAAATATGTATATTTCTATATACATGTTTATATACATGTATATATGTATTATATGTGTATGTGTATGTGTGCATATATGTTATGTAGGTGTTAAAACCCTAAAACCCTAATCTTAAAGATTTAAATCTAAAATATGTATGCTTTGTATGCATGTGTATGTACATGTATGTATGTATTATATGTATATGTGTGTTTGTGTATATATGTTATCTATGTATTAAAACCCTAAAACCCTAATAAAAAAGACTTAGACTTAAATCTGAAATACTAAAACCTAAATACTTAAACACCTATCAAAATCTAAACCCCTAATCCTAAAACCCTAATCATATTTTATATATATATTTATTTATGTTTTCAGATTTTTTTTCTTATTTTTCTCTATATTTTTTCTTAATATAAATATAATTGAGTGATATGTATGCCTAAACCCTAAAACCCTAATCTTAAATATCTAGACCTAAAATATGTATATTTCTGTATACATGTGTATATACATGTATATATATATATATTATATGTGTATGTGTATGTATGTGTAAATAGCATATAAACCCTAATCCTATTTTTATATATTTGATGTAAAAAAAAACTTGAAAATAAAAATAGGATTATATGTGTGTATGTATGCATGTGTGTATATATGTGTGTGTATGTATGCATGTGTACATGTGTGCGTGTGTATGTATGCATGTGTATACATGTGTATACATGTGTGTGTATGTGTATGTGTGTGTATGTAGGCATGCATGTGTGTGCATGTGTGTGTATGTGTGTATGTAAGCATGCATGTGTGTGTATGTGTATGCATGTGTTTACATGTGTGTGTATGTGTATGTGTGTGTATGTATACATGCATGTGTGTATATGTGTGTATGTATACATGCATGTGTGTATATGTGTGTGTGTGAATGTATATGTGTGTATATATGTATGTGTGTATATGTGTGTGTGTATGTGTATGTATGCATATGTGTATATATGTGTGTGTATGTATGTGTGTATGCATGTGTGTATGTATGCATGTGTGTATATGTGTATATGTGTGTATGCATGCATGTGTGTATATGTGTGTGTATGTATGCATGCATGTATGTATATGTGTGTATATATGTGTATGTATGTGTGTATATGTGTGTGTGTATGTGTATGTATGCATATGTGTATATATGTGTGTGTATGTATGTGTGTATGCATGTGTGTGTATGTATGCATGTGTGTAAATTTATATGTGTGTGTATGCATGCATGTGTGTGTGTATGTAAGCATGCATGTGTGTATAGGTGTGTGTATGGAAGCATGCGTGTGTGTATGTATGCATGTGTGTACATGTATGTGTGTATGTATGCATGTGTGTACATGTATGTGTGTATGTATGCATGCGTGTACATGTATGTCTCTCTCTCTCTCTTTCTCTCTCTCTCTCTTTCTCTCTAAAGAATAAAAGAAAAACTTACAAGTATGCCCCTCTTTTGGATCGTTGTCATCAAAGCGTAATGTATGTCGTCTATCGTCCAATTCCAAACAATCAACGCCAAAGAACTTTTGCAAACTAAAGCATAGAGAAACACAAATGCTAACAGTACGTGTAGCACTTACCAAGATGTGAAATCTAAGCCGAGAGAGAGTGTGTGTGTAGAGAGAGAGAGATCTCTGTGTGTGTGTACAAGACAATGCAGGTTCGGTTTGTGCGCGCAAGTTCGATAGAAGACCAACAGTATTCAAACACGCTCAAAAAATGTGATGTTTTGCTCTCGGGTTTGCGGTATGTTTAAAACTCGCCGCCGGTATGGGCGTCGATATATGTGCCGGTAGTTCCCAGTAAATTACCGACGCATATACCGACGCTCATATTGACGCCTATACCGACGCTCATACCGACGCCTATACCGACGGCTGCGGGCCACACTGACGATCCGTTTAAAACGGTCATACTGACGGTCACTTGACCGTCGGTATCTCTAAGTGACATTTTCCGAGGCCCACACTGATGCCGATTGTGACCGTCGGTATATGCAGCATCGGTATGCCCCTCATATGTTGTAGTGAAAATCATCAATGATCTCATCAATGTTGATCACAAACACAAGATCAATGTCACTCGGATAAATGGCAATTAGGTTCACATGGGTTTTTATGTTTCATATAGGTGAGCTCAACTGGATGATTTACCTCTTATTAGCATGGCTTAGGATCATACTTTTACTTTGCATAATATAGAAAGATATTATAAGAAATGAATGAATAGGAAGATAATGAAAGATATGCAAATGGATAATATTTTTTCTTATTCTTGAGGAACAACACATGGAGGATATTACTAATTTGGGATAGATCTTGGTAAAGAATCAATCTATCGATTTCCATGCTAGATAAATGATCGATTGATGCCATAAATCCTTTTGGGAGGCAAATTCGATTGTGTTAAGATTTTATCTTTACATTTGAGATGATTTGTTTGAGAATGTAGATCCATTCCACCCATCACAAAATAGAATGTTTTTGTTTTAATATAAAGGAAGTTCGGCATTAGCCTACTCTCCCGGACTTGAATTAAATAAAGAAATAAAAGTACAAGAGAAGGGGACTAGTGCCCACGGGACCCCCCAAATCCCACAAAGTAGGGGAAGGTTTAACAAAGCTTAGATGGCGTTACAAAGAAGGTTAATCACCCTCTCGTCACCCTCATGCGGGGCCCACTTGGGTTTAAGCTTGTTATTGATCAAAAGGAGAACTTGATGATGCCTGAAGGGGGGGGATTTCTTGCAGTTAACAATCCTTTTGCCAAGGAGGAATAATGATTTCTCAATTGACCACTCCTTGGGGGAGTCACCGAAGTTGAGAGCACATCTTTCCCGCCAGATTTTCCATAGGACCTGCCAACTGAGATGTTTCTGAAGTCTAATTTTCATTCCAACCGTCTGCCAGAGTCTGTTGGAGTTGGGGCAGGTAAAGAAGATGTGTGGGACATCTTCGATAGACCGGTAGCAGCGTTTGCACCAAGGAGAAATCCCACAAAGTTTGCTAGCCTTAAGGTTGGTCCAGATTCCATGATGAAGAATTTGCCATAAGAGGACAGACTTTTTGATTTCTATGAGGGGGTGCCAGATAGCCATGAACTTCATGTCCCATCGAAGCCGCGTCCTTGACAGGCACCACTTCTTGTTGAGGTTAACCTGATAGTCAATCGTTTCTTTGATGCCATTTGTGACTATTCCCATTGTGCCATTTGAGACCAAGTGAGCTTGATGTGTCGTGTCCCATGAGAAGGCGAGTTTTGTGTCGATCCCAGGCGAGACATCTGCTTTGCAAAGTGTTCCATTCTTCCTACGAAATGTTGACGTGAGGGTCATTATCCTCGAAGTTGATCCAGCGGTTGGTGTCATGTTTCCAGAGATGTTTCCATTTTTTGAAGCCTTTGTTCCATAATTTCTTGGCATTTTGAATGTTCCAAGGTTCCACGCTCCAGATGCCATGGATCGGAAACCAGATAGAGTCGTTTTGTCTAATACCGGCTGCCCACTTCCAGTCTTCACTAATTCTTGTGTAGCTTTTGACTTTATTCCAACTCTTCCATAGGGAGCATACGAGATTAGAGCCTTTCGAGAAGACGGGGACTAGGGAGAACAGCTGAGTCAAGATGTCGAGATTCTTCCAGTTTGGGAAACCCATGAGAGCCAACTCGTTCTTGTTTCTGAAGATCAACTTGGCCCACGAGGCCTCCCCATTGCTCCAAGCCTTAATCATCCATTTGGCTGCCAGTTTGTTAGCCATGCACCCGATGTCCAGGATACCAAGTCCCACACTGTCTCTAGGGCTAGTGCAGATGGACCATTTGATTTTAGGCACCCCCCTTCTATTGTGATCGCCCGTCCAAAGGAAGTTTCTACAAATACTATCTAGTTTGGACAGATCTTGGTCTTTCGGTCTCCAACATGAAAGGAAATAAATGGTAGAAGAAAGGAGGAATGTGTTGATAACCATCGCACGACCAGCAAGATTGATTTGCATACCTCTCCAATAGTTAAGCTTCTTTTCGAGTTTGGCCAACACCCAATTCCACCGCTGTTCCATAGAGACGCCAAACCCCAAAGGGATCCCAAGAAGCCGAAAAATTTGGCCCTGCGGAATGATTTGACAGCCATGATCAATGAGGAGGCTGGGCTGAGACCCCACAATAGCTCTAAAGGCGGTCTTAGAGTGGTTGATTATGGATCTAGAGGCTTCACAAAAGGTAGCAAGACACCTCCAGAACGTCTCAAGGCTGGCCCTATCATTGTGAACAAACGCGTTCATATCATCGGCAAAAAGTCTCATGGTGATCTGACTGTGGTCGTGAGGCAAACGGAGGCCTTTGATAGTACCAGCTTCCACCTGGTGCGCCACAAGCCTGCTAAGCCCCTCCGTGGCGATGGCAAAGAGAAGGGGAGCCAATGGGCACCCTTGTCTGATAGATCTTCTAAGTTTGATCACCTTCGAAAGTTTGCCATTAATGTTAATTTGGGTCGATGCGTTTCCGAGAAGGGTCGTGATCATCTTGGTGAATTTATGACTACATCCAAGATCTTGGACCGACTGCAGAATATAGTCCCATTCAAGCCTGTCGTAGGCTTTATCAAAGTCAATCTTGAGGAAGACCACATCTTGTTTAGACTCATTTGCAAATTCAAGTCCTTCCCAAATATCAATAATGGTTTCCAGAATTGACCTGCCTTTGATGAAACCTTTTTGGTCCTCGCTTAGCCACGCTCTCAAGTGGCAAGAGATTCTATTGGCAATGACTTTGGCGATGATCTTGTATCTTGTTTGGAGCATCGTAATAGGACGCCAGTTCTCTATTCTGTTCTTTTCCCCTTTTTTGTGAATTAACTTGATAATACCATTGTTGAGACAAGAAGGAAGTGCGCCAAACTTGAGCGCCTCCTGCCAAACCAGACGAAGAGGGGTGGCAACCACCAAGTTGAAGGATTTAAAGAACTCATTAGTGAGCCCGTCCGGTCCCGGGCTTTTGCCAAGAGGGAGCGCATCAATGACCTCAATGATTTCTGCTTCAGAGATAGGGGCATGTAGCAGGGAGCGAAGGTTGGGTGGTACCCTGCGGGGGGAAACCCTAGATATGGCTGCCATACAGTCCCTTCTATGGTGGGAGAGGGGGTTCGAGGTCCCCAGGAGTCTCGTGAAGTGCCCTTCAATGATCCCAAGATTATCTTCTTCCGAAATGCATACATTGCCATTTAAGTCTAGCAATAGGGGAATCGATTCTCTGTTATGTTTCCTTTTAAGGATACGACACATCTCTTTGGTGGGTTTGTCGGCTTTGCCAGCCCACCACTCCTTGAAGAAAATTTGCAAGTTTTTCCTTTGTATTTCTTCCTCGTATCTCAACAGCGCTCTAATTTTTCGAAGACCTTTCTGGGCTTGAGGTTTTCCTTTGTTCACTTCCTCCTCGAGCCTCTAGAGTCTGTGGTAAAGAGCTTCCCTACGAGCCGGCCGCACAGTCTCGAGCATCTTCTTGGTTCTAATCATGATCTTTCGAGACTTATCGACCGCACTTCTCTCCAACACTTGGTTGGGGACAAGCCGGAGGCAAATGCATCCTTCCACACATCAGCAATCTCTTGATGTACAGAGGGGAGAGAGAAGGTGGGCACACTGTCATGGAACCAAGGCGCCTTGCGGATCTTGTTGGAAGGTTGGAAAGTGATAACGATCGGGTAGTGATCAGAGATGGTGAGGTCAGTGCGTTGCGCGAGGGACGGGTGGCCCCATTGATGGGTAAAACTCTGAGAGATGTAACATCTATCAAGTCTAGCTTTCCTCAGGTCCTCGCCCGCTTGGAGATTTGACCAAGAAAACCCATTCGAGTCTTTGAATTCAACCAAATCCAACTGAAGTTTGGTCTTATCCCATGTTTCTTTCTCCCGACTGTCGATGACCCTGCCCTTGCCCATCCATCTGTCCATAGGGTCCTCCACCATGTTGAAGTCTCCACAGATAAGCACGTTGTGGGGGAGCGAGTCCAAGGAGGCCCATGTGTTCCGTCTCTCTAATTCCCCGTTAGGGGCGTACAAAGAAACCAGATTAAAACAAAGAGGAGCACCAAAAGAAACAGCGATCCATCGGTGGCTTTCATCTTCAATGGAGTTCTCAAGCTTTTCAAACCAAAGTTGATTAATACCGATTATCGTTCCACCGGACCCCCGTTGGTGCGCCGTTGAAATCCAAACATGGGTCGAGGAGACCTGTCTAAGCCGTTTTTGGAGGTCTTCTCCGTCAATTTTAGTCTCTTGAATACATATAAAATCTGGGTTTATGCTAATGTCGCGAAGCCATTGACCAATAATGGTCGCTCTTGAGGGTTCGGTTAGCCCTCTAGCATTTAACGAGATGATGATCATTGTCGTATTGAGCCCTCTTTGCGGGAGGGAGCTTTGTCCTTTCTTTTCTTGGATTCATCTTTCTTTTTAGCTGGGATCGGATCCCGAATTAGCAATAGGTTCTTGTGGGGGCTTTTTCAGGGTACTCCATAGGTTGTTTTCCTTTGCGGGATGCCTCCTGCTAGGAAGACTTGGGCACCGTTTTCGGCACCGTTTCGGGAATAGTCGATCCGATGATGGAACTTTCACTATCCATGTTGTCTTCATTACTAGTGGTAAAGCCGTCTTCTTTGCTTGTAGTGTAGCCCTCCTTGGAGGTTTCTTTATTGTCAGGGATCTCTAGGACTTTGTTGTTGGTGTCCACCTCAAGTAGGTTCCCACCTGGGTAGTCAAACTCATTGATCTCCTTTTCTAGATTGCAATAGAAATTGCTAGAGGGGGTAACTGACAAATTGTTTCGCTCAGAAGTCGCCCTAGGGCTTCTTTTCCTTCTTCTTCTGACTTCGATGAACCCATCCGCATCAACTTCTGGATTAAGGGGGCCCTTGCCTTCCTCTTCCTTGGTCGAGTGGGTCAAAGCGCCTTTGTTGTCTTGAGCATTTTTGGAGGCTTCTTGATTTCGCTTGCTTTTTTGTCTCAAAGGGCAATCTTTAATCCTGTGACCTTGCTGGCCACAACGAAAGCACGCGTTGGGAAGGTTTTTGTAGAATGTTGGCTATAACATAGGCATACCCTCTTCAATGAAATTCACAATAGTTTCACTTTGTCGTGTAAAATTCTTCGTAGAATTTTTCATACTTTAGGGGCTTCATTAAGAGTATTTTCCCATCTCATAGTCCCCAAAATTCAATAATTAAGCTTCAGTAAGAATAATCAGTCCATTAGATTTGTAATTTTGTGGAATCCTACCTCTTCATGTAGTCTTTCCTGACTAATATTTCTTTACCCAACCACTACGTGCAAATCTTTGAGGTGATGTTCAAAATTGACTTCACTATTTCTGCTAAAAATCCATGCAATAATCAAAGCTCATTGTCATATGAGAGAAAAAGTATCAATTTACTTTTCATAACCATCTTTGAAACAAAAAAGAGCATGTAATGTAGTGGAAATTAGATTGAAATCTACAAGACATGGAGGAGATTCATAAGCAAAACTAAAAAGTAACACTCGTATCTATCTCATCAAATGCACAATTGTAAATAGGAACACATAAACTTGGGAGAAGGTGATGGAAGTTATGTGGTTGGGTCAAGATGCCATTGTAAATCAAAATATGTCATATATGAAAGTAGAAAGAGTGGAAATGGAATTATAGGATTGTATTTTACTTTTTAACGGCCAATTTGCTTCAATGTTTAAAATACTCTCAACATTCACTACAAATTATGTTAGATGAAGTCTAGAAAAGTCAAAATGTTGGCTCATTCACTACATCTAGATTAAAAATAATAAAGAATTCATATTATTATTTATTACGTTATTGAAATTATTCGTTTTTATTTATTTCAATTGTTGTATAATAAGGCCTTGCTACATGAATAACCATGTGACACTAGCCACATTAATTTAATATGGTTTGTTTTTTGATTATTAGCTCAATGGCCATAAAGTTGTGGGTATTGCATACTCATTCAAGTTTTTATATTTTTTTGTTCCTCTTTATAAAAAATAATGGCATCACTTTTTTTTTTGGAAAAAGCACGTTCTTGATTTTTTGTAATGAACATCTTTTATAACACTTGTAAAAAATTGTTTTCGAGCTAATGAAAATCGCCTACAAAACACACAGTTTGTCTGTCTGACATGTATGATTTTTGTTCCTTAGAAAGACTGAAATACCAATACCGTGCTATAAATGCTATAAATGTTGTCAATGTAGATGCTATAAATGCTGCAAATGTTGTCAATCTAGATGTTACCTTAGGTAGAGTTTAGTTGAGGTTGGTGTTTTCTCTCTTGTTTGATCATTTTCATATTTTTTTCACACTATACATCAAATGAGTGTGATTCATTGTATTGCGTGGAGTTACATTGGCATGCGTATATGAAGGGCAAGCTTTAACAATATTTTACAAATTTTGTATAGTCGATATAGATGATGTAAATAAGGTGATGAATTCACCTCTGTTAAATCATTAATAACAACCCTACTCTTCCGAAAAATAAGGGGCATTATTGTTATTGTTGTTGTTGTTATTATTATCATCATTATTATTTATTCAAAAGATTTACATTGTTTGCGCACATTAAGCTTCCTAGTTGGACCTTTCACCTCTTGAGGCGGGGTGAGGGTTCAACCCCTCCCTATGGCAAGACAATTGTGGGCTCTAGGCCAATGTAAAAATTAGTTGTTAAACTAGTTGCCTTCGGGTAGTCCTTTTCGAGTGTTGCTTTCAGGGAGTCCAACCCCTGCTTTGTGAGACACAAGGGGTTTGATGGGTAATATGCCCGCTCACTTGTACATTTGTTCTTTCAATGTATTCAAACAAGGGAGATTAGGCTCCAACCAAACTTCCTTTGAAAAAAAAAGACTTAAAATCAATTAAAAAAGACAACTTAGTAGAGATGCAAAGCATGTTTGTAAACCTATCATCCCCTTCACGGGGGATCCAATTACTCTTTATATCATCTCTTTGTATTAAAAATACCATCAACTATCTAAACAGGGGCACACTGTTATAACTTTTTGCCTAACATACAAAGGGATGTCTCTATGGAGAGTTGCGAAAGTTGAGCCTACATCTCTCTTATCCAAATCTTCCACAACACCTCTTCTCTGCTAGCGTTGCATAGGGTTGCTAAACATGAGAGCCTGTTGGAAAGAGATGTGCTGTGAAAAATGTAGTCCTGGTTCATTCAACCAGAATCCATATTACATCGAAGGGAAAGGGGATGGAGGTAAGAAATACATATATTGATTTACAACTGCTACTTATAGCCCCTTACTTAAAGAGATCCATGGTGCATGTGGAAAGGCAAATCCATGGGTGCCCAGTAATAGCTGAGAAGTAATGGACTGTGCCAACTCGAATGAGAGGGATTACCAGTTATTAAGATGAATGGGGATCTTATTCATCAATTCCTAACTCCATTTCCTCAGTAAAAGATAATTTTGATGTTTTCATTCATCAATACGTTAGTTTACTTTAGTTTACTCTTTGTTCGGTCTGTTTGGTCTTCTGCAGCATCTACGATCACTCTATTTGTTAAGAGGTTTGTGATTCATGATCACATTTGCATATCCTTAAGGATATGTTTATGAAAAAGAAGATGTGCAATGAATCTGTCCATGGTATTTGTTTCTGTCTCTACTATGTCAGAAACTGGATCTGTTGCACACCATGTGTTCGTAAGCGTAGAGTTCTCTCTTTTGAATCCTCCAATAACCCCTACAGATCTTTCCATGGCATTCCTTGCTAACCGTTGTAGACTATCACGGATGCAGAGCCTTGTTCTGGTATCCATCTGTAAAAGTAAAAAGTGGATGATAACATTAGCATTGCCAGATTATGAACGAAACATGCAAAAGGTCAAGGCATCAGAACTGCATTGGCTTAATACCTTTGACGCGATGTTACATTGGCTTAATATCCTCTGCATCTTCCATCGCACTCCGTTCTACGGGTAAAAATGTCTTGTTGCAATTCAAAGCCTCATCACTGTGTGTGTGGCACGTTTGAAGTCTCAATGTTGCCATTTGATTTCCTGAGGTCTAGATTTCCAAATAGAGAGTTTTGATCATTTAACTCCTCTTCTTGTGGTGAACAAATCTCCATTACTACATTTTCCTGCAGAAAAAACAAATCGAATACATTAGAATCCGAGACTCTCTCTCTCTAGAAAAGTCGAGAAAAGTCAAAATGTTGGCTCATTCACTACATCTAAATTAAAAATAATAAAGTCAAAACGTTGGCTCATTTTTATTTATTTCAATTGCTGCATAATAAGGCCTTGCTACATGAATAACCATGTGACACTAGCCACATTAATTTAATATGGTTTGTGTTTTGATTATTAGCTCAATGGCCATAAAGTTGTGGGTATTGCATACTCATTCAAGTTTTTATATATTTTGTTCCTCTTTATAAAAAATAATGGCATCACTTTTTTTTTGGAAAAAACACGTTCTTGATTTTTTGTAATGAACATCTTTTATAACTCTTGTAAAAAAATGTTTTCGAGGTAATGAAAATTGCCTACAAAACACACAGTTTGTGTGTCTGACATGTATGATTTTTGTTCCTGGTTTTAAGGCTTCAATTTTGGTAGAGTTTAGTTGAGGTTGGTGTTTTCTCTCTTGTTTGCTCACTTTCATATTTTTTCACACTATACATCAAATGAGTATAGATGACTTAAAGAAGGTGATGAATTCGCCTCCGTTAAATCATTAATAGCAACTCTACTCTTCCGGAAATAAGGGACATCCCAATAGGTTTAATGAGAACGGCATTATTATTATTGTTGTTGTTGTTATTATTATCATCATTATTATTGATTCAAAAGATTTACATTGTTTACGCACATTAAGCTTCATAGTTGGACCTTTCACCTCTTGAGGGGGGGTGAGGGTTCAACCCCTCCCTACGACAAGACAATTGTGGGCCCTAGGCCAATGTAAAAATTAGTTGTTAAACTAGTTGCCTTTGGGTAGACACAAGGGGTTTGATGGGTACTTTGCCCGCTCACCTGTACATTTGTTCTTTCAATGTATTCAAACAAGGGAGATTAGGCTCCAACCAAACTTCCTCTGAAAAAAAAGACTTAAAGTCAATTAAAAGAGACAACTTAGTAGAGATGCAAAGCATGTTTGTAAACCTATCATCCCCTTCACAAGGGATCCAATTACTCTTTATGTCATCTCCTTGTATTACAAATACCATCAACTTTCTAAACAGGGGCACATTGTTATAACTTTTTGCCTAACATACAAAGGGATGTCTCTATGGAGAGTTGCGAAAGTTGAGCCTACATCTCTCTTATCCAAATCTTCCACAACACCTCTTCTCTGATAGCGTTGCATAGGGTTGATAAACACGAGAGCCTGTTGCATCTAGGATCACTCTATTTGTAAAGACGTTTGCGATTCATGATCACATTTGCATATCCTTAAGGATACTATTTATGAAAAAGAAGATGTGCGATGAATCTGTCCATGGTATTTGTTTCTGTCTCTACTATGTCTGAAACTGGATCTGCTGCACACCATGTGTTCGTAAGCGTAGAGTTCTCTCTTTTGAATCCTCCAATAACCCCTACGGATCTTTCCATGGCATTCCTTGCTAACCGCTGCAGACTATCACGGATGCACAGCCTTGTTCTGGTATCCATCTGTAAAAGTCAAAAGTAGATGATAAAATTAGCATTGCCAGATTATGAACGAAACATGCAAAAGGTCAAGGCATCAGAACTGCATTGGCTTAATACCTTTGAAGCGATGTTAAGCCATTGTTGGAGCACAGTTACATAGAGACACTCCTCTGCATCTTCCATCGCACTCCGTTCTACGGTTAAAAATGTCCCGTTGCAATTCAAAGCCTCATCATTGTGTGGGTGATCAAAGATTAGTGGCACGTTTGAAGTGTCAATGTTGCCATTTGATTTCCTGAGGTCTAGATTTCCAAATAGAGAATTTTGATCATTTTCTTCTTGTGGTGAACAAATCTCCATTACTACATTTTCCTGCAGAAAAAACAAATCGAATACATTAGAATCGGAGACTCTCTCTCTCTCTGTGTCTTTGAATTATTGTCTTTGCTAAGAAGGACGCATTTTGAAATCGTAAGGTCTACGTATTAGTTGTTTCTCATTAATCTGCTCTTGCCTCAAAACCTTTCAGAGCAAATCTAGAAACTGATTCTGGACTCACATGCTCAATAGCAGATTGCTGAAGCTTTTGGAAAGCATCTCCCAATGGGGGTAGAGAGTCCAACAGCAATGCACAACTATTGTCTAAACTGAAAGAGAGAAAAACTAAACGGAATTATTCATTAGATGACCCCAAAACATAGAATTGAATATCAATAATCCTGAGACTGACTAGCAGACTACACCTAAGGTACATACTTGAATAATCCATCAAGGTCATCGATATGGTCGATGTTCCTCCATTCAGATTCAAACGCTTCCTCTGCCATTGCCTCCTCTGAGACTTCAACTAAATACTCAAGATCTTCAGGTGGACAAATGTCAGAATCGAAGAGCTGGCATGAGCTGCTGACTATATCTGCAACGCCTCCGCCTCCATAATAATTTAACTTACTTGTGCACTCGTCTGGTCCTTCAAACCTGTATTTGATTACATTATTCTTGGTCTGTACCACCTCTGGGTTGGTTTGAACAGACCCACACGATTCCAAAGGAGCAGCAGATGATGAGCTTCCGGCAATACAGATATACCGGTCCCCGTTGCAAGAATTATGTGCGGAACCTTGATTCCCAATTACCGCAACAGCATCGGCTCTTGGCCACGACTGAGCAGATATTCTCTCGTAGAGTTGACAAGGTTCTCGTCTCTGCCTTTTGGACCTATCGGGTGCGTCTTCGTAATGCTGAGTAGGTGTACACCTGAACGTTCCAGACTCCATCAGGATGCGGTCACCAAAAGTGGTTTCGCACTTTGTCCAGTTATCATGCTGCATATTCAAATAATGACATCAGTTGTTAGGCATGCCGCATCATTCTCGGAAAAAAAAAAGAATCAAGATCAGATAATCCAAAAGGATTGTTATGCTACATATATCTGGCAGATCATGTGATAAAATGGGGAATTCACAGATCCATGGACGTGGCCCTCAGGGTACGCAGAGGTATGGCAAAAATTTCCAATGCGATTTCTTCATTATCATTAACAACACTGCTTAGTACAGAAATTGCATCCCATATCACATTTCCTATGGAATCATCCGGCCGCGAAGAAGGTACAGTCCTCTATTCCGCGAGCTATGCCATGCCTCCTCTTCAGGAAAATATAACCATTATGCACGCGAAACAGAGACGCTCACCTCTCTAATTAATTGTCTCAATTGTCTCAAGGTACAAATGTCAACTTCCTCTATTGTATGTCACACACACACACACACCCACATACACTTTCACGCATGTGCGCGCACACTACACAGCTTAAGGGAAACTCCTGTGACAGGCCAGGATAAGGGAAGTTAGGGAAGGACACTTACGAATGACCATGTGTTGTCGTATACACCATCGAGTTTCCTGTCAGACATCATTCTGAGCTGTTTACACTTTTCTTGTCAGCTAGCTTTCCGACCGTTCTATTACGGATGATCTGATAAGACACAGGTCTCTATCGCTTGGCTAATATATTCTGATAAGAATGGGATGTTCAAGAACTGGATATCATTCAACGAATAGGCGGCGCTGTGATCTCGGCTGCCCTGTGTCCAGATGTGTATGCGTGGTGTGTTTGAGAGAGAGAGAGAGAGAGAGAGAGAGAGAGAGAGAGAGAGAGAGGGAGGGCAATGGCGGGTAAGAAGCAGAATTGTAGAGGCTTTTATAATTGTTGCAACTTGCCATGTAAGGAAAAACCAGTGAAACCGAATCAAATGAGCGGCTGAAACAGCGCGTTGTAGATTTGCATCTGAAAATGAACCCTCATTGGTCAGTTCCACGTTGGTCAGTTCCACGTGAGAACAGAGAGAGAGAGGGGGGGGGGGGGGCAATGGCGGCTAAGAGGCAGAATTGTAGAGGCTTTTATAATTGTTGCAACTTGGCATGTAAGCAAAAAGCCAGTGAAACCGAATCAAATGAGCAGCTGAAACACTGCGTTGTGGATTTGCATCTGAAAATGAACCCTCATTGGTCAGCTCCACGTAGATGAGTGCAGTCAGCATAAACGCGTGATCTTTTTTCGCCTCAAGGTACGTGTCTATGTGCTCTCTTCGAAGTTCCAACATCCAAGGATCCAGTCAGAGAGGAAACCCCAAAAGCCTGTGTGCTGCCACTGGGCCCTAACTCGTAACTGGTGAAGCCCATGGAAAGTGCGAGAGGTGAAAATTGAAATGGTTGCGCATCCTCGATCAATGTCAACAGTTTCAATAAAAGCATAGAACAATTTTGATCGATGGACAGACTTGACATAGTTATGAATCTTGTCGGAAAGAAGCATCAAACTTGGAGTTGCGCATGGAAGGATACGCAATGTTAAGATCAGGGCATCTAGAGATGCATACACACATATATATACACACACGAGATGCATACGCACATATGTATACACACATGACACAAATGCTTAGTGCTAGACATTCCAACATATCCAAAAAGTTTTTACTTGTGAAGGTAACTAGAGATTGTTCACATGTTTATCAGTTTGAGCATGAGAGGAGGTGGCTATTGATTCGTGGAGTGCCAGATCTCCAAGAGACACAAGTGGTGACCACCACCAAGTTCCTCAAGATCGACTATAAGTATAGTTACTTTCTTTATTTTGTGCATCATCCTGTGTAGTGATGGATTCCTACAGTCAAGGAAAGTCTAGTTGGAACACTCAAGTACTTTCATATAAAGTAAGAGTAGAATTCCAAGAGTTGTTTTTTAAAGAATTATCTCCCAGTTTATCTCCTTGCAAGAACATTGAGCATATAATCGAAGTAATACCAGGAGCAAGTCCACTCGTTTGACCTTGAATACACACATTGAGTTGTTAAGACCAGGGTATCTAGAGATGCATACACACATATATATACACACACGAGATGCATACGCACATATGTATACACAATTGACACAAATCCTTAGTGCTAGACATTCGAACATATCCAAAAGGCTTTTACTTGTGAAGGTAACTAGAGATTGTTCTAGATATGACCATGTTCTATTCATTGTTACTTGACTTTCAAAAACCTACATCTTGAACTCTACTTCGTCATCGCAATGTTGGATATGTTTAGGGCCTCACCTTATAAGACTAGACTAATCATCATTGGTGCTCAAGTTGTAAGGCTCCCATTAAGAGGAGAAGCCATGTTGTGACCCCAAGCATTTTAGTTGGGACTTGACTACAAAGTCAAATGATCTAACTTTTGAGTTAGGTAGAGTAACTAAGATAGTGATAGTTGGGATTTATTCTAAGGAAAGCAAGTTATTAGGGTCGCCTATTTCACCCTTGGAAGTCTAGAGTAAATAATTTATATATGACGAGGTGCCTTTAGGTCTTAGTGAGTGGAATAGAAGGCAACGCCTACATAGATCCCATAACATCCATAGAGAAACAAAGAAGGGTAGTGAAATAATGGGAAGAAAGGGATAGGAGGGTGATATTCATCCTCACCCAACATGTGAGCAATCGCATGATTTGGCACATACAAGATTTGGACATCCGTAGGAAAGTGTGGGAGAATAATCTCTTGAATATCCGTTATCTAACTAATAGCACCTTTATATTGATAGGTCCACTATACTCATCTAATCTAGTTAGAACACTCAACAATTAATGGTTGATTTAGCCCTTGCAAGCTATGTATACATGTAAAACATCTTGCATCTTTGATAATCTTTCACCCATTTAGTGATATACCAACCAACCTAACCTTTTCATCTACATTTTGTTTACATCGCCATCTGAGCTCCCAATGGAAGCACATGGGTATGGCTGGAGAGCCATTTTCGTATTAGTTGTTTGAAAAAATTCATTCCTCTTATCAATTATGTACTCTTTATCTCTTTCTCACATTCTATTTGTTGCATTATTTATATTGATCTCTTGCAAGGTATTAGGGCATAGGGAGTTTTACAGACTTATGAGTATGTGAAAGGTAAAGGGATTCGGCATTGAAAATGAGTGGTGTCATCTTCAAGAAGTCTCCAGCATTTTGAGAGGTGGCATTGCTAAATTGGTTATCCAAACATGAAGGATTCATCCATCAACCTTCAATGAATGTAGTTAGATTATACGAATCATGCTCAATGGAGGTTTGAATATACAACTATCCCCCACTCTTATGAGGTTCCAAAAATTGTGTTGGGAATTGGCCCAAAACCACAATCTAGCTCATCGTATCCAAGTATATTGATCTCTCCAAATGCAAATCTTCTACGAGTTTAGAGAGGAAGAAATGTAAATGCATTTTGTTCCTTAGTTACAAGTTGTTCTACTAGTGTGTTAACTTTGCTTTGCCATAGAACCAAAGCGACAAATGCTTGGAATGTATTGAGAAATCAATAGGAAGCACAAAATCAAACAAAAATTCAAAATGTAGTATTGACTTGTTGCAAGGAATTTTTTTGAAGGGTAAATAGATGAGGCATCCATCACATGGTGAGGATACAAAAGAATATCAAAGAACTAGCATGAGGAGTTCGAATCTATCCATCAAAGATTGATGTACTTGTATATGCCCTTAATTCTTAGGTGAGACCTCAACGTTTTGACATTTCACGAGTTCTATGAATTATTGACGAAAGTGGGGCTGCGGTTTAAAGAATGAGAAGGAAGCAACAATAGAAATGCTGCATTCTCCACCAATGCAAAAGGAAATGGTGGATCTTCGATGGAAAATGATGATTGAAAAAAAAGGAAAAGGGTAGCACAAAGGTTTCAAGGGTAGTGCTTCTATTGTTAAAAGGATCAACACACAATTATAGATTATAATGTTTAAAAGGTTAATGAGTAAAATGGTAGTTTTAAAAGTAAAGGTAAGTAGACAATCAATACAAATGAAGCAAATCTAGAGTTATCCATGGCTACCATTCAGAAATTATGTTCTTCAAGATATGAAGAAAGTACTATTTCATGGGCATTGGATAGACGTGCATCTCATCACATACCCACAAGAAATGTTTATATAGTTCTATGAAGCATCATAATGATGATTGAAATAGATGCAAAATATTATGTTGAAGGATCATGTAGTATTTCCTTTATAACTACTAATGGTGAATTCAAAAACCTACCAGATGTGTTGTATGCATCAAAATTTAAAAGGAAATGACTATCGGTTGTTGTAAAGTTGAACTTGATCATGAAATAAGATTTTGTTTAGCATGAAGTAAATTCAACAAGATAGGTGCATAAATTCTTTATAGGAATGGAAAACTTGTTGGAAAAATAAATCCATGCATTTAGATTTCAACTACCTCGGGAGTTGTGTCAATTCATCATTTTATCTTTATCGATTTCTCTATGTGCATCGTCGATGGAGAGAGAGTTACACAGGGAAGCTTCTACATAAAAACAAGGGGAGGAGATAGACTCCTCAGAGGAGCATCGACCCCACCAAGGGAGCTCCCATGTGCTCGGCCCCAAGGAGTAGAGGAAAAGACCTACTGCCAGACGCTACCCATAGTTGAGCCTGCCTGTGTCAACAATCGCGCAAGGAAGGAGTTCATAGAGCCCCCTCTTCTATTATCATAGGCATCAAAACATAAAACCATCAAAACATAAAAAGAGAACTTGACTTTATCTTAGTATGGATTCAGGACCTTCTTCACTAGTTAGGACTCATACACACATGGTTGAGCATACCTCAGATCCTATAGAGACCATGAGTGCTAGTATATCACAACTAGAGAGCACACTTAATGATATCTTGGAGCATGTGTGTAGCTCGAAGAGAGAGTAAGTGATGCCTAAGATTGACCTACAAGGAATGGGC
Source organism: Ceratopteris richardii (assembly GCA_020310875.1). NCBI lineage: Eukaryota > Viridiplantae > Streptophyta > Polypodiopsida > Polypodiales > Pteridaceae > Ceratopteris > Ceratopteris richardii. The sequence continues at coordinate 183,872,033 of CM035421.1, read as the reverse complement.
TCAGATGCTCCAAGCGAGCATCAAACTCCAGAGATTCCTAGAGAGACTGTGCTAGTTATAGTGGCCTAGGGCACCTTAAGGACCTTAAGCCACCAAGATATCATGACTCTACTAGTGCACGGACTACTAATGTTGTTGATCAGTGGCTTAGCAAGTGGGAGTAGTGCTTTCGTCTATGCCATATTGTGGAGGATAGGCATAAGATTCAGCAAGCCACATGTAATCTTATGGACGTTGCGCACAGGTGGTGGCATAAGATTAAGCAAGACAAGGAAGAGACCACTACATGGGAACAATTTAAAGTCTTGTTCTATAATAATTTTTTATTGCTTGATGAGAGGTCTAGCGCACTAGACACTTGGTTTTTCATAAGTCAGAAAAACCAAACCATCAGGATTATGTAGATAACTATAGTGAGGTACTTCTCAAAGTACTTGACTCTATTTTAGAGTTTCTTCAAGTTCACAAGTTTGTCTTGGGACTTAGAGAAATTATTCGACCTTTAGTTAGAAAGGAGAGATGTCACTCTTTGGCACAATCCATAGAGATGGATCTAGTTTATGAGGATGGCCACAGAGGCATAGGCTCCCAAGGTCAGAGATCCTCATGGACTAAGATGAGTTGATCCTTTTCCACATCCACTCCTATCTAAACCAGTGCATAACCTCAAAAGAGGCCAAATAGTTGCACATGATCAAGACAATGTCAAGAGGAAAAAGAAAAGTGTCTGCTATGACTGGGAGGGCATAGAAAAATTTTATCCTTACCCCTAGGTAGAAAGAGAAGGCAATGAAGGAAGGAATGTGCTATGGATGCCTAGGATAGCACCTCTTCAAGGATCTCTCCTTAGAAGAAAAAGATAGTGGCAACCATAGTCATAAATCCTATGCAAGCAGGGAGTCATGTAGATGAGGATTTTGGTGATTTCCCATCTCATATATCATCTGCCATAGTGACCATGATGGTCATGAAGAAGGTTCCTACCATCCCCGATGTTGTGCTTTCGCCAGTGGCATAGAAAGGATACCAATTCCTAGACATAGAGCTCATTGTTATGAGAGGATTTGTGGCAGGATAGCCTATCAAGGTCCTCTTTGACACTGGGTCAGTTCCAGACTAGTCAGAAGGTTACACATAGATAGTGTGCAGTCCGAGTATGCCTACACAATGGAGTTATTAGATGGGAAGGGAACTCCGACATGGGATGGACTAGTAGTAGGTCTACCCATTCAGATGCAATACTATGAGGACACGTTGGATTTTGAAATAGCACGACTAGCCCGTTTTGATGTAGTCCTAAGTAAAAAGTGGCATGCTAGGAAACGACAAGTCATAGACTTTGCTTCACATGTTTATCAGTTTGAGCATGAGAGGAGGTGGCTATTGATCCATGGAGAGCCAGACTTCCAAGAGACACAAGTGGTGACCACCACCAAGTTCCTCAAGATCAACTATAAGTATATTTACTTTCTTTATTTTGTGCATCATCCTGTGTAGTGATGGATTCCTACAGTCAAGGAAAGTCTAGTTGGAACACTCAAGTACTTTCATATAAAGTAAGAGTAGATTTCCAAGAGTTTTTTTTGAAAGAATTATCTCCGAGAATATCTCCTTGCATATTGAGCATAGAATCAAATTAATACCAGGAGCAAGTCCACTCGCTTGACCTCCATTTTGAATGAGCTTGCAGGAGGAGAATGAAATCTGCAAGGTCATGGATAAATATTTGCAAAAAGGGCTGATCAAATATAGCTATTCACCCTTTATAGCACCATTTGTTCTTGTGAAGAAGAAAGATAGATCTTATAGGATGTGCATTGACTACAAAGCACTCAATAAGACTAACATCAAGCACAGATATCCCATGCCAAAGATAGATGTTCTTTTAGATGCTCTAGGTGGAGCCATTGTATATAGTAAGATAGATTTGAAAAGTGGCTACCACCAGATTAGAGTAAAGGAAAAAGATGTGTATAAAACAACTTTCAGGACCCGTTTGGGATTATGATTATTTAGTTATGCCACTTGGTTTGACTAATGCAGTTGCTACTTTTAGGATGTTAATGATTGATATTTTATGACTGTTCATTGGAAAGTTTGTTGTAGATTTTGTTGATGACTTGTTGGTCTATAGTAGGTTTGTACATGAGCATGAAAGTAAGTTAAGATTAGTGTTAAATAGGTCAAAAGAAACTCATTTGTTTGCAAATCCATATAAGACATACTTGTTCCTTCTAAAGATAGGTATTTAGGGCATGTGGTGTCGGTCGATGGGGTTTAGATGGATCCCAAGAAGGTCTTAGTTGGCCATTTTTAGGACTTTCTAGTTTCTATCAAAAATTCATTTCTTCTTATTCGTCGATAGCAGCACCTAAGACAAACTTCCACCAAGGCAAAGTACCATTCACATGGAAACAAGAGCAACAATAAAGTTTTGATACTCTAAAATAACTTGTTTTAGAGGCTCATGTACTCAAAGTGGTAGATCCACAAAAACCATTTGAGTTAGAGATAAATGCTAGCAGCATAGCCATAGCGGCAGTCTTGAGCCAAGATGATAAGCCAATAGCTTTTGAAAGCAAAACGTTGAGTGCATAGTGCAATTGGCGAGTGCATGAAAAGGATTTGTATGTAGTGGTGCATGCTCTAAAATCTGGAGATACTACCTTTATGGTGTAGACTTTAAGGTATACACATACCACCATACACTCAAGTAGCTTTGTAGTCAACCATATCTTTGAGGTAGAAAGGCTCGTTGGGATGATCTCATGCAGGATTTTCACATGGAAATCATGTACAGAAGAGGTGAAGAGAGTATAGTAGATGATGCATTATGACGCATAGTGTATCAAATGAGCTTTACCATTCTAGAAAGCTAATTGCTTCAAGAGATAAGGGAAGCATAGGTGGAAGATCCACATTTGTTGCTGATCATTAGAGCCATCAATGATGACTCTATCATAGGAGATGAGGTGGTCTAGCTGTTTCTTCTCCTAGCAAAGAAAATAAGTCAAGTTCGTATTCCCATTTCTCAAAGGAGAATGGAATAGTTAAATGGAAAGGAAAGTTTTCCATACCAAATTCTTGGGATTTGAGAAGAAAATTCATGCATGGTAACCATGATGTTCCTTGTGCAGGGCATCCTGGTGTTGACAAGACAATTGAACTTGTTAGAAGAACATTTTGGTGTCCTGGATTAGCCAAAGATGTTCATGCATATGTTCAACAATGCTTTATGTGTCAAGTCAAGAAGGCAAAAAGGGTTAAGACACCAGGTCTTTTACATCCAGAGCACAAATTCTAGAGCACAATTGGGACAATGTATGCATGGACTTCATAGTGGGGTTATCGTGGACCCAAAGGAAGCAAGATACTATCCTAGTTGTGGTAGATAGATTGAGAAATATGGCTCATTTCATACCCACATAGGAGATGGTAGAAGCTCCACAGGTAGTAGGGCTATTTATCCAGCATGTCTTCAAATTGCACGGGTTATCAACATCCATAGTTTCAGATGGGGATGCTAAATTCACAGGACACTTTTGGAAGTTTGTATTTGAAAAACTAAAAGTGTCATTGAAAATGAGAAGTGGTGATCATCCACATATAGATGGTTAAACCGAGAGGGTTAAACAGATTCTAGAGGACATGTTGAGAGCATATGTGTCTAAGAGGAAGACATATTGGGATAATTACTTGCCACTAGTAGAGTTTTCTTATAACAATAAACCTCATAAAGTGATAGGAATGTCTAATTTTGAGATGAACTATGACATGAATTCCACTACTCCCAATACCATAGGTGTGCCAAAGAAATGCCCTAGTGCTTCGGAGTTCTTAGCGAACCCCCAAGAAAATTTAGAAATAGTTAAAGCCAAGATGCAGCAAGCAATTGATAGGGCAAAGGAATATGCTCACAGGAAGAGATCTCCTAGGGTCTTTGAGAAAGGAGATGGAGTTTTTCTTCAAGGGATAGCTAGTTCCACTTCACTATCCACAAGCAAGTGTACTAAGCTTGCACCAAGGTTTTGTGGACCTTGGAAGATAGTTAAGAAGGTTATTGATGTTGCATAACGATAAGGGTTTCCTCTAGATTGCAGAGTCCATCCAGTGTTTCATGTTAGTAAACTTAGAAAGCATATTTCCACAAAGGATAATCTAATAGAGGGTATTGTTTCTTTATAGGAAAGTGATAGCACAAATTATTGTCCATATAGGATACTTAATAGAAAACAAAAACAGTTGAGAAACGATGTCATCCAGGAGTAACTAGTAGCCTAGATCATCAACCCAAAGTATTGATCCCTCAAGATCTCTCAAGATATTTGTAGTAATTATCTAAGGCCTCCGTAATGGTGTAGGCAAAAAAGCTTGAAAAATTTAGCCCTAATATTCAAAAAAATAGCACCTTAAACTTTGTCAAAATTGTATGTCTATCGTGATAGATGGTGTTTTCTTGCGATAGATCTATCTATAGCGATAGACATATATCTATCATGATAGACAGTCTCTATCATGCATGGCTGTCTGTCATGATAGACAGGTGTTTGTCGCAATAGACCTATCTATCACGATAGACCTGTCTATCACGATAAACAGGTCTCTATCACGATAAACCTATATATCATCTGTCGTGGCATTAGTATGCCATGATAGATAGTACCCGTCATGATAGATGGTTGTCTATCATGGGGTCCTCTCTATCACAATAAACAATGTCTGTTGCGATAGATGGGTGTCTATCATGGTTTTCAATATGTTGCGATATACCAATGTCCATTGCGATAGACTAGTGCATATCGCAATAGATTGGTGTCTATCACGGATTTTATCCTTTCATGATAGACAATGTCTATCATGATAGACTGGTGTCTATCATGGATTTGAGTCTGTCACGATAGATGGTGTCTGTCATGATAGACTAGTGTCTATCATGGATTTCATTCTATCATGGATTTCACTCTGTCGTGATAGATGGTGTCTGTCATGATACACTAGTGGCTATCATGGATTTTAGTCTGTCACGATACATGGTGTCTATCAAGGGTTTGGTTTGTCACGATAGACCAAAAAAAGATAAATTTTTAGGATCTTTCAAGTTATTTGGAATACTCTAGTGGTGTGGTTTATCCTACCATGCATGAAAAAAAGAAATACCAACTTTCTCTATCTATCACGATAGACAGAGCTCAACATCTTGGACACTGTAGAGAGGTCTCTCATACTTGTGCAAGCTACTAGGGATGATGATACAGCCAGAACCTATGGCAAAAGCTCACAAACAACAAGAAATTGAATGCAAAGAAGCTCTCTATCGCTCTCTCTCACGATTGAAATGAGGGGAATGAAGTAGGGAAGGGAATATGAA
>CM035421.1:183831665-183856665 GCA_020310875.1 Ceratopteris richardii | reverse complement strand
TTATACGATAAAAACCATTGAATTTTGGTTGCATTGTTATGCAACAGTACCAGATCTAACTATGAAAATGACGAATAAAATTCTCAGCATGATCCTTACAGTTTTGAAGGTGTTCAAGTACGCGGCGTATACATTTTTAAATTTCATTGGCATTAATCAGGGAACAGATATCCTCATTTTTTATTTGTCTGTTATGCCTAGCCGACCCACAATAATGGCATATTATTCTAGGCTGATGTTTTTACCGAGTATATATATGCAAACATTCGAAGAATCCTTTTTCACAGTTTTTTTTGAAATTGATACAGAAATCTTTTTAAAGATGTCATCCAACTTGAATGCGACATTAGTGGCATATGAGCTAAGCTTCTTCGCTGACCACTGACAGCCACCACATGATGGTGTGAAAGCAGAACAGTGGAAGAAACTCATGATACGTAAAGCTAATCTGCTTAATGAAACACAGCAAAAAGTGTACAGAACATACTCCCGTCGACTTCCAAAGCCTGTCGGAGACGACAGAGTTCAGGAGGGGGGCAGTGTTGAGGGAGAGTCCAGCAAAAAGATGAAAAGAAGAATGGAATTAAAGAACAACCAGAACCAGGACATTTCATGGGAAGGACAGACCAGGGCCAGGAAGTATCCATGAAGAAGTGCAAGAAGATACTTGGCAGGTAATAATCCTCCCACTAATAGCGTGCAGTGTCAGCAAAGTAAACAGGCTCAGAGCAATACAACAGGTCAGATATGTGAAGACAAAGACAAATCAGAAGACCAAAAGTTAGAAAGAGGTAGAGGCAGAAAAGTTGAAGAGGGTGACTAAGAACAGCACGTTCCTAGTCAGTGGTGGCGTGCGTGGCAGCCCAACTAAATACAGCAACCCATATATGTGATATAAGGAATACCAAGGGGCAAACAGAAGCAAAGGACATACCTCCGATAAGATAACCAATTGTTTGACAGTCCTTGTTGCCGCTTCAACCGTTGGGTGCGTGTATTCAGACCTCTTAAACAAGCTGAAGACAAGAAGTAAAGCCTGTCAAGGGACGACAGAGACAAAGAGGGGGAGAGTGTTGCAGAGCTAAGAAGAGCAAAAGGCAGAGAAAAAGAAGGGCCCCAAAATTTTTTCGATTTGGACACCCTATTCTTGTACTATAACCACTTTTGTAACATATTTTCCATTGTAAATGCACTAGAGGAGTCCTCTAGATGCATACCCATGAAGATTAGTAGCTTACCCATGTAAATTAGTAGGAAATTAGCCTTTTAGTGAATAAAGTGCCGGTCTCTTGTGTGAAAGGACCATTTTTAGGGCACATGTATATAAGTCAATTTGTGACTCTTTGTAAAGACTTTTTGGCCATTGTGAGAATCAAGAGCACAAAATTTCAAAATTGTGTCTTCTCCTCTCTGTATCATCTTCCTTGTGAGCTTGTATGCATGTGTGTTGCTTGAAAAGAGTGTTAGGAAGCGTTGTGTATCCATGAAAGTGTCTATTTACTGTTGTTAAGGGGTGTGTGAAGTGTAGGAAGTGTTGAAGTGTAGGAAGGTCATTCTCACAACTCAGTATTTTGCTCATAACTTGAAGTAGAAGGTCATAATTGAGTGAAAATACCACCATTGGATGCGTCTTCTCGAGAGCTTCGAAACGCATATGCTATTTGCTATATTCGGAGTTTGGAGCTGAGAGAAAAGCTCAATTTACTGTTTGCTACTGCTCCAAGTATCATGACACCATGACTGACAGTTGAAACTTGTATGGGTTAGTCTTAGCCTTGTTTGCACTCTTTGGGAAGCATGTTTGCATTGATCATCATTTGAATGCATGTCTTCATACACTCGGCTAGGTTTTGATACTCCTCGGATTGATAAATAAAGCGTGAATCCCCACTATATGCACTTGAGGGGGATCGAGGTATAGTCTATTTCTCCACAAGTCCCTAAGTTGGATCTTAGGTACACAATGACTCAAACCCTAAGAGATCCACATGAAGAGAGAGTACATCAGTACATATTCCATCATCAGTACCTCTTGAAGTTTCAACTTATGAAGTTGGAGAAGGTTCTAGAGTTCCATAAGAAAGAGATGTTGAAGAACCAAAAAGGATTCCACCACTTTTCAAGAATACGCTAAAGTGGTTATATCAAACCTGGAAGGAATTGTATAAAGGAATACACTAGAAGAATCAAAAGTCAAACAAGGAGACAACAAACATACTAGGTAAATTATGAAGAACATTTTGAGATTCATAATATTTTAGCTCTTAATTCACTTGAGAATGAACCAACTAGTGTTCAAGATGCATTACATAGTCATGTATGGAAGAAAGCTATGCGAGAAGATATTGATTCTACTCATAAGTATCAAACATGGAAGTTTTGTGAGTTATCAAAAGGTAAGAAAGCTATTGGTGTGAAGTGGATCTTCAAAATCAAAAGAAATGTAGATGGTACAATAGACAGGTATAAAGCAAGATTAGTTGTTAACGGTTATGCACAAAAGAAAGGAATTGGCTATGATGAGACTTTTGCTCCTACATCTAGAATGATAGTAGTGATCATATACTTTCTTTAGGTGCATTCTTTGGTTGGAAAGTATACCAATTAGATATTAAAACCACATTTCTTAATGATGATCTTCGTGAAGATGTTTATGTTCAGCAGTTAGAAGGTTTTGAAGAGATCAGTAAAGAGCATTTAGTATGCAAGCTTATCAAAGCTTTGTATGGACTAAAGCAAGCACCAAGAGCTTGGTATGAGAAGATACATGAATATCTTGTATCTATTGGTTTTGAAAACTCAAATGCATCTCCCTATCTTTATGTTAAAGCTGAGAAAGATGTTTTGATTATTATTATCATACATGTTGATGTTATGATCATGACAGTTCCCAAGGATTCAAACCTTTAGTATTTTAAAGCACAGCTTAAACATACATTTGATGTAAATGACTTACGTATTTTGCATTATTATCTTGGGATTGAGTTCATATATAGAGATGCATGTATCTAGATGACATAGTAGAACTACATTGAGAAATTGTTGGAAAGGTTTGAGATGACATATTCCAAGCCTATGCAGACACCTATGGATGTCAATGTGTCATTAAAGTCAGAAGCAAATTCAAAACCATTTGATACTACATTATATAGTCAAGCAATTGGTTTCTTTATATATCTATGTAACACACGTATAGACATTCAGTTTGCAGTTTCTCAAATATCCAGGTTCATGCACCGTCAGCACAAAATTCATTGGAGATGAACAAAGAGATATATTTGTAGATATCAAAAGTTTTGCAGGTTAATAATCTTGTAGCATTATGACATTTAAGGGGGGATTGTTGGAAAAAATGGTCAAATTGGTAGAAATCTCAATTATAGCCAGCATATGGTGTAGTCATTATAGACTGCATCACAAAAAAAGCACCCTAGCATGTTGGATATGAGAATTCCCTCTTATTGAACCCACTCGAGTTCAAACCCCATCAGCAGCAACACTTCGTGTGATTTATTTTAGAAACCAAACATTAGCTTTTCGAGACATGAAAATCAAAGCATGCATGAAAACAACAAGAGTTTTTTTGTATGAAGATCATGATTTGCGATAGTTTTCTTGAGGATGCTTTCTTTTGGGACTCATAAACCATATAAGGAAGACTCTTGGGTCATTGTTAGTCATCACGCTTCCACAAGCTCTAACATTGGAGATCTTTGGTGATCTTTGAGGTGATCAACTAGATAAGGAGTTCTTATACCGTTGGAAGAGATGTGCTCCATATTTGGATACATTTGGAGGAGTTCACGTCAACCAACATACTGTGACTAACAAGTCCACGTCTGTCCTCACTTGTTAACTCATTAGTTTCTTATTTAGTATAGTCAAAATTCAGGTTTTCTATAAAAAAGTTCTAAATTGTTCATATTCCCCATATTCACACACACTCTCTTCATACCTCTTAGGCACACAATTTCTTGAATCTACTTCCTATTTCTACCTAGATTCAGATACTATTAGTTTGTATCATATACACACATTGTGATTTGACATTTGAATATAAGATAGTGTAGGTGAGGATTCTAGCTTATCATACACTTTGAAAACCTATCTATTCTCTCTCTATCTCTCAATCATCTTCTTTTTGAATCTTAATGTGTGTATGATAAGGTCCATGTGTTAGATAATCTCGTAAAATTCTAATTTATTATTATTGAGGCCCACCCCACTTCGAAAAATACTCAAATAGGATGTTTTAAAAGATATTTTTGATGTGCTCGGATCAATAGGATGTGTTAGAGATGATGATGGCCTACTATTCCCACACACATATAAGGGGCTTAGGGAAGATGATAAATGAAAGGCATTCACAACCTCTATGTATGTAAGGGATTCATTACCCAACTTGCAGAAAAATACTTCTCTTATGGTGACTGACGAGCTCAACCATGGACGCAATAAGTCAAAGGGTAGCAAAGAACAACTCTTTTATGGAGGCAAGGGATGTGAGGCAAAGGCAACAGAGGTGGTTCAAGACAAACAGGTAGATGCAACTACAAACAAGGTAGCCAAAGATATCAAGGGATTCAACCAAGCCATGATGAAGGTCAATAGAGGAAGAGATAGAGGTAGAGGAGGAAGGTACGGAGGTACACAATATTCCAACTCAAATGGGGGCTTGAATTGTGGGAAGCAAGGAAAATACACCAAAGATTATTGGCAAAAGCAAGGCGGGAACAATTACAAAGGGCAAGTGAACTATGTTAACTCCTCAACCAATTCAAAAAATGAGCATTTGTGAGCTATGAAGTATAGTAGTGAACGCCAAGCACATGATGAGGTGTGGTATATAGATAGTGGTGGTATAGTTAGAGAGGAATATTTCACCAATCTTCAAGCACCCAAGCAAAGAGGCGTTGCAGAGACATGAGACAACGTAGAGCATGAGATACAAAGAAAGATGAATATATGAGGCATTGCATGTTTCTACTATCACAAATAACTTAATTTTTGTTTGAAATATGGTTGAAAGGGGATAGCAAGTAAAGTGAAAATACAAATGATGCTCTATTACAAATCCACGGAATGTCTATGATCTAATATCTAAGGGAAATAAGTAAGGAAGGATGTTCACCCTTGACATTGGAAAAGGGCAAGGAACACATCAATGTTCATGAGCTATGGAGACAAGAAGGTTGGATACTTGGATTTGTGGCACAAATAGTGTGGTCACATCAACATTCAAAGGTTGAAAAACATGAAGAAGAGGCAATTGATAAGAGGTTTACCAACCTTTTTTTTACAAATGTTGCATGAGATGTGTGAAGCTTGCCAACTAGACAAGTCTGCTTGGCAGCCCTTCAAGAGTGGATATGTCGAACATGGTGTGTTAGAACCTCTGCACACATATGTGTGGGGGCCATCCAAAGAACCCTCTCTTGTAGGTACTAGGTATTTTGTAACCTTCATTGATGAATACTCAAGGAAAGTGTGATTGTATTGTATAAAGAAAAAATGAGACATGTTTGATGTCTTGAAAAGTTTTAAGGCATAGGTTGAGAAGAGGATAGGTTTCTACATCAAAACCCTAAGGTCAAATGCAAGGGGAGAATACTCCCATGCCTTTGGTGATTTCTTGCAGGAATAAGGTATAAAGAGGCAAATCACTTATAGGCATACTCACCAACAAAACGGGTTGGCAGAAAGGAAGCATAGGTACATTGCTAAAATCGTTAGGAGTATGTTAAATGAAATGAATGTGCCATTAACATATTGGGTAGATGATGTTTCTACTGCAATGTACTTGATGAATAGGTGTCCCACATTAGGGGTACATGAAATGACGATTGAGGAGGCAAGGACTGGAAGGAAACCAGCCTTTCACACATTAGAATCTTTGGGTGTGTATGCTACATGCATGTTCCACAAGAATTGAGAGGTAAGATGGATGCAAGGGCTGAAATATGTATGTTTACTGGTTATGTTATGGATAAAAAAGGTTACAGGATGTTCTTGAGCACAGAAACGAAGGAGTTAAAGATATCCAGAGATGTAGTGTTTGATGATCTCAAACCATGGTAAACTTCCAAAGTGCTATTGTAGGATGAAGATATTAAAGAGGCAAAGAGGAGATATGTAGCGAGGGTTCTAGATATTTCGGAAATCAATGGTCCAAGCATAAAATGGTTTCCAAGCATGGATTCAGCCCATCAATTAGTCAATAAAAGAAAGGCAAGATTGGTAGAGCTTGATGAATACGGACATGAAGTTGAAGACTTTGAAGAACCTATGTTAGAAAGGGATTCAAATTAGAGATCAAGGTACCAAGGCAAAGAAGGTTTATCACACCAAAGGTAGAAGAAAGGAGGTCAAAACGAGTAAAACATCCAATCTCATGGCTTCTCTATGATAGTTGTATTACTAGGCATTATGCTTTCATGTCTAGGGTTATCAAAGACCATGAAGCTTCTAACTATAAAGAGGCCAAGGACATAAAGGAGTGGCAAGAAGCTATGGAAGAAGAGTACAAAGCCCTTGAAGGCAACAACACATGGATCTTTGCATATTTAATGTTATTTGGAACTTGATCTCTGATTTGAAGACATTAAAAAGTTCATAAAATTGTAATCGAGGTTCCACACAGTTACTGTGCCTATGCTACATGAAGCCTATATTACACAATATGGTAGTCACATAATTATTTTTGCATATTTCTAAAGCACTTTTGTAGACAAGAAGAAATGTACATACATGTGGAATCAATTTCTGTAAATTTTGGAAGATTCTTCCCTTAAAAGTCCACAAGGTAGGAGCTATTTTAGAGTAGGTTCTTGAAAGTCCACAAGGTAGGAGCTATTTTAGAGTAGGTTCTTTTATTTTTTGAGGACTTTTGAAATAAAAAGAGAGTGACCTTGAGAGAACTACCATAAAAAGGCCAAGGCTCTCATTGGTAAGAAATTTCTGTCAAGTAAAGTTGTGAGATCTAACTTCTTGCAAACTCTTGTTCTGACTTTTCAATACATTTTGAATGTGTATTTTGCTTGAGACTAAATGTGGACACTAAATTGAAGTTTGTTGAATTATTATCTATCATGTTGCTCCATTTTGAAGAATTTTTGCCTGATTATACTTTTCTTTAGGTGATCAAGGCAAGTGAAAAAGGATTTGTTGCAAGTTTTGTTAGCTTTATACAATGTCCTTGAGCCATTTCTATTGCATTTCACCTATTGCACTTTTTAGGACTCATCAAAAACATTGAAACAAGCTATAAAGCGCATGAAATGGATCGATAAGGAAGGATATAAAAGCATTTTGGTGATACAAAAATTGTTACGCTATCAAAGAAGGATGCACGTGACCCAATGGGAGAAGGTTGCACTTGAACCTAAAGGAGAAGGATATGCTTGCCAATACTGCCTCCCATGTGCCATATTGGGCATGTCTCCTATGGAAAAGCACATGGAATGCATGTCTAATGATAGCTCTATAGAAATCTAAGCCATCTCTCCTTAATCTTAGTGAAAGATTGGTGGGCGGAAAAAGTGAAAAAACCTAGTAAAGGGATATAGGGCCTCCTCAAAAAGAAGCAACTCAAGAAGCGATCTCTTTCATGATGGATATCGATGGGGTTGAGTGCAAGAAAGATGAAGAAAATAGTACATTGATTGTCAATCACTTTACCCAGTTTTTGGGGGTTTCCACGCCTCTATCTCCTCACAGGCAGTATTGCATGGCCTTCATCTCTAGAGCGAGAACCAAAATAATTCCACAAAATATGAAACCTCTTCTTGAAGCTCCCATTTTGGATGATGTGATTCTTGAATTTATTGATTTAGTTCCTAATGGAAAAGGCCCGGGGCTGGATGGCCTCACCAATGAGTTTTTCAAGACCTTCAAGCACGTGGTGACTACTCCATTATGTTTGGTGTGACAAGAGGCCATTTCCTTAGATGTGCTAACTCAATATCTTAATGAAGGTGTTATCAAGCTTATTTACAAAAAAGATAGCAAAAACAAGATTGTAAATTGACATCCAATTATGATGTTACAAATAGGCTACAAGATCCTTGCTAAAGTTATTGATAGTCGTATCACTTGTCACCTTCAAAACTGGATCAAAGAGGATAAAAATGGATCCATCAAGGTGAGGTCCATCCTTGAGGCTATCATTGATGTTTGGGAAGGTCTACCTTTTTCTGTTGAGTCCACTCAAGATGACATCTTCCTTAAGATTGACTTTGATAAAGCTTATGGTAGACTCGAGTGGGACTACATTCTCCAATCTCTAAAAGACTTGGGTTGTGGCCAGACATTCATTGAGATGGTCTCAACATTGGTGGGAAATGCAAAACATAGATAAACATCAATGGCTAGCTTTCTCAAGCTATTTGATTAAAACATTCATGCAAGCTTTACCCTTGGCCCCTCTCTTTGCGATCACTATCGACGGTGTTCGTTGCCTTGTTAAATAGAATGCACATTTAGTTCATATTCAAGGCCTCTCTCTTGCCTTCAATCAAGACTAAATGATCATGAGACTCTTTCTTGATGACACGAATGCTTTTGTGCATAAGAATACGACCAACATTGATACATTTTGGTGTTGCCTAAATTCATTTTGTAAGGAATTGGGCTCCAAAATAAACCACTCTAAAACCACTTTCAAAGCCATTATTCGGCATCCACCTCAAATTTTGGTTGACCTGTCAAATGATCCTCAAGGGACAAATCTTCTGCCTATTAGGTATTCCAATGGGACTCGACTTTTTGATGAGTCAGCAATAGAATTCGGCTCTTTCTAAGCTCGATAACAAGTTTACATATGCATGCTTCTCGTCTTAACAAGCCTCTTGGACCACCCTAGCGACTATCAACACCCCCTTCTCTTGCATCTCTCATCCTTCACATACCTTTGTGTTAAGGGGCGTGCATACCTGTGAGCTTCAAAATCTCGCATGCAAGTTAGCTAGGTGTAGTTGTCACTCTCCTCTACAATGGCACCAAAAAGTATCCATGTGTAGTACAAGACACACTCATAGACCATTAATAAGTTAGATATGCAAAGAGTAGACCTCTACCTACTTGCATTAAGAGATTCTAAGAAGATAGCATGGATAGGTGTCTTTCCAAGATCCCTTACATTTCCATACCAACTCATTCTATCATCCGAATATGCTTAATCCTGATCATGTGAAAAAGATCAAGTCGACAAGTGCTAAAGATCAACTGTAGTCAAAAGAGAAGGATCAACCGTGATCAAACTCTCCTCAAAATCATCAATGATCTCATCAATGTTGATCACAAACACAAGATCAATGTCACTCGGATAAATGGCAATCAGGTTCACATGGGTTTTTTATGTTTCATATAGGTGAGCTCAACTGGATGATTTACCTCTAATTAGCATGGCTTAGGATCATACTTTTACTTTGCATAATATAGAAAGATATTATAAGAAATGAAGGAATAGGAAGATAATGAAAGATATGCAAGTGGATAATATTTTTTCTTACTCTTGAGGAACAACACATGGAGGATATTACTAATTTGGGATAGATCTTGGTAAAGAATCCATCTATCGATTTCCATGCTAGATAAATGATCGATTGATGCCATAAATCCTTTTGGGAGGCAAATTCGATTTTGTTAAGATTTTATATTTACATTTGAGATAATTGGTTTGAGAATGTAGATCCATTCCACCCATCACGAAATAAAATGTTGGCTATAACATATGCATACCCTCTTCAATGAACTTCACAATAGTTTCACTTTGTCGTGTAAAATTCTTCGTAGAATTTTTCATACTTTACAGGCTTCATTAACAGTATTTTCCCATCTCATAGTCCCCAAAATTTAATAATTGAGCTTCAGTAAGAATAATGAGACCATTAGATTTGTAATTTTCTAGAATCCTACCTCTTCGTGTAGTCTTTCCTAACTAATATTTCTTTACCCAACCACTACGTGCAAACCTTTGAGGTGATGTTCAACATTGACTTCACTATTTATGCTAAAAATCCATGCAATAATTAAAGCTCATTGTCATATGAGAGAAAAAGTATCAATTTACTTTTCATAACCATGTTTGAAACAAAAAAGAGCATCTAATGTAGTGGAAGTTATATTGAAATCTACAAGAAACGTTTCTAAGTATAGTAACATGGAGGAGATTCATAAGCAAAACTAAAAAGTAACACTCGTATCTATCTCATCAAATGCACAATTGTAAATAGGATGCCATTGTAAATCAAAATATGCCACTAGAGGATATATGAAAGTAGAAAGAGTGGAAATTGAATTATAGGATTGTATTTTACTTTTTAATGGCCAATTTTCTTCAATGTTTAAAATACTCTCAACATTCACTACAAATTATGGGCGATGAAGTCTAGAAAAGTCAAAATGTTGGCTCATTCACTACATCTAGATTAAAAATAATAAAGAA
This sequence comes from Ceratopteris richardii, assembly GCA_020310875.1. Lineage (NCBI taxonomy): Eukaryota > Viridiplantae > Streptophyta > Polypodiopsida > Polypodiales > Pteridaceae > Ceratopteris > Ceratopteris richardii. Next base: position 183,846,221 of record CM035421.1, on the reverse strand, counting down.
TTCATATTAGTATTTATGAAATTATTGAAATTATTCGTTTTTATTTATTTCAATTGCTGCATAATAAGGCCTTGCTACATGAATAACCATGTGACACTAGCCACATTAATTTAATATGGTTTGTGTTTTGATTATTAGCTCAATGGCCATAAAGTTGTGGGTATTGCATACTCATTCAAGTTTTTATATATTTTGTTCCTCTTTATAAAAAATAATGGCATCACTTTTTTTTTGGAAAAAACACGTTCTTGATTTTTTGTAATGAACATCTTTTATAACTCTTGTAAGAAAATGTTTTCGAGGTAATGAAAATTGCCTACAAAACACACAGTTTGTGTGTCTGACATGTATGATTTCAGTTTGTGTGCTTTTTTTTTTCCTGGTTTTAAGGCTTCAATTTTGGTAGAGTTTAGTTAAGGTTGGTGTTTTCTCTCTTGTTTGCTCACTTTCATATTTTTTCACACTATACATCAAATGAGTATAGATGATGTAAAGAAGGTGATTAATTCGCCTCCGTTAAATCATTAATAGCAACTCTACTCTTCCGGAAATAAGGGACATCCCAATAGGTTTAATGAGAACGGCATTATTATTATTGTTGTTGTTATTATTATCATCATTATTATTGATTCAAAAGATTTACATTGTTTACGCACATTAAGCTTCATAGTTGGACCTTTCACCTCTTGAGGGGGGGGTGAGGGTTCAACCCCTCCCTACGACAAGACAATTGTGGGCCCTAGGCCAATGTAAAAATTAGTTGTTAAACTAGTTGCCTTTGGGTAGACACAAGGGGTTTGATGGGTACTTTGCCCGCTCAGCTGTACATTTGTTCTTTCAATGTATTCAAACAAGGGAGATTAGGCTCCAACCAAACTTCCTCTGAAAAAAAAGACTTAAAGTCAATTAAAAGAGACAACTTAGTAGAGATGCAAAGCATGTTTGTAAACCTATCATCACCTTCACAAGGGATCCAATTACTCTTTATGTCATCTCCTTGTATTACAAATACCATCAACTTTCTAAACAGGGGCACATTGTTATAACTTTTTGCCTAACATACAAAGGGATGTCTCTATGGAGAGTTGCGAAAGTTGAGCCTACATCTCTCTTATCCAAATCTTCCACAACACCTCTTCTCTGATAGCGTTGCATAGGGTTGATAAACACGAGAGCCTGTTGCATCTAGGATCACTCTTTTTGTAAAGACGTTTGCGATTCATGATCACATTTGCATATCCTTAAGGATACTGTTTATGAAAAAGAAGATGTGCGATGAATCTGTCCATGGTATTTGTTTCTGTCTCTACTATGTCTGAAACTGGATCTGCTGCACACCGTGTGTTCGTAAGCGTAGAGTTCTCTCTTTTGAATCCTCCAATAACCCCTACGGATCTTTCCATGGCATTCCTTGCTAACCGCTGCAGACTATCACGGATGCACAGCCTTGTTCTGGTATCCATCTGTAAAAGTCAAAAGTGGATGATAAAATTAGCATTGCCAGATTATGAACGAAACATGCAAAAGGTCAAGGCATCAGAACTGCATTGGCTTAATACCTTTGAAGCGATGTTAAGCAATTGTTGGAGCACAATTACATTGGCTTAATATCCTCTGCATCTTCCATCGCACTCCGTTCTACGGGTAAAAATGTCTTGTTGCAATTCAAAGCCTCATCACTGTGTGTGTGGCACGTTTGAAGTCTCAATGTTGCCATTTGATTTCCTGAGGTCTAGATTTCCAAATAGAGAGTTTTGATCATTTAACTCCTCTTCTTGTGGTGAACAAATCTCCATTACTACATTTTCCTGCAGAAAAAACAAATCGAATACATTAGAATCCGAGACTCTCTCTCTCTAGAAAAGTCTAGAAAAGTCAAAATGTTGGCTCATTCACTACATCTAGAACAAATCTCCATTACTACATTTTCCTGCAGAAAAAACAAATCGAATACATTAGAATCCGAGACTCTCTCTCTCTAGAAAAGTCTAGAAAAGTCAAAATGTTGGCTCATTCACTACATCTAGAACAAATCTCCATTACTACATTTTCCTGCAGAAAAAACAAATCGAATACATTAGAATCCGAGACTCTCTCTCTCTCTAGAAAAGTCTAGAAAAGTCAAAATGTTGGCTCATTCACTACATCTAGATTAAAAATAATAAAGTCAAAATGTTGGCTCATTTTTATTTATTTCAATTGCTGCATAATAAGGCCTTGCTACATGAATAACCATGTGACACTAGCCACATTAATTTAATATGGTTTGTGTTTTGATTATTAGCTCAATGGCCATAAAGTTGTGGGTATTGCATACTCATTCAAGTTTTTATATATTTTGTTCCTCTTTATAAAAAATAATGGCATCACTTTTTTTTTTGGAAAAAACGCGTTCTTGATTTTTTGTAATGAACATCTTTTATAACTCTTGTAAAAAAATGGTTTCGAGGTAATGAAAATTGCCTACAAAACACACAGTTTGTGTGTCTGACATGTATGATTTTTGTTCCTGGTTTTAAGGCTTCAATTTTGGTAGAGTTTAGTTGAGGTTGGTGTTTTCTCTCTTGTTTGCTCACTTTCATATTTTTTCACACTATACATCAAATGAGTATAGATGATGTAAAGAAGGTGATCAATTCGCCTCCGTTAAATCATTAATAGCAACTCTACTCTTCCGGAAATAAGGGACATCCAATAGGTTTAATGAGAACGGCATTATTATTATTGTTGTTGTTATTATTATCATCATTATTATTGATTCAAAAGATCTACATTGTTTACGCACATTAAGCTTCATAGTTGGACCTTTCACCTCTTGAGGGGGGGTGAGGGTTCAACCCCTCCCTACGACAAGACAATTGTGGGCCCTAGGCCAATGTAAAAATTAGTTGTTAAACTAGTTGGCTTTGGGTAGACACAAGGGGTTTGATGGGTACTTTGCCCGCTCACCTCTACATTTGTTCTTTCAATGTATTCAAACAAGGGAGATTAGGCTCCAACCAAACTTCCTCTGAAAAAAAAGACTTAAAGTCATTTAAAAGAGACAACTTAGTAGAGATGCAAAGCATGTTTGTAAACCTATCATCCCCTTCACAAGGGATCCAATTACTCTTTATGTCATCTCCTTGTATTACAAATACCATCAACTTTCTAAACAGGGGCACATTGTTATAACTTTTTGCCTAACATACAAAGGGATGTCTCTATGGAGAGTTGCGAAAGTTGAGCCTACATCTCTCTTATCCAAATCTTCCACAACACCTCTTCTCTGATAGCGTTGCATAGGGTTGATAAACACGAGAGCCTGTTGCATCTAGGATCACTCTTTTTGTAAAGACGTTTGCGATTCATGATCACATTTGCATATCCTTAAGGATACTGTTTATGAAAAAGAAGATGTGCGATGAATCTGTCCATGGTATTTGTTTCTGTCTCTACTATGTCTGAAACTGGATCTGCTGCACACCGTGTGTTCGTAAGCGTAGAGTTCTCTCTTTTGAATCCTCCAATAACCCCTACGGATCTTTCCATGGCATTCCTTGCTAACCGCTGCAGACTATCATGGATGCACAACCTTGTTCTGGTATCCATCTGTAAAAGTCAAAAGTAGATGATAAAATTAGCATTGCCAGATTATGAACGAAACATGCAAAAGGTCAAGGCATCAGAACTGCATTGGCTTAATACCTTTGAAGCGATGTTAAGCCATTGTTGGAGCACAGTTACATAGAGACACTCCTCTGCATCTTCCATCGCACTCCGTTCTACGGTTAAAAATGTCCCGTTGCAATTCAAAGCCTCATCACTGTGTGGGTGATCAAAGATTAGTGGCACGTTTGAAGTGTCAATGTTGCCATTTGATTTCCTGAGGTCTAGATTTCCAAATAGAGAATTTTGATCATTTTCTTCTTGTGGTGAACAAATCTCCATTACTACATTTTCCTGCAGAAAAAACAAATCGAATACATTAGAATCGGAGACTCTCTCTCTCTCTCTCTGTGTCTTTGAATTATTGTCTTTGCTAAGAAGGACGCATTTTGAAATCGTAAGGTCTACGTATTAGTTGTTTCTCATTAATCTGCTCTTGCCTCAAAACCTTTCAGAGCAAATCTAGAAACTGATTCTGGACTCACATGCTCAATAGCAGATTGCTGAAGCTTTTGGAAAGCATCTCCCAATGGGGGTAGAGAGTCCAACAGCAATGCACAACTATTGTCTAAACTGAAAGAGAGAAAAACTAAACGGAATTATTCATTAGATGACCCCAAAACATAGAATTGAATATCAATAATCCTGAGACTGACTAGCAGACTACACCTAAGGTACATACTTGAATAATCCATCAAGGTCATCGATATGGTCGATGTTCCTCCATTCAGATTCAAACGCTTCCTCTGCCATTGCCTCCTCTGAGACTTCAACTAAATACTCAAGATCTTCAGGTGGACAAATGTCAGAATCGAAGAGCTGGCATGAGCTGCTGACTATATCTGCAACGCCTCCGCCTCCATAATAATTTAACTTACTTGTGCACTCGTCTGGTCCTTCAAACCTGTATTTGATTACATTATTCTTGGTCTGTACCCCCTCTGGGTTGGTTTGAACAGACCCACACGATTCCAAAGGAGCAGCAGATGATGAGCTTCCGGCAATACAGATATACCGGTCCCAATTACCGCAACAGCATCGGCTCTTGGCCACGACTGAGCAGATATTCTCGTCTCTGCCTTTTGGACCTATCGGGTGCGTCTTCGTAATGCTGAGTAGGTGTACACCTGAACGTTCCAGACTCCATCAGGATGCGGTCACCAAAAGTGGTTTCGCACTTTGTCCAGTCATCATGCTGCATATTCAAATAATGACATCAGTTGTTAGGCATGCCGCATCATTCTCGGAAAAAAAAAAGAATCAAGATCAGATAATCCAAAAGGATTGTTATGCTACATATATCTGGCAGATCATGTGATAAAATGGGGAATTCACAGATCCATGGACGTGGCCCTCAGGGTACGCAGATGTATGGCAAAAATTTCCAATGCGATTTCTTCATTATCATTAACAACACTGCTTAGTACAGAAATTGCATCCCATATCACATTTCCTATGGAATCATCCGGCCGCCAAGAAGGTACAGTCCTCTATTCCGCGAGCTATGCCATGCCTCCTCTTCAGGAAAATATAACCATTATGCACGCGAAACAGAGACGCTCACCTCTGTAATTAATTGTCTCAATTGTCTCAAGGTACAAATGTCAACTTCCTCTATTGTATGTCACACACACACACACACACACCCACATACACTTTTACGCATGTGCGCGCACACTACACAGCTTAAGGGAAACTCCTGTGACAGGCCAGGATAAGGGAAGTTAGGGAAGGACACTTACGAATGACCATGTGTTGTCGTATACACCATCGAGTTTCCTGTCAGACATCATTCTGAGCTGTTTACACTTTTCTTGTCAGCTAGCTTTCCGACCGTTCTATTACGGATGATCTGATAAGACTCCATCAGGATGCGGTCACCAAAAGTGGTTTCGCACTTTGTCCAGTCATCATGCTGCATATTCAAATAATGACATCAGTTGTTAGGCATGCCGCATCATTCTCGGAAAAAAAAAAGAATCAAGATCAGATAATCCAAAAGGATTGTTATGCTACATATATCTGGCAGATCATGTGATAAAATGGGGAATTCACAGATCCATGGACGTGGCCCTCAGGGTACGCAGATGTATGGCAAAAATTTCCAATGCGATTTCTTCATTATCATTAACAACACTGCTTAGTACAGAAATTGCATCCCATATCACATTTCCTATGGAATCATCCGGCCGCGAAGAAGGTACAGTCCTCTATTCCGCGAGCTATGCCATGCCTCCTCTTCAGGAAAATATAACCATTATGCACGCGAAACAGAGACGCTCACCTCTCTAATTAATTGTCTCAATTGTCTCAAGGTACAAATGTCAACTTCCTCTATTGTATGTCGCACACACACACACACACCCACATACACTTTTACGCATGTGCGCGCACACTACACAGCTTAAGGGAAACTCCTGTGACAGGCCAGGATAAGGGAAGTTAGGGAAGGACACTTACGAATGACCATGTGTTGTCGTATACACCATCGAGTTTCCTGTCAGACATCATTCTGAGCTGTTTACACTTTTCTTGTCAGCTAGCTTTCCGACCGTTCTATTACGGATGATCTGATAAGACACAGGTCTCTATCGCTTGGCTAATATATTCTGATAAGAATGGGATGTTCAAGAACTGGATATCATTCAACGAATAGGCGGCGCTGTGATCTCGGCTGCCCTGTGTCCAGATGTGTATGCGTGGTGTGTTTGAGAGAGAGAGAGAGAGAGAGAGAGAGAGGGCAATGGCGGGTAAGAAGCAGAATTGTAGAGGCTTTTATAATTGTTGCAACTTGCCATGTAAGGAAAAACCAGTGAAACCGAATCAAATGAGCGGCTGAAACAGCGCGTTGTAGATTTGCATCTGAAAATGAACCCTCATTGGTCAGTTCCACGTTGGTCAGTTCCACGTGAGATCAGAGAGAGAGAGGGGGGGGGGGGGGGGCAATGGCGGCTAAGAGGCAGAATTGTAGAGGCTTTTATAATTGTTGCGACTTGGCATGTAAGCAAAAAGCCAGTGAAACCGAATCAAATGAGCGGCTGAAACACTGCGTTGTGGATTTGCATCTGAAAATGAACCCTCATTGGTCAGCTCCACGTAGATGAGTGCAGTCAGCATAAACGCGTGATCTTTTTTCGCCTCAAGGTACGTCTCTATGTGCTCTCTTCGAAGTTCCAACATCCAAGGATCCAGTCAGAGAGGAAACCCCAAAAGCCTGTGTGCTGCCACTGGGCCCTAACTCGTAACTGGTGAAGCCCATGGAAAGTGCGAGAGGTGAAAATTGAAATGGTTGCGCATCCTCGATCAATGTCAACAGTTTCAATAAAAGCATAGAACAATTTTGATCGATGGACAGACCTGACATAGTTATGAATCTTGTCGGAAAGAAGCATCAAACTTGGAGTTGCGCATGGAAGGATACGCAATGTTAAGATCAGGGCATCTAGAGATGCATACACACATATATATACACACACGAGATGCATACGCACATATGTATACACACATGACACAAATGCTTAGTGCTAGACATTCCAACATATCCAAAAAGTTTTTACTTGTGAAGGTAACTAGAGATTGTTCACATGTTTATCAGTTTGAGCATGAGAGGAGGTGGCTATTGATTCGTGGAGTGCCAGATCTCCAAGAGACACAAGTGGTGACCACCACCAAGTTCCTCAAGATCGACTATAAGTATAGTTACTTTCTTTATTTTGTGCATCATCCTGTGTAGTGATGGATTCCTACAGTCAAGGAAAGTCTAGTTGGAACACTCAAGTACTTTCATATAAAGTAAGAGTAGAATTCCAAGAGTTGTTTTTTAAAGAATTATCTCCCAGTTTATCTCCTTGCAAGAACATTGAGCATAGAATCGAATTAATACCAGGAGCAAGTCCACTCGTTTGACCTTGAATACACACATTGAGTTGTTAAGACCAGGGTATCTAGAGATGCATACACACATATATATACACACACGAGATGCATACGCACATATGTATACACACATGACACAAATCCTTAGTGCTAGACATTCGAACATATCCAAAAGGTTTTTACTTGTGAAGGTAACTAGAGATTGTTCTAGATATGACCATGTTCTATTCATTGTTACTTGACTTTCAAAAACCTACATCTTGAACTCTACTTCGTCATCTCAATGTTGGATATGTTTAGGGCCTCACCTTATAAGACTAGACTAATCATCATTGGTGCTCAAGTTGTAAGGCTCCCATTAAGAGGAGAAGCCATGTTGTGACCCCAAGCATTTTAGTTGGGACTTGACTACAAAGTCAAATGATCTAACTTTTGAGTTAGGTAGAGTAACTAAGATAGTGATAGTTGGGATTTATTCTAAGGAAAGCAAGTTATTAGGGTCGCCTATTTCACCCTTGGAAGTCTAGAGTAAATAATTTATATATGACGAGGTGCCTTTAGGGCTTAGTGAGTGGAATAGAAGGCAACGCCTACATAGATCCCATAACATCCATAGAGAAACAAAGAAGGGTAGTGAAATAATGGGAAGAAAGGGATAGGAGGGTGATATTCATCCTCACCCAACATGTGAGCAATCGCATGATTTGGCACATACAAGATTTGGACATCCGTAGGAAAGTGTGGGAGAATAATCTCTTGAATATCCGTTATCTAACTGATAGCACCTTTATATTGATAGGTCCACTATACTCATCTAATCTAGTTAGAACACTCAACAATTAATGGTTGATTTAGCCCTTGCAAGCTATGTATACATGTAAAACATCTTGCATCTTTGATAATCTTTCACCCATTTAGTGATATACCAGCCAACCTAACCTTTTCATCTACATTTTGTTTACATCGCCATCTGAGCTCCCAATGGAAGCACATGGGTATGGCTGGAGAGCCATTTTCGTATTAGTTGTTTGAAAAAATTCATTCCTCTTATCAATTATGTACTCTTTATCTCTTTCTCACATTCTATTTGTTGCATTATTTATATTGATCTCTTGCAAGGTATTAGGGCATAGGGAGTTTTACAGACTTATGAGTATGTGAAAGGTAAAGGGATTCGGCATTGAAAATGAGTGGTGTCATCTTCAAGAAGTCTCCAGCATTTTGAGAGGTGGCATTGCTAAATTGGTTATCCAAACATGAAGGATTCATCCATCAACCTTCAATGAATGTAGTTAGATTATACGAATCATGCTCAATGGAGGTTTGAATATACAACTATCCCCCACTCTTATGAGGTTCCAAAAATTGTGTTGGGAATTGGCCCAAAACCACAATCTAGCTCATCGTATCCAAGTATATTGATCTCTCCAAATGCAAATCTTCTACGAGTTTAGAGAGGAAGAAATGTAAATGCATTTTTTTCATTAGTTACAAGTTGTTCTACTAGTGTGTTAACTTTGCTTTGCCATACAACCAAAGCGACATATGCTTGGAATGTATTGAGAAATCAATAGGAAGCACAAAATCAAACAAATATTCAAATTGTAGTATTGGCTTGTTGCAAGGAATTTTGTTGAAGGGGAAATAGATGAGGCATTCATCACATGGTAAGGATACAAAAGAATATCAAAGAACTAGCATGAGGAGTTCGAATCTATCCATCAAAGATTGATGTACTTGTAAATGCCCTTAATTCTTAGGTGAGACCTCAACGTTTTGACATTTCACGAGTGCTATGAATTATTGACGAAAGTGGGGCTGCGGTTTAAAGAATGAGAAGGAAGCAACAATAGAAATGCTGCATTCTCCACCAATGCAAAAGGAAATGGTGATCTTCAATGGAAAGTGATGATGAAAAAAAAAGGAAAAGGGTAGCACAAAGGTTTCAAGGGTAGTGCTTCTATTGTTAAAAGGATCAACACACAATTATAGATTATAATGTTTAAAAGGTTAATGAGTAAAATGGTAGTTTTAAAACTAAAGGTAAGTAGACAATCAATACAAATCAAGCAAATCTAGAATTATCCATGGCTACCATTGAGAAATTATGTTCTTCAAGATATGAAGAAAGTACTATTTCATGGGCATTGGATAGACGGGCATCTCATCGTTTAATCGACGGTCTGTGCGCGACGCTCATTACGACGCATGTTGCAATTTTATAGCGACGAATTTGTGTCGCCTTAACCATCGCTATATGCCCATATTCCTTCTAGTGACATACCCACAAGAAATGTTTATTATAGTTCTATGAAGCATCATAATGATGATTGAAATAGATGCAAAATTATGTTGATGGATCATGTAGTATTTCCTTTATAACTACTAATGGTGAATTAAAAAACCTACCAGATGTGTTATATGCATCAAAATTTAAAAGGAAATGACTATCGGTTGTTGTAAAGTTGAACTTGATCATGAAATAAGATTCTGTTTATCATGAAGTAAATTCAACAAGATAGGTGCATAAATTCTTTATAGGAATGGCAAACTTGTTGGAAAAACAAATCCATGCATTTAGATTTCAACTACCTCGGGAGTTGTGTCATTTCATCATTATCTTTATCAATTTTTCTATGTGCATCATCGATGGAGAGAGAGTTACACAGGGAAGCCTCTACATAAAAACAAGGGGAGGAGAGAGACCCCTCAGAGGAGCATCGACCCCACCAAGGGAGCTCCCATCTGCTCGGCCCCAAGGAGTAGAGGAAAACACCTAGTGCCAGACGCTACCCATAGTTGAGTCTGCCTGGTCGCGCTCATCAACAATCGCGCAAGGAAGAAGGAGTTCATAGAGCCCCCTCTTCTATTATTTTTTAGACTAAGAGGCAAGAAGAATTCTATATATACCCATTTTCGACACTCTTGTCACCCAAAGTGGGATAAAGACCCTCAGTTGCATGCATTCATTGCTGAAGAACTCTATAAGAGAAGAAATTCAAACCTATTTCTTGCTTTCATTTTGAACCAAATTGAGTGATTCCACTTCATACAAAATCCTTGTTCAAAGAGCTCTCCATTGATTGGTTGGAATCTATCCATTGGATTCATCTACAGACCTATACAGAGCTTTGAAGTTGGCTGTTCTACACCAACTACTTCCATACAAATACCTTTTTGATGCAATGACGATCGAGATACTTTTGGAGACTCAAGAGGAGTAGGTATCAACCATTTCTAGCACCTACACATACTTGCACATCAAAGTTTTGAACTCCAAGATAACTTTTCTTGTGGTTTTCATGCATTCAAACTTTTTTTATGCATTGTTTTGCATGTAGAACAAGCATGATGCATGACATATGCATCATACGTGTTTCAATAGGCTTATTCTTCTGTGCATTTTTCATGCAACTAGGATGGTAGTGTTTTATCTTGCAACTACCATCGAGAAGACATAAGAACTTTTAGTTTTCTTATCTATTATACCGTGCTGCAAGCATGAGGTTTTGTATAAGGGCGTGTAATGACCTTTGGTTTCATTGTATATACATTGTGCCTTCTCGCACCTTTTGCTTGGAAATGTGTAGCTCGAAGAGAGAGGAAGTGATGCCTAAGATTGACCTACGAGGAATGGGCTTAGATGCTCCAAGCGAGCATCAAACTCCAGAGATTCCTAGAGAGACTGTGCTAGTGAGAGAGGCCTAGGGCACCTTAAGGACCTTAAGCCACCAAGATATCATGGCTCTACTAGTGCACGGACTACTAATGTTGTTGATCAGTGGCTTAGCAAGTGGGAGTAGTTTCGTCTATGCCATATTGTGGAGGATAGGCACAAGTTTCAGCAAGCCACATGTAATCTTATGGACGTTGCGCACAGGTGGTGGCATAAGATTAAGCAAGACAAGGAAGAGACCACTACATGGGAACAATTTAAAGTCTTGTTTTATAATAATTTTTTATTGCTTGACGAAGGTCTAGCGCACTAGACACTTGGTTTTTCATAAGTGAGAAAAACCAAACCATTCAGGATTATGTAGATAACTATAGTGAGGTACTTCTCAAAGCACTTGACTCTAGTTTAGAGTTTCTTCAAGTTCACAAGTTTGTCTTGGGACTTAGAGAAATTATTCGACCTTTAGTTAGAAAGGAGAGATGTCACTCTTTGGCACAACCCATAGAGATGGATCTAGTTTATGAGGATGGCCACAGAGGCATAGACTCCCAGGGTCAGAGATCCTCATGGACTAAGATGAGTTGATCCTTTTCCACATGCATTCCTATCTAAACCAGTGCACAACCTCAAAAAGAGGCCAAATAGTTGCACATGATCAAGACAATCTCAAGAGGAAAAAGAAAAGTGTCTACTACGACTGAGAGGGCATAGAAAAAGTTTATCCTTACCCCTCAGTAGAAAGAGAAGGAAATGAAGGAAGGAATGTGCTATGGATGCCTAGGATAGCACCTCTTCAAGGATCTCTCCTTAGAAGAAAAACATAGTGGCAACCATAGTCATAAATCCTATGCAAGCAAGGAGTGATGTAGATGAGGGTTTTGGTGATTTCCCATCTCATATATCATCTGCCATAGTGACCATGATGTTCATGAAGAAGGTTCCTACCATCCCCGATGTTGTGCTTTCGCTAGTGGCATAGAAAGGATACCGATTCCTAGACATAGAGCTTATTGTTATGAGAGGATTTGTGGTAGGATAGCCTATCAAGGTCCTCTTTGACACTAGGTCTACACATAATCTTATTAGTTCCACACTAGTCAGAAGGTTACACGAAGATAGTGTGCAGTCCGAGTATGCCTACACAATGGAGTTATCAGATGGGAAGGGAACTCGGACATGGGACGAACCAGTAGTAGGTGTACCCATTCAGATGCAATACTATGAGGACACGTTGGATTTTGAAATAGCACGACTAGCCCGTTTTGATGTAGTCCTAAGTAAAACGTGGCATGCAAGGAAACGACAAGTCATAGACTTTGCTTCACATGTTCATCAGTTTGAGCATGAGAGGAGGTGGCTATTGATCCGTGGAGAGCCAGATCTCCAAGAGACACAAGTAACCACCACCAAGTTCCTCAAGATCGACTATAAGTATATTTACTTTCTTTATTTTGTGCATCATCCTGTGTAGTGATGGATTCCTACAGTCAAGGAAAGTCTAGTTGGAACACTCAAGTACTTTCAAGCAAGTCCACTTGCTTGACCTCCATTTTGAATGAGCTTGCAGGAGGAGGATGAAATTTGAAAGGTCATGGATAAATATTTGCAAAAAGGGCTGATCAAATATAGCTATTCACCCTTTGTAGCACCATTTGTTCTTGTGAAGAAGAAAGATAGATCTTATAGGATGTGCATTGACTACAAAGCACTCAATAAGATTAACATCAAGCATAGATATCCCATGCCCAAGATAGATGTTCTTTTAGATGATCTAGGTGGAGCCATTGTACATAGTAAGATAGATTTGAAAAGTGTCTACCACCAGATTAGAGTAAAGGAAAAAGATGTGTATAAAACAACTTTCAGGACCCATTTGGGATTATGAGTATTTAGTTATGCCACTTGGTTTGACTAATGCAGTTGCTACTTTCAGGATGTTAATGAATGATATTTTATGACTGTTCATTGGAAAGTTTGTTGTAGATTTTGTTGATGACTTGGTGGTCTATAGTAGGTTTGTACATGAGCATGAAAGTGAGTTAAGATTAGTGTTAATTAGGTCAAAAGAAACTCATTTGTTTGCAAATCCATATAAGACATACTTGTTCCTTCTAGAGATAGGTATTTAGGGCATGTGGTGTCATTCGATGGGGTTTAGATGGATCCCAAGAAGGTCTTAAATGGCCATTTTTAGGACTTTCTAGTTTCTATAAAAAATTCATTTCTTCTTATTCGTTGATAGCAACACCTAAGAAAAACATCCACCAAGGCAAAGTACCATTCACATGGAAACAAGAGCAACAATAAAGTTTTGATACTCCAAAATAACTTGTTTTAGAGGCTCATGTACTCAAAGTGGTAGATCCACAAAAACCATTTGAGTTAGAGATAAATGCTAGCAGCATAGCCATAGAGGCAGTCTTGAGCCAAGATGATAAGCCAATAGATTTTGAAAGCAAAACGTTGAGTGCACAGTGCAATTGGCGAGTGCATGAAAAGGATTTGTATGTAGTGGTGCATGCTCTTAAAATCTGGAGATACTACCTTTATGGTGTAGACTTTAAGGTATACACATACCACCATACACTCAAGTACTTTTGTAGTCAACCATATCTTTGAGGTAGAAATGCTCATTGGGATGATCTCATGTAGAAGTTTCACATGGAAATCATGTATAGAAGAGGTGAAGAGAGTATAGTAGATGATGTATTATCACGCATAGTGTATCAAATGAGCTTTACCATTCTAGAAAGCTAATTGCTTCAAGAGTTAAGGGAAGCATAGGTGGAAGATCCAAATTTGTTGCAGATCATGAGAGCCATCAGTGATGACTCTATCATAGGAGATGAGGTAGTCTAGCTGTTTCTTCTCCTATTAAAGCAAACAAGTCAAGTTCGTATTCCAGTTTCTCAAAGGAGAATGCAATAGTTAAATGGAAAGGAAAGGTTTGCATACTAGATTCTTGGGATTTGAAAGAAAATTCATGCATGTATCTTTACAGGAAAGTGATAGCACAAATTATTCTCCATATAGGATTCTCCATAGAAAACAAAAACAGTTGAGAAACAATGTCATCAAGGAGTAACTAGTAGCCTAGATCATCAACCCAAAGTTTTGATCCCTCAAGATCTCTCAAGACATTTGTAGTAATTATCTAAGGCCTCCGTAATGGTGTAGGCAAAAAAGCTTGAAAAATTTAGCCCTAATTTTCAAAAAAATAGCACCTTAATTTTTGTCAAAATTGTATGTCTATCGTGATAGATGGTGTTTTGTTGCGATAGATCTATCTATAGCGATAGACATATATCTATCATGATAGATGGTCTCTATCATGCATGGCTGTTTGTCATGATAGA
>CM035421.1:183824165-183826665 GCA_020310875.1 Ceratopteris richardii | reverse complement strand
AATGTTGTTGATGAGTGGCTTAGCAAGTGGGAGTAGTGCTTTCATCTATGCGATATTGTGGAGGATAGGCATAAGATTCAGCTAGCCACATGTAATCTTATGGATGTTGCCCACAAGTGGTGGCATAAGATTAAGCAAGACAAGGAAGAGACCACTACATGGGAACAATTTAAAGTCTTGTTCTATAATAATTTTTTACTGCTTGATGACAGGTCTAGAGCACTAGACACTTGGTTTTTCATTAGTTAGAAAAACCAAACTGTTCACGATTATGTAGATAAGTATAGTGAGGTACTTTGCAAAGTAGTTGACTCTGTTTTAGAGTTTCTTCAAGTTCACAAGTTTGTCTTGGGACTTAGAAATTATTCGACCTTTAGTTACAAAGGAGAGATGTCACTCTTTGGCACAACCCATAGAGATGGCTCTAGTTTATGAGGATGGCCACAGATGCCTACACAATGGAGTTACCTGATGGGAAGGGAACTCGGACATTGGACTCACTAGTAGTAGGTCTACCCATTCAGATGCAATCCTATGAGGACACATTGGAATTTCAGATAGCACGACTAGCCCGTTTTGATGTAGTCCTAAGTAAAAAGTGGCACGCTAGGAAACGACAAGTCATAGACTTTGCTTCACACGTTTATCAGTTTCAGCATGAGAGGAGGTGGCTATTGATCCGTGGAGAACCAGATCTCCAAGAGACACAAGTGGTGACCACCACCAAGTTCCTCAAGATTGATTATAAGTATATTTAATTTCTTTATTTTCTGCATCATCATGTGTAGTGATGGATTCCTACAGTCAAGGAAAGTCTAGTTGGAACACTCAAGTACTTTCATATAAAGTAAGAGTAGAATTCCAAGAGTTGTTTTTGAAAGAATTATCTCCGAGTTTATCTCCTCGCAAGAACATTGAGAATAGAATCGAATTGGTACCAAGAGCAAGTCCAATCGCTTGACCTCCATTTTGAATGAGCTTGCAGGAGGAGAATGAAATCTATAAGGTCATGGATAAATATTTGCAAAAAGGGCTGATCAAATATAGCTATTCACCCTTTGTAGCACCATTTGTTCTTGTGAAGAAGAAAGATAAATCTTATAGGATGTGCATTGACTACAAAGCACTCAATAAGATTAACATCAAGCACAGATATCCCATGCCCAGGATAGATGTTCTTTTAGATGCTCTAGGTGGAGCCATTGTATATAGTAAGATAGATTTGAAAAGTGGATACCACCAAATTAGAGTAAAGGAAAAAGATGTATATAAAACAACTTTCAAGACGCGTTTGGGCATTATGAGTATTTAGTTATGCCATTTGGTTTGACTAATGCCCTTGCTACTTTCAGGATGTTAATGAATGATATTTTATGACTGTTCATTGGAAAGTTTGTTGTAGATTTTGTTGATGACTTGGTGGTCTATAGTAGGTTTGTACATGAGCATGAAAGTGAGTTAAGATTAGTGTTAAATAGGTCAAAACAAACTCATTTGTTTGCAAATCTATATGAGATACTTGTTCCTTCTAGAGATAGAGTATTTAGGGCATGTGGTGTCATTCGATGGGGTTTAGATGGATCCCAAGAAGGTCTTAGTTATTCTAGCTTGGCCTATTCCTCAAGACAAGGGGCAATTATGGTCATTTTTAGGACTTTCCAGTTTCTATCAAAAATTAATTTCTTCTTATTTGTCGATAGCAGCACCTAAGACAAACTTCCACCAAGGCAAAGTAGCATTCACATGGAAGCAAGAGCAACAATAAAGTTTTGATACTCTAAAATAACTTGTTTTAGAAGCTCCTATACTCAAAGTGGTAGATCCACAAAAATCATTTGAGTTAGAGATAAATGCTAGCATAGGTGGAAGATCCACATTTGTTGTAGATCATTAGAGCCATCAGTGATGAATCTATCATAGGAGACGAGGTAGTCTAGCTGTTTCTTCTCATCGTCAAGAAAACAAGTCAAGTTCGTATTCCAATTTCTCAAAGGAGAATGGAATAGTTAAATGGAAAGGAAAGGTTTGCATACTAGATTCTTAGGATTTGAGAAGAAAATTCATGGATGATAACCATGATGTTCCTTGTGCAGGGCATCCTGGTGTTGACAAGACAATTCAACTTGTTAGAAGAACATTTTGGTGTCCTGGATTAGCCAAAGATGTTCATGCATATGTTCAACAATGCTTTATGTGTCAAGTCAAGAAGGCAAAAAGGGTTAAGACACCAGGTCTTTTACATCGAGAGCACAAATTTCCAGAGCACAATTGGGACAATGTATGCATGGACTTCATAGTGGGGTTATCGCGGACCCAAAGGAAGCAATATACTATCCTATTTGTGGTAGATAGAGTGAGCAATATGGCTCACTTCATACCCACATAGGAGTCGGTAGAAGCTCCACAGGTAGCAGGGCTATTTATCCAGCATGTCTTCAAATTGCACAGGTTATCAACATCCATAGTTTGATATCGAGAAGCTAGATTCACAGGGCACTTT
>CM035421.1:183791665-183819165 GCA_020310875.1 Ceratopteris richardii | reverse complement strand
CAGAGGTTTGTTGGCCACCCGGCATTGGCATAGGAACATATGGCTCTTCATATGACTCATCCACTTCTATTGGTACCAATTCTTCTGGTTCTGGGTCGATGACTGGGGAGAGTTGTCTTTCATATTGGAGTAACTTGCTTTGCAAATCCGCGACCTGTTCTCTTAGTGCATTTACAACTCCTGTAGTGGTGGTAGAATATGTGATCTTAGGTTGGGCTTCTTGCATGGTTAGCCATTGACGGAGAGTATCCCATTCTTTGAACAACTCGTCATGCGCTTCCAGTAGATCCGCATAGCTTTCTAGAATTGTCTTCATAGTCTCGGATGGAACAACTTTGAATCTTTCGGGGTCGATCTCCTGGGGGGAACCCTCCATGGCTGCCTCTAAATTTTCTTCATTCTAACTTTGCAAGCGCTTGTTCTCTTCGAGGGCAGTGGACATGTGCTTTCTAAGTAAGGTCAGGTTGCGACGTCCTTTAACATGTTCTGACTGATAAAGTTCAAGGAGAGCTGTTAGTTTTTTAACTTCAGGGGATTCAGATGGCTGGGGAGCTTCCAAAATGGTCTGGTGAGCGTGCCCAAGTGTAGTGAAGCATTGATTTAGGTCAGTGTTTTCTGCTTCCAAAGTTGCAAGCCTCTTCTGTAGTTGCTCTTGATCCATAGTGATTTGGTGATGACGATCTTATAAGGTTTGGTATTCTATCTACAACTGATGTACACATTGATGTAATGTAGAAAACATGTTATTTACATTTATGAATCAGGGAAGGGAGAGGATGCAAGGGGGATGGGAAGGGAAAGGGAATCGTGAATGCGGTGCTATCAAATGGTGATGTGGGTGGAGAGACTATGGGAGATTGTGGCTGTGTGGGCGGAGGGAGTGGTGTTGTGGCTGGTGATCTCTCCATTGTGTCAAAAGAGTGATTGATGGTGTAGATGGGAACTGTGGGTGGGGTGGATGTGATGTTCTTGAATATGGTTGTGAATGTAGGCATGGCAATCCCTCCGAATTGGATGCCTTGAGAGAGAGAGAGAGAGGAATTCCCATGACATACGTGGTGATTGTGGAAGTTGGGGTGGTAGTGTCATGTGGTGAAGTGAAATGTGTAGTGAGAGGTGGTGAGGGTGGTGATGGTGGTGCCTCATGGTGTTCCTCTGTCTATGTAGTGTCTCCTGGTGCCGATACTTCTATGTGGATTTGCTTTTCGGAGCGAAGGGGATGGGTTGGCACTCGTTTCTCGAAGCGATGAACGTAAGCCATAGCCGAATGAATGGCCTCATCCACGCCCAGGGTGCTTGCGTGCAGGTTCATGGACTCAATGAATTGTTAATCAACGCCTTCCTCTCCTAAAATTTGGCTGAAGATCATTAGCACCTTCCCTGTTTCGAGTGACAATTTGTGATGTTCCTGGACTCGCTTCATGGTTTCATACAATCTTTTTATTTGTGCCGAATAGGGTGGGGCACTCGCTAGTTCTAAAGTTTCTTCGTATTCTTGATCAAATTCCTGATCTGCTTCCTCTTCAGTCTCTTCTTCATCTTCCTCTATTTCTACTACTTTTGGTTGGGTCGGGGCTGAAGTTGTTGTAGTAGGTTGTGGTCCTTGGGTCTGCTCTGCTTCCGTCTCGAGGTTAGATTCATTGATCATCCTTCGATTTCTTCATCAGTGAGATCATCCAGGGTGTAGCCCTGTGGAAACTCCATGTCAGAGGGAATCGGAGGGAAAACTAGATTGGGTCCTTCTGCACTCTGTCTGGGTAAGCGTATCATAAACGGACGGACACGTCGCGTTTGTGGAGGTGTCACCTCTGGTGTGGTGGTGGCTCCCCTTGCTTGGGCACACGGTAATTGGACAGCGCCTTTCGTTTTCTTAGATGGAGGTCCTGTTGTTGATAACCATCTCTGGAATTCCTAAGCTCTGGACCACACTAGTGCTCTTTGAATAGGCACGTCATAAGCTAAGCATCTTTAAATTATTTTTTGCAGTGCACAACACCCATGAAGCACGTTCTTCTATTTCTTATTCTAGCACTAATGTGCTAGATGGATTTGATTTGTGATCGAGTGTGGTAAATTGATTGTGAGATCCTCTGTCTCCGCTAAGTAGAAGTTGAATCAGATTCTTTTTGGTGGCATAGTGAAGTGTTCTTGGGCAGGGAAGGCGAAGTGTTGCATGATTGTTCGTAGGTGGAGGGCGATGGTTGGTGTCATTGCTACCATGTCCTTCAATTTGTTGAGATCCTTGTGCTTCATCCTGCCGAGAATCATTATTTCTTTCTCTATGGGAATATGCATACCTTGCATGTTCAATGCTTCCCGCACTAGGTTGAGGGTCAGTTTGAATCTTTTTAGCTCATGGCGTGGCATTAGTGAGGGTAGCACGAAGGTACTATCGCCTCCCTTGGCTCTGGTACTGATAAAGTAGGAGCAACACAAGAAATCTGGCTTAGGTAGATGTGCCCGGAAATAGCTATCCAAGCCCGCTTTGGTCCATACCGATCGCATTACTTCTACATTCTGGTACTTCTCGAATTCACGGGTGAAGAAATGATATCGTCCCCATTTTCCATTAAACTCAATTTATGCCTCCCAGAAGTAGGTGCCGTCTCCCAATGGTCCTGCGACATCACTGAACCAATGTGCATGTTTGCCCACTTGAGAAGTGTGTCCCTGAGGAGGGTCCTGAATGGGAAGCACGTGCACTGCTCTAAGTTCTTAAGGCCTCTCGATGAGTTGTGATTCGAGGAGGAGGGTTTCAATGTCCACTATCTGGGTGTTGGGCCCATCTTGGGAACTGGTGCCTCCTGCTTCTGCTATGTTACTGCTTGCTTGCTGGTTTTATGAGAATATAGAATCATGCGTTAACATTGTAATGGACAAGATAGAACAATTTTTGTCCCCATTACAACATTAACATGAGTTCAGTGATGGGTTAGTAGGTCAGTGAGTGCTTGATGACTGTGTGTGTAGTTAGTGAACAAGTAGTCCTATGAGCTAAGTGAAAAGATGCAGTGTGAGAATGATGCAGTTAGTAGATGGAGATGAATTTACAAATGGGGGTCAGGGGGTTTATTACAAGCATTGGGCTGCCAAACACATTGGATGGCTTTCGGTTTTGGTTTTGTGGGGACTCTGGAGGGCTTTATGAAAGTGTCTGCTTGGAAATGAGGCTTTCTAGGGACCCATTTACAAGTGATTCTGCTCGTGCTCATGGGCGAATATGTGTTCGTGCGTGTTGAGTAACATTGGGTATCAGCTGTTCGAGTGAGTGAACCATGTTGTACATGGTGTGGTGTGTGTGTGTCTATTTGAGCCCGCAAGCAAGCCTTAGGCACCCAAATTTGTCTCGATTGTGGGTCGGCCTTCATTGACTTCTTGGGTACCCAGATAGACTTCACTTTCGCAGGAGAATTTATGAAACACTTCTTATTAGTGGCCAGTCGATGATCACTATTATGAAGTTTAGCCAGTGGTTGTGACTGGACCACAACAGGTTGGTCGCCTTTTCGCATCCACACTTGTTTTGGTGGCTGAGACACTCTGCTTCGTACTTTCTTTTGGCTTCAAGCATAGGTCATCCGCTTCTTCTGCATTTGATCTACCTTTGGTTGTCGTATCCCTATGGCCTTTGGAAAAGAAGGGAGTCCCACCATATCCTTGACTTCTTTGCCGAGACGATCATCTCTCTGCATCACATAGTTTTGGACAAGAATAGCATCTTCATCTTCATGTGTACTCTTGGAAGGAACACAAGTTTGTGCCTTTCCTAAATCCTTGAGTGATTCATTTTCTAGCTCAATTACAATGCGATTCTGGTTTTCCCAGACCTGAAGAAGTCCACTTCTTAGGTTTAGGTTGACTACGTGATCGTAGATCCAATCTTGACCCAAGACAAGAGGCTCGGTGAGGTCCTCATCTTCGCATGCTAGCACTTTAACTATCATAAGAACATCTTGAATGTATAATGGAGGTTCCACCTCACCCATGCAAGGGGTTTCCACACCTCCCAATCCTATGAGATGCTTCTATAGGATTGACTTTTAATTTCAATTCTTGACAGTAAGAGAGTCTCAACGCACTAGTGGCTGCGCCTGAGTCAATCAATGCGCGCACAGTTCTTGCATTATTTCCTTGTCCTATTTCTAAGGTTATAAAAGGACGTCGGTCAATTATTCTATTGGAACTTACACCTGAGACTTTGCACATATCCATATGATATCCTGGATTTTCATAGGCACCTATCCTAGGCTGATCTTTTCCCTGTCTTCTCAATTTCATTCGTCGGATGTGTTCCAATGCTTCTGCCTGTGCTTCTTCTCGAATTTGCTTTTCCTCTTCTTTATGTTTCTTTGAAGTATTGAGTCGATTTAACATCTCCTCCGTGAGGGGTTCCTGATATAACTTGACTTTGCACCCACGTATGTAATTTGGTAGGATGTTGCCTTCTAGAGTGGCTAGTTGAACTGCTCCACTAGTTGAGATCCTATTTATGATCATAGGTCCATAGCCACGCTTCTCTAATTTTCTCGCATGTTGCTTCAAAGTGTAGACTAGGACTAGGTCTCCTGAGTTCAAACCCTTATCCTTCACGTGTGCATCAAAATATGCTTTTTGTCTTTTCTTGGCTGCATAAATTCCTACGGCTGCTCTTAATCTTGTTTCCCCTAATCGTTGTAGGTCAAAGATTCTAGATGAGAGCTCATGGCCTGTCCACTCGTGCTCCTGTGTTACTCTCAATGTAGGTATCAAGAAGTCCAATGGTAGCACTGCATTTTGGACAAATACCATCTAAAAGGGTGTGGCTTGGAGTACCGTTTTATAGGCAACTCGGTATGCCCAAACAGCATGGTGTAGCTGTTTGTCCCAATCAGAGCATTTATTATTCACCAATTTAGTTAGCACATTGCATAGAATCTTATTTGTGCTTTCAGCTTGCCCATTAGCTTATGGATGATAAGGGGAAGATTTCTTGTGGATCACCAAGAACTCTTGAAGAAGATTTTCAATGACTCCATTCAAGAAGTGAGTGCCTCTATCACTTAATAGCTCTATAGGTAGCCTATACCTTGTGAACACATTCTCAAATAAGAACTTAGCTGCCGTTTGAGCATCGTTTTTCGTTGTGGCTTTTACTTCTACCCACTTGGTTAAATAGTCTATGGCCACAATGATGTATTCAGCATGTGAACCCTTAGCTTGGGGATTAATAGGACCTACAAAGTCTATCCCCCACTTAGAGAATGCACACCCACCCGTCATAGGTTTAACTTGAAGTCTAATCTCTCATGGGAATGTGCACTCTCCTGCTCCTCATAAATAGAGGGAATGTCTTATGGGAATTGATAATGCACGTCATCCACAAGTTCAATGGGAGGGGGCACTTCACTCTCCTTAGCCCATTTCTCTTCTTGAATCTCTCGCAGGAACTCTAGTGAATACCTATTCATAGAAGAAGAGGTGTCTGGTTCAGTGGAGTTAGGCACATAAGCTTCCTGGGGAGGAATGCTTATTCTTTCGCTTGCCTTGGCTCTTCCTTGGGATATGGCTTCCTTATCAGATCTTGCAATGATGCTCTCTAACTTCTCCAACAGTCCATCCAGGTGTAATTGTGCCTTAACTGAGCAAGAGTAGTTGAAGAGGCGACTGGCTTCAAACATGGTCTGAGCCAATGCTACCATTTTTGCGCACAGCTTGGTTCTTTCTATCTCTAGGTCAGCTCTAGGATAACATTTGTTGTGATCTGTCACATTCGGCCCTTCTTGGATTTTGGCCTGATATGCCTTAAGCATCATGTCTATATCCTCAGGACTAGGGTCGGCTAAAACTGATCCTACTCTAGGGGGTGGTGGAATTGTCTGAGGTGGGTTGAAAGATGGTGGATTAGATGGTGATAGGGATGATGGTGGTGGTGGTATGCGAGAGTGTGTTTGAGAGGTGAGTTCAGTAATTTTGACTTTTGTTTCTCTTGTGCTTTCTTCTAAGTCGCTCATCTTCTTAGCCCATTGTCTTTTCATCCTTTCCCGACTATCTTTCGAGGTTTTAGTCCTCTTCTTAGTTATGCTCTCGGTTTCGCTAACCTCGAAACTCTTTTCTTGACCTAATCTTTGGGTTTGGTGCGCAGCTTGCGCTCTTATGACCACTTGCACAGGGGCAGTGGAAGTAACACTTCCTGCGGAGTCTACTACCAACCCAATAACATTGATAAGAGTGATTTTTGGCATGTTACTGGGATTCTTTGGACAATCTCGTAAGAGATGCTCTTTTTCGCAATCTTGAAAAAAGCCTTGAATTGTCACTGATTGGGGTTGTGTAGGGGCGCGCATTGGGCAATGACGAATGAGGTGATCTCCCTGACATCTGTAGCATGGTCCTCTAGGGAATGGGGATCGTACTTGCCTAGGTTGAGGTCTAGGGTTGGGATTTGTGTACATGATATTTGCATACTCTGGATCCCAACTAGGTTCACTCGGTTCTTCACTATAGTAGGATTCACCATGTTCGGGAGACTGCATGTAGTAAGCCTGGGGGCTATCAATATGTGTAGAATCAAAGCTATGGTCACTCGGGTCACTTTCTGAAAGTAATGGAGTTATTGGGATTATAGCTCTATTCAAATTTTCTTCAGCAGCTGCATACTTTACGGGAATCACATTGGCTGGAGCAGGAGGTTGTTGTGCTAGCACTGGTTGAGGTCTCTGCTAGGCCTCATATTGTGGTTGGTAGGTTTTTTGAGGCCTAGCATGCTGTTGTGGTGGATACTGGTTCTTATATCTTCCCTGCTGTGGATAGGGCTGAGGGTAGGTTTGACTAAGTGCTTGCTTATTGTATGGGCAATCTTATGCTGTGTGATTAGTGTATCTCCATTCTATGGTGTAGTATTGGCTACTAGGATTCGCTTGGGGTTGAGCCATAATGGGACATACGTTCCCCATATGGTCACCTCCACAAGTATAGCATCTCTTTACTAGGGCAAATCTTGGGATTTGTTTGCTAGAGACACCTAGTTTTTGAGCTACTTTCTCAACGTGTTCCTCAATAGATGTGGATTGCGAGGAAGAGAGGCTAATAGAACTATCTGAATCTTTGTAGATTTTTGAAAGTTCTAATTCCTCCCCTAGGTTATCGTCGATGTCGATGCACATGCGTACACACTCTTCTATGGTCCTAGGGTCTTTCAAGTACACATATGATCTCAACTTTGTACTCAACAGTCCATCTAGGAATAAATCCACTTGTTTGGCTGGTGTGGGTAACTCAGGAACATGGCATCTCTCTAGATATTGCCTAAATCTCCTTCTTGCAAGTCGAACTGTCTCTTGAGGTGTCTGCTTGAAGCTATGGATCAATAAGGAAGTATTATGCCTTATACCACTCTTAGAGAATTCAATGATGAAAGCCTCTAAAAGTTGGCCTATGCTCCTGAACTATCTCTCATTCAATGGTTGAAACCATGTAATGGTTGTGTTCCTAAGGGTTAAACCAAAAGCATTGTATTGCATGAATAGGTCCTCAACTTGTTCAGCTCTCAAGGCTTGCCTAAACTCGGCCACATGATCATATGGGTCTCCTCTGCCATCGAAGTAGTTCTTCATGGATTTAACTAGTTGTGTGGGTCTCAAAGTCCAAGTGTGCTCTTTAGGTCTTGGTAGAGGGAATTCATCCGCATTTCTTTGGTTTCTTGGGGCTCTAGGTCTCTCCGTTTCCACTCTATCCGTTTCTCTTCTCATCCTTTCTCGACCCAAGGGGTTGGCAAAACGTACTTCTGGCCTATCTCTACTCCTGTCCCTTTGAGTTCCATGAGCTTGGGACGTTCCCGCTCCTTGGTGGCCATAAGAGACATTAGATCTTGGTTGGGGAAAAATAAATTCACCCTTCCAAGTGTAGGCATGCCTACGATGCTCGGTGACCACAAAGATCCTCTCTGAAGTATTGTCTAGGTAGGTCACTTTGCCTGGGCTATTAGGATCTTTGAACTCATAGATCGTGAGTGCTCCAACCTCATTTGGTCGATCAGACTTATACCTCCAAAAGGCTTCATCAGTCTCTCGGTTCAAGAGTAGATCTATGCTCTTGTTGTCCTAGGGAATCCACTCTGGTGTGATAATTCTAGTAAGAACAGATTTGCCTCGAGGGGTTTTAGGCTCTCCACCTATGTTCCCTTGCTCTAGGTCACCTATGTCCATTTCTGGGATCACATTACTAAACTCTTCTGTCCTATCTGGGTGGCTGGTGACTATGTATATGGTTCCTTCTTTCTCCAGGTATGCTCCATTTTCAAACTTGACTGCTGGATGTTCAATTCCAATGGGTTGGTCAGGGTTTTTAATTTAGACAACAGATCTTCATAGGCCGTCCTCATAGATGCAAGCACCTAATCGGTTGGTCCTAAGGTATTCTAGTTGTGTCTTGTAAGGACCTTCAACCCTTTGTAAGTATGGCACACCTGAACTTCCTATGGGTCTCTCCATACTATGAGACATATCAGACTCGCTAGTTTCAGAGCTAGGGTAGTGCGAATATTGGCTGAGCTATTGGGCCCAAGACCTAGCAGTATGATTGACACTAGCCTCTGAAGACCTAAGACTTTGTCTATCTCTCCCTAGGTGTCGTCCTGATCTAAGGTTCATATGCCCAATTGAATAATCCCAAATTTCCCAAGTACAATTTCATTGCTGATTTCTTTTGTATTAGTCACTTGTTCTTTTTAATTTTCTTGGAATGTCACTTCTTGTCCAATCAATCCTCGTTACAAGGAATACTTAAGTTTTCTCGTACTTGAGTTCGGTAGCTTGATTTGAATTCCTTTCCCTTATATTGTGTCGCAAATGGAATTTCTTTGTACTTGCACTTGAGTGATTAGAGTTCTTGGACTTGATCGTGCTTAACGTATCCCTATTTGATCAAAACCTCTATCTGTACTTAGCCTAAGCTAGGGATTGACAAAGGGTGTTGAGAATTTCCCTCATGGTGAGACTTTCGGAGTCGTGAGAACTTCACAGGGTCTTGACACATGGGATTGAGCCCCTCATGCACTTGGATTGATGTGTGGAAGTTTTGTGTCTTTTAGACATCTGTAGTTGGGGCCAGGTCAATGCACGTTTGATGGGTACAATAGGATAAGCATTTGTAGATGATGCATGTTATTGCACAACAACCATTCATCACTAGCTTCCTAGATGACCTTTTATTCGCTCTGTACAGCTGCTCCATAATCCATACATCAAGCTTAATCCTTAGTGCACCTATCTATGCCAAGTAAAGACCGAACCAGATCCATTTGTGGGGCTGAGTGAATCTATCTTGACCAAGAAATGCAAAATGTTGCATGCACATACGGAGAGGGATGGACACATTTGGTGTGAGTGCCACCATATGTTTTAAATTTTGTAGTTTTTGATTCTTCATGTTATTGGGTATTAAAGCATCCTTCTCGGAGGGCACATATGTGTTGTGCATGTTCAAGGCAGAGCTCACCAATTCCAAGGTAAGTTCAAACTTTTTCAACTCATTGTTTCCCAATAAGGAAGTAGGAATGAAGGTTCCTGTTTTATCCTTTTCCTCACTCGCCTGTAATGTTGATACCAAATAGTAACACTGCAGACAATCTGATATGCCAAATACAAGCCATAGGTTGTTCATTAATAGCTAACAAATGTTCTTTGTCTGATACAAATAGAGGATAAAGTGAGCAAACTTTGCTTCCTTTTGTAATAACCATATTGCCCTTTGATATGCAGAATGACTGAGCATAGAAGGACACCTTGTGACCAAGGTCATCAAGTTTTTTAGTTGACATCAAATTGTGTTATAACTAACTCGGTACATGGCATATATTATGCATAGTAAATTTTGAACCATCCATGAACTACACAACCACATCTCTAATCCTGACAACATCACACTAGTAAGAGTCACCAAGTCTCACTGTACCAAGAGACTTTGCTGCATAACTAGAGAACTATTCTCTATGTGGTGTCACATGGAAAGAAGCACCAGAATCTAGCAACCACATGTGGAAAAGAGAATCAATCATAAGAGCCTCAATGGGCACACTATCATAAAGTGTCAACACATCAACATCATCAGAAATAGCATTAATTTCTTCTATCTTCATAGTCAAAGAAGATGGTTCAAGTAGTTGTTTAACATGCATATCAACATTTTGTCCTTTACATTTAGCATTCTTTAATGCATAGCAGTATTTCTTAATATTTCCTTTTCTTATTCCAATAATGGCACTCGATATCCCTCTTCCTTGATTTACTTCTACTCTTATTCCATTGATAATTCTTTTCCTTGTTCTTGCTCCTGCCATGTTGGTGATTATTTCCTTGGTAAGAATAAAAAAACATTATATGCATCTCCACTCTGGTGCCAACCATAGACTTGGGAAAATTGGGACTAGTAGACAAAGCTTATGAACCTTAGATCAGGTAGATACCTAGGCCAGGATAGACAAAGCATCAAATCATCTAAAGCTAGTGTCAATGAGAGAGCTAGGTTGTGGGCACAACAACTTAGTGATAATCCCTACGTGCTAAGTTCGGAAACAAATGATTCAAAAATGTCTTTTAGCATGGAGACACCAGCAAGTAGCTTAGGCACTACCTATTTATAGACACTTGAAGGTCCCTATAAGACATAGTTGGAGTATATTAGGACCAATCGATTAGGTGCACACATCTATGAGGATGGTATGAGGCAATCAATTGTCCAACTCCAAAAATTTGATCAACCCTTCGGACTTGAACACCCAATGGTTAAATTCAAAGAGGGTTTGTATATTGATAAGCAAGGAATCATGTACGTGTCTACTAGCTTACCAGATAGGACATATGAGTTTTGATATGTCATTGTTGAGAACGAGATAGGAGACCTAGAGCAAGGAGATCTAGTATGAGAACCCAAGACTCCTCGAGGCAAGTCCGTCTTGACCACAGTGACTACCCCATAGTGGGTTCCCCAAAACAACAAAAGCATAGAACTATTCTTGAATAGAGAAATGGAGGAAGCTTTTTGGAGATTCAAGCGAGATCAACTTAGAAAAATAGGAAAAATCACCCTCTACAAGTTCAAAGATCTTGAGATACAAGGCAATGTTGTCTAACTGGATAACACGTCAGAGAGAACGTTCTTGGTAACAGAGCATGATAGGCATGGATACACTTGGAAGGGAAAATTGATTTTCCCTCCATCAAGATCTAATGGTTCCCATGGCCTCCATTGGGAGAAGGATCACCCCAAGTTCATGAAACCTAGAGGGAAAGAGATAGAGAGAGACTTGAAGTGAGCTACGCAAATCCTTTAGGAAGAGAGCGGTCAAGATTAGATGCAGAAAGAAAAGATCAGGAGAGACAAAAAAATCTGAGACGTCAAAGAGGCATGGATGAGTTTCCCTTGCCTAGGCCTAGAGAACACCCTAGAATCTTGAGGCCTACCCAACTAGTTAAATCCATGAAGAATTACTTTGATGGTACTCGAGATCCTTACAATCATGTAGCATAGTTTAGACAAGTGTTAAGAGTCAAACAAGTCGAGGACTTGTTCACTCAGTACAATGCCTTTGGTATAACTCTCAAGAACATTATCTTAATGTGGTTTCAACCACTACACCAAGGTCACTTTATCAATATAGACCAGTTGCTAGAAGCATTCATTACTGAATCCTCCAAAAGTGGCATGAGACACAATACTTCATCATTGATACATAGCGTCAAGCAAACACCCTAGGAAATGGTGAGACTAGTGAGAAGACGATTTAGACAATACCTTGAAGGATGTCCTATCCCAGAACTACCCACACTAGCCAAACAAGTGGCCTTGTTTTTAGATGGCTTACTAAGTGCCAAGTTAAGATCATATGTGTACTTGAAAGAGCCTACATCCATAGAACAATGTGTGTGGATGTGCATAGACATTGAGAATAACTTGGGTGAAGAGTTAGAGCTTTCTAAGATCTATAAAGAATCAGATACTATTATAAGTTTCACCTCTAAACCATCTACATCAATAGAAGAATTGGCAAAGAAAGTGAAGGCTCGAAAGTTAGGAGTTGCAAATAAGCATAACCCCAGGATTGTCTCAGTGAAATGATGTTACAATTGTGAAGGAGACCACATGGCTAATGTTTGGCCAATCATGGCTCAACCCCAAGGAAACCCTAACATCCATTATTGCACAATAGAGAGAAAATACATAAACCATACAACTCAAGATTCTCTGTATAATAGGTAGGCTATCACACAAACGTATCAGCAACCTTACCAACAAGGTAGGTATCAAAACCAATCCCAAGGGTCATATTATAGGCCACAACAGCAATATCAACCTCGATACCAACAACAATATCAGGCACCATATAGGCCACAACTAGTCTTAGGAAACCAACCACCACCTCCTGCCAATGTAATCCTAGTTAAGTATGCAGTGGCAGAGGAGAACCCTAATAGAGCATTGGTGCTGATGACCCCTTGTTCTCAAAAAATGACCCTCATGTTTAGAGTTCTAATTACACCCATGAAGATAGTCCACAAGCTTATTACATAGAGCCACCTGCACATAGTGAGACTAATCTTTATCAATATGAGGCATTGCCTATGGGAGCCAAAATACTCCAATGTTATGTATATGAATCCAAACCCTAGGCTCCAATTGAGACAAATGATACCACAAGCCCCTAGAGGACCACGTTTTAGATGTCATGATCACCAATTCATTCATGAATGTCCCCACCCATCGGCTCCAAGACAAGGAGAGACCATCATAATACAAGGCTTTTGTCTTGAGTGCGACAAAGCACATCTCCCAAGAGGTTTTCCAAGGAATCCCTCTAGTGAGCCCAATGTTACAATTAATGTGGTACGCTTAGTGGTGGATTCAAGTCCAAGTAGTGTTAACATGGCTCCTATACAAGAAATCACTAGGACAAAAGCCTTAAAACAAGCTAAACTAGCTGAAAAATCAGAGCCAAGTGAATCAAAAGAGCCTAGTAAGAGGAAAACAACAACATGGAAGGATACTAGGGAGAAGGCCAATCGTAAGTGGGCTAGAAAGTTATCCAAACTAGAAGAAATCTTGCGAGATGCAAAAATAAAAATTGCAAACATTACATCTCAAAACCCCTTGGATGCATAAATCCATCCACTCCACTTCATCACACCCCACCACTCATTGTGGATAGACCACAATGACGGTATGTTCTCGTAGATGCAACCTCGATAGCCTTGGACATGATGTTCATCAAGGCCTACTAGGCTCCACTTCAAGAAGGGCCAACGGTTGCAAACCTAGACAAGAATTACCCTAGAGCAGATTTAGAGGTTGAATGGACAAAATTTTGCATGAAAATGGTAGAATTAGCTCAGGCTATGCTCGAGGACAATAAATTGTTCAATATGACAAATTCTATCAAACCGAATTTGCATTTCAAGGCCTTATTATAAAGATTAGGGTAGTTGGTAAACAAGCCACATGCTTCTTTACCCCCACAGGCTCAACGAGTTGATGAAAGAGAAAGCTCACCACTGACAAAAGTTTATGTTCCTGATTCCATGGATGTTGGAACACCTATTTCAATTCAATAGTAATCTCAAGAGTTCTAGTGAGAAATTCAAGAAGAGAAATGGGCCAAGGAGAAGGGTAATCCCCCTCCTATTCCTGAAGTTAATGATCTTCATTATAAATTTCCCCAAGAAATTCCATCTATTTATGGAGATCAAGAGCAACAAGAAGATGAAAGATTAGATTTTGAATCTCATTCTTTACAAGATTTTCCACAATTCACAAGCCCATTGGAATCTAAATCTCTTCATATCAAAGCTCCCAAAATATTGATAAGAAATGAAGACTCAATGGTTCCAAGAAACATTGAAGTCATGAAGAACACTAAGGTGCAATGTCATTTTACCTTAGAAGAGCTACTCAAAGTAAAACCTGAGTTGTGGAAACATGTTGCGAATAAGGTTCAAGAACTTGGTTCCAATGTGTCAAAAGCATGCTCTAAGCAAAAAGTCCCACCAACACCTCTAGACAAAATAGGAGACATGAGTGAAGGTGAAGAAGGTAATACTTATCTTCCAATCACCTACCAAGGTTACACAACCAAAGCTGTCCTAGATTCAGATGTTGGTGTTGCAATTGCGACCACCTCCTTGTTGAAGAAATGCGACAAACCCGCATTAAGAACAACTAGAATAAAGCTTCAAATCACTCATGGCCATATTGAAAGACCTCAAGGATTGCTAGAAGGGATAACTCTAACCACTTTTGATGTAGAGTTTGAACACACCTGAGTTTGAACACACCTGAGTTTGAACACATCTTTGTTATATGTGACTTTGGCAAAACTAACATCTATGAAATGATCCTAGGAAGACCCTTCTTATGACAACTACAGATAGTACAAGATTGGGGAACCAACTCCTTGTACAAGGAGCACTTAGGAGTCACAACCAAGGTCAAGATAAAGGATTATATGTTCAAAGATGTACCACCCCTACAGTGGAATCCTATCCACAAGGTGCAAGAAGATTCAATCTCTGTGCATTCTGTAAGCTCTTCTGATCCATCCGGGATGCATGAAGATACTCACTTATGGATGTTCAAGCTCATAGAGGAAGAGGAAAGATGCCTAAAAGCGAGACAAGAAGGAACTTCTCAACGAGATAGACCGGTGAGAGACACAGCCTACACACTGATGAACTTTCTAGATGAGGAATTTGAGCCTCATGGTTGGGCAAAAATCTTAGCCATCATGTACATCATTGTCAATGAAGAATAGTGGATTCCTCATTATGATGAGGATGGGTATGATATGTCTTTGTTCATGTGTGAACCCTTGCTAGAAGAGTGTGACTCTAATGAGGTCATAGAAGAAGAAGAGTACGACAACAATCTAGAGACCATTGTGATGGATAGTTTCTTTAAATCAGAGGAGCACTATCTTGAAAATGTAGGAATATTTACCCAAAAAGAAGAAGAACCTCTCACAAGCATTAAAACTATAAACTCAAGGGAGGAAAGTGAAGGTAGTCAAAAAAAAAAAAGAAAAGCAGTGAAATAAGCAGAGGAGGAATCATTGTTCAAAGTATAAGAGAAGTTCAAGAAATATGAAGTTAAAGATCGAAAAATTTTGGTATGAATGCCTAAATGAGAGGCCATCATAGGAGAAGCGTATGATTATAAAGAAAAACCAAAACAATTGTAGTAACCATTGAATAGATCAAAGAGCAATCTACATACATATTGGAAGCCCTAAGTGAAGAAGAAGAAGAAGTAGAGCTTATAGCTTTATAAAGGGAATATAGGGATGTATTTGTGTGGACCTATAAGACCTAAAGGGGGTAGATCATGAAATATGCTCTCATACGATCCCCATGATTGCTGATGCCAAGCCCACCAAACAAAAGTCCAACACATTTAATGAAACTTATGCAACCAAAATAAAAGAAGAAATTGAAAGACTAATTGAAGCTACATTTATCGATGAGATTGAGCATACTAAATGGGTGTCTCCCATCATAATGGTGCCTAAGGAGAACAAAAAGTTGCACGTGTATTAACCTTTAAAAAGTATATGCTGCTACGATCACAAATAGCTATCCACCTCCAATCACCAAAGATCTATTGGAGCATGTTGCAGGAAAGGAATTTTATAGCTTCCTTGATGGATTTTTAAGTTACAACCGAGTATCCATTGCCCTAGAGGATCAACATAGAATGGCCTTTGCCACAGAGTGGAGAATCTTTGCATTTTGTGTGCTGCCATTTGGGTTCACCAATGCACCTGCAACATTCCAAAGGCTCATGTCTCATGTCTTCAAAGATTTCTTGGAAAAGTGCTTAGAAGTACATGTGGACGATTAATGTCCTCATCCCAAAGAAAGAAGACACCACATCCTAGAGATCAGATAGATCTTCAACAAGTGTAGAGAATATCGAGTTTTTCTAAACCCAGAAAAGTGTGCATTTAGGGTATGTCAAGGTGAGATCTTAGGTCATATTTTTCTAAGAACTGAATATCAATAGATGAAGACAAAGTAAGAGCCGTAGTGGAGTTGCTGAGGCCAAGGAAAGTTGAAGAGGTACAAGCCTTAATGGGCTGTTGGATATTACCACACGTTTTATCCACATGTATGTGATCATAGCTAAACATCTTTATGCTTAGTTGACAAATTTTGAGCGGAATAATGAATGCAAAAATTCCTTCAATGAGCTGGAGAGACATTTGTGCACAGCATCAATATTGACTACTATTGATTGGAATAAACCATTCCATGTCCATGTAGATGCATCCAATTATGTAATGGGATGTGTGCTAGCACAACCCATAGGTGACAAAAACCTAGATTTGCCTATAGCATATGCTAGTAGATAGCTAAATACAGTTGAACAAAACTATAAAACAATCGAAAGAGAAGGCTTAGGCATGATATACACCGTGAAGAAGTTTAGACACTATCTATTGGCCATTAAGTTCAATTTTTTCACTGATCATCAAGCTTTATTATATTTGGTTTCAATAAGCCTTGCAATAAAGGATGCTTAGTAATATGGTTCCTCTTACTAATGGAATACGACTTTGAAGTGTTTGTTAGGAAAGGTAGGACCCACCTCAAGGTGGATCACCTTTCTCACACCACTTTAGGAGAGTCACCGCAAGGAGTGTCTAATGAACTTCTCGATGCTTATCTGTTTAATTTAGAAGTTGCTCCTAAATGGAAAAATAAGTTGGTATGTATCCTAACATTGAGACCCGCAAAGAAGAATGTGAAAACGAACAAAGATGAAATTATAAAATCACAAAATATCAAATATTGGCAAGAAGTATGTATAACTAGATACAGAGGGTGTACTAGCTTGTTGTGTCAAGAAGGATGAACATGGCAGTTGGTTGCCACAAGACCATGAAGGCTTTCTAGGAAATCACTATTCTAAACAACAAACATTGCAGAATCTAAAACGTTTAGAATTGTATTGGCCTAGTGTTGACAATGAAATACACGAGAGGATTAAGAATTGTCTAGTGTGCAAGAAGAGACCCCAGTGGAGTATGCTACCCTTTATCATGTGTCGTTAATTCTAGAATGGAGTTCCCCATTGGTAGACTTTATGAGATCAAGAACACTACCCAAAGAGGCTAGTCTAGCAAGAAGATGAAACATGGAGCAAGCGGGCTTAGGACTACGCCTTAGTAGGAGACAAACTATATCAAAGAGGCAAAGATGGGTACTTAAGACTATGCATTCACAAATCAAACTATTTGACAATCTTAGAAACTATACATAATGGTGTTAGAAGTGGACACTTTGGGCCTAACTGAGTAATTAAGAGCATTCTATTCTCATGACTTTGGTGGCCCACTCTTCATATGAATGAACATACCTATGTGAAAAGATGTGACACATGCCAACGTGCACAATATTCGATCATAAAAGACAAGATGCCTTTGAGGCCAATGATGGGAGCACACACATTCTTGAAGTGGTGTAAAGAGACTTTGTAGGTCCTATCAACCCCCAGCTAGAAACTCCCATGTAGAGTACATTATTGTAGCCACATCTTACCTTACAAAGTGGGTAGATGTAAAATCCATGACAAAGAGTGATGTTCAGATGATAGCTAAGTTCTTATTCGAGAACGTGTTCACTAGATACAGGTTACCAATAGAATTAGTAAGTGATAGAGGTACACACTTCTTGAACGAAGTCATTTAAAACCTTCTCCAAGAATTCTTGGTGATACATAAGAATTATGCCCCCTATCATCCACAAGCAAATGGAAAAGTTGAGAGCACAAATAAGATCCTATGTGATGTATTGACAAAACTCATAAATAATAAATGCTCTGATTGGGATAAACAATTTCTTCATGCTGTTTGAGCTTATCGAGTTTCCTACAAAATGGTACTCAATGCCACGTCATTTCAGATGGTCTTTGGACAAAATGTTGTGTTACCGTTATAATTCTTTATCCCAAATTTAAAAGTAGCACAAGAGCACGAGCAAAATGGACATGATTTGTTCTCCAAGATATTTGATCTAGAAAGCTTAGGTGAAAATAGGCTACGAGCAGTAGCATGCATCTACACTGCAAAGAAAAGACAAAAGGGCATACTTTGATGCATACATCAAGGATAAAGGATTGAAAGAGGGAGACCTAGTGTTGGTCTATACACTAAAGTAGCATGCTCATAAATTAGAAAAATGAGGATATGGACCATGGTCATTAATAGGATTTCCACTAGTGATGCGATTCAATTGGCCACTCTAGAAGGTGACATTTTTTCAAGATATATTAGTGGATGTTGAGTCAATCTATATCAAGAACCTCTTACAGATGATATGCTAATGAGACTCAACACTGCTAAGAAGCGAAAAGAAGAAAAGTTAAGGCTTAGAGAAGAAGCATAAGAAGAGGCGAGAAGGCACATTAGGCAAAATAATTTAAGGAAATAAGGCCTAGATGTCAACCCCAATGCCCCAAGATATCACATGGTGATGTGCACCAAAAAGAGTACACATCCTAGCATTATTGATAGACGACCATTCATCATGGTTGAGCTAGGGTGCAACACTACAAATAAGATGATCAAAGTTGTGGTTGGTTCTAGAACTGCCACTAGTGCAATTAGGTACTCAATGAAGCAACTAGGACAAGCTCAATCACAAGCTATTTGATGAATTTGGGTGCCTAAGGAATTAGTTGCACCTCAAAGGGCAACTACATGTGTGGGTACCCAAGGAACACTTACATACACAAAACCCTATGCTTTCCCTCACAAGAAAAGTCTCAACAAAGAAGCTGCAGAGAGGCAAGGGTCAGAACCAAGCATAAAGAACAAATGAAGATCAACTCACCTCTTTGGAAATAGTAAGAAGACAAGCAACAAGGATATGGGTTCAGAAGCCAAAAGCACGAGTAGCCCCCAAAAAATCAAAGAACCAACCACGAGGGATACAAAATTTAAGAAACCATTCAAAGATGAAGAGGCCAAAGGTGATTTGTACATAGTTGAACACTGTTCTTAAATGGATCCCTATAAGGAGGAATGATTAGTTGTCATTCAACCATTGATTGATTGCCTCATTTCAAGATCCAATGGATACCTATGAACAAAGATTGCATCAAAAACAAAAAGGAGAGAAGGGACAGGACCATGCGCTCAAAAAATCTCATCAATGAACCATCAATAAGGACATCCATCAACAACAAAAAAGAAGCCAATGGTCAATCATCGTGATGGGAAGATCCAATGGATACCTATGAACAAAGATTGCATCAAAAACAAAAAGGAGAGAAGGGACATGACCATGCGCTCAAAAAATCTCATCAATGAACCATCAATAAGGACATCCATCAACAACAAAAAAGAAGCCAATGGTCAATCATGGTAAGAATCCCCTACTTTGGCAACATTGTAACAATGATTAGGAAATCTCTTCATCAACATACCCTTGAAGACTTAGCTCAAGCCCCAATGTTTTGCACCATACTTCTTACAATGCATTCCACAAGTAAGCACGCATAGGTCCACATTACAAGGCCATGCACAAGGCACATATTTTCTTCAACCCATGCACAAACACACTTACCCATCATTCATTATGGGTCACGAGTACTTGGAATGATAATTATGAAACCCATGTTTGAAAGATCCATAGGAAATCAAGGTTACTACATCAGTACATATGAAGCAATTCACAATCAAAAACTACTCAAAACCAACATTGAAGACCTCTTTTGAGCACCTAGCAATTTTTGAAAGCTCACAAATACACCATCATGTTGGAATCCAAAGAAAAATTACATACAAAGGGACTAAAACTTGCAAACTAGCAATGACAAAATAAAGATTAGGACAACTGACCCTGCTACATTTGGAAGACAAATTGCTCTTGTTGATACATGATAGACACTACCTCTCAAAGTACTACATGGAACACCCACTCCAACAAGGTTCCGTCAAGGAGGATAGAATCGAGAGGGGGGAGTATTGGCACTCAAGGTCAAGCACAAGGCACAAGAATGCATCAAATAAGTGGACACACAAGAAGAGATTGAGCATGTAGGGAGCTCTAAGAAGTATATGTCAAATTTTTAGAAGAAACCCTATAAAAATAGTGATTTTAATCACTTAAAACCATTGTAAATATCATTTCACATTTTTGCAACTCCATTTTGTTAAACCTTAGGTGTTCTCAAGCTTGAGCAATATTAGAAGTATCTACCTACCAATTCTCATGATTTTTAGACTTTGTTTGGGCCCTCAAATAAGCCTATCTTCGTTGCATAATTATCGTTGTATGTGTATGGTTTCTACTTAGAGGGTTTGGCTTCTAAAGAAATATGAATTCTATGAGAATTGATATCTATGTTGGAGTTAGACGTCTGCGGAAGCACGCGAACAACACAAGGAAGAAGAAGAAGCTTGGAGCACAAACACACAATACTGAATGTATTACTAGAGAATGTACAAAGATAAGTAGCCCATTAGGGCAATAGGCGTATATACAAGCCGGGGGAAAAAAACCTTCTAAAGAGGGAAAAAAGTGCCCCGGCGGTCCTAGAGTGTTCACACACATCACTACCTAAATATATCAACAAATCCCCCCTAGGAGTGATGCGGTGAACAAGGAGCTGGCACTCATGTATAAGGAAGTGCCAAGCTATGTGGAAATCACTCCACAAAAGGAAGTAAGCCCAAAGCTTTGCGGAAAGCTTCAAACTTCTCCCTAGGCAGAGACTTCGTGAAAAGGTCTGCAATGTTCTCCTGCGTGGGCACATATGCCAAGCTGATCTCCCCAGCAGAGAACCTCTCCCTGACATAGTGATAATGCACCTCAATGTGCTTAGTGCGAGCATGGAACACAGGGTTCCTCGCAACTGCCAATGCGCTCTAACTGTCAGTGAAGATGGTGGTGGTAGAAGACTGGCCAACACCCAAATCAGCCATAAGGCGTCTGAGCCACACACACTCAACAATCGCTGTGAAAGCTGCCCTATACTCAGCCTCACAACTGGAAGTGGCCATAGTAGGCTGCTTCTTGCTCAACCAAGATATACATAAGTTACCAAGCATGAAGCAAAAACCATTGGTGGACACACGAGTGTCATAGCAACCAGCCCAATCTGAGTCAAAAAAAGCATGCAAATCTGGCGGTAGTGATCCCCCCTTGGGATAAAACAACCCAAGTAGCCGAGTACCACTCAAGTAGCGAAAGATGCGCTTAACCGCTTTCCAATGCGTGACTCCTGGGCAATGCATAAACCTATTCATCTGTGAGACAGCAAACTGAATATCTGGCCAAGTAATGCATAAGTAAATCAAGCATCCAACAGCTTGCTGATAGAGAATAGCATCAAATGCATCTCCAGCATCATGAAGACTCAATCGTAAACCTGTCTCCATAAGAGTGGCAATAGGCTTACAGTCTTCAAGGCCAAAACGCTGCAATAATGTGTCAATATATTTCATTTGACACAAAGCCATTCCACCATCAACGTGCATAAACTGAATGCCCAAATAGTGATGCAAATGCCCCAAATCAAACATCTCAAATGAGGCATGCAAATCAGCCTTAAAATCAGCAATATGTGTCTCAATAGGACCAGTGAGCAGCATGTCATCAACATAGACAACAATGATCAGAAGCACATCATTAGCACGTTTAACATATAAGGTGCTTTCAGTTGGACTGTTCTCAAAACCATGTGCAATCAGATAGGCATGTATCTTCTCATACCAAGCACGTGGTGCTTGCTTTAAACCATATAATGCCTTCTTTAACCTGCAAACCTGGTTTTCATGCCCTTTCTGCATAAAGCCACGGGGCTGAAAAACATACACTTCTTCATGCAAGTCACCATTCAGAAATGCTGTTTTAATGTCCAACTGATGTACATTCCAACCATGATGGGCTGCAAGTGCACAAATGCTCCGAACAGTAGTCATACGGCATGTAGGTGCAAAGGTCTCATCAAAATCAATGCCTCTTTCTTGTGCATAACCCTTTGCAACAAGCCTAGCCTTATACCTGTCAACTGTACCATGAGGTTTAAGCTTCAGCTTGTATACCCACTTAGTACCAATGGCCTTCTTGCCACGAGGCAAGTCACATAAAGACCATGTACCATTCTTCATTATAGCATCATATTCAGATTGCATAGCAGCCATCCAATTTTCTGAATTTTGTGCTTCATCAAAAGAAACAGGCTCATTCTCATCACAGAGACTAGATGCAGCCATATCATAGAAATCTGATGCAAAGGAGGCACTATGAGAGCCTGAACGAGTACGATATGACAAAGGTGCATCTAATTTGCTATCACACAAAGTGTGCACCAGCCATTTTGGCATAGTTTTTGCCTGCTCAATATCAGCTCTCTCATCAACAAGTGCATCATGTAAATCTGCATCAGAAATGGAATGATCTCCATCATTATATGAAACCTGCAAAGGCTGAGAAGTTGCCTCATTAGGACCAGCACTAGCGTGTCCACCTGTAAAAAGAGGCATCAAAGTATCATACATGTCTTTGGAGCTAACAGATGTCTCCTTAGTACATGAAAGCAATGGTTGAATAGCATCTTCCACAAAGACAACATCACGGCTAACTAGAATGCGTTTAGTTTGTGGATGATACAGACGATAGCCTTTACTTTCAGAACTGTACCCAACAAAAATACATTTTACTGCCTTATCATCCAATTTTCTGCGATGTTGTTCAGGCACTAATGCATATGCCAAACAACCAAAAACACGCAGATGAGCAACAGATGGCTTGCGGTCATGCCAAGCCTCATATGGAGTGATAGACTACAACGCTTTAGTGGGACACCTGTTCAGTACATATGCTGCACACATGACAGCCTCAAGCCAGAAACTATGTGGTAAAGCCTGACTTTTGACCATGCACCTCGCCATCTCCTGAGTGACCTGTTCTTTCGTTCAGGAACTCCATTCTGTTGAGGTGTATACGGCACTGTACACTGGTGTTTTATCCCACGTTCAGCCAGAAATGCATTAAAATGTGAAGACATATATTCCCCCCCTCGATCAGAATGGAGGGTGCCCATTTTACATGCTGACAGATTTTCAGCCAAAACCAAAAACTGTTTGAAGCACATGAACACTTCGGACTTTGCTTTGAGTGGATATACCCATGCATGCCTAGAAAAATCATCAATGAAAGTCACGAAGTAAAGGTAATTTCCAAAAGAGGGTGTCTGCATAGGACCACAGACATCACTATGTACAAGCTGCAATTTCTGCGTAGCCCGAACTGAACCATCTTTTGGAAAGGAAGAAGGCTGCATTTTGCCCAAAATACAACCTTCACAAACATGTTTTCCAGGTGCCTCAAGTTTAGGCAAAGAGGACACCATTTCAGATTTCTGCAGGCGTAACAAACTAGCAAAATTCAGATGACCAAAGCGTGCATGCCAAAGCTTTGCATCTGACATAGCCTGAGAATCATGAACTGCACATGCCGAATCATTCACAGATCTTTCATAGTCTATGAGCTTATACAGCCCACGACATAAAATGCCAGAAGCAATAATCACATCGCCATTTGAGAGATCATGGACTGTACACCTGTCATCAACGAATTTCACAACCAAGCCAATCTTGGCTAATGCAGAAACTGATAACAGGTTCTTTTTGATCCCTGGCACAAATAAAGCATCTGACAAAGTGAAAGAACTACCATCAGCAATAGTCAGAATGATCTTACCAACTCCCATAACAGGATAAGAGGAGTTATTGGCGCATGTGACAGTATACCCTGTAGGGGCAGGCTCGAGTGAAGAGAAGAAACTGCGCTGCGAGGTAATATGTTTGGTCGCCCCACTGTCAAAGTACCAAACATCTGAGTCTACTGCAGACATGCACTGATCATGAGAAGATGGGTCAAAACTGCAGACAGTAGTAAACGCCCATTCTTCTTCCTGCACAAGATTTGCAGACTCTGCTTTTGGTGTAGAGGCCTCTACAACAACCATTCCAGCCTCTTTCTTCTTTGCCTCTTTAGCACCCAGTTTTGGACAGTTCTTTATAATATGATCATTTCCTTTACAGTACTTGCAGAACAATTTCTGCTTTTCTGATTTCTTCTCATCTTTATCCTGGTTCTTCGATTGTGCAGCATTTGCAGATTTTTGCTTACTAGTAGAAGAGCTCCATTTTCCTTTGCCCTTCTGACTAGCCAGGAAGGCTTGATCTGCAACACGCATAATGGACCTCTTCTGCCTGGACTGATCTTCCTGCAACAGAACAGAGACTAATTCCTCAAATGACAAGGCATTCGGATTGCCTTTCATCATCAATCGAAGAGTAGAGGCAAAACTCTGATATGAATCAGGAAGACCATTCAGAACGGTCTGCACAAGTGAGTTATTTGGTATAACCTCATCAACACAAATCAATTGTTCCTTAAGGTCTTTGATCTTTGTAAGAAAACTATCCATAGAATCACGTTCATTCATGTGCTCACTCTCCAACTGTTTTTGGAGGTAAGCAACACAAGCCTCATTCCTAGCCTGGTACAAAGTGGTAAGTGTATCCCAAGCATCCTTTGCTGTTCTGCAAGAGCGAATGTGAGGAATAATGGCACGTTTGATAGACAAAGCTATCAATGCATGTGCCTGGGCATCTCTGCCATCCCAACGAATCTGCTCTGCAGTAGGTGCAAAAGAAATAGCAGCACAAACAGGAATCTGTGCAATATCATCTTCGACACCATCTTCATCAGCTCCAACACTTGTATTTGCAGTACCTGTCGTTACAGGTGTAACAGGACGTCTTTCAACACCCTGCACAATGTTCCACAATCCTTTTGCAACCAGTACATGTCGCATCATATAAGCCCATAATGGGTAGTTGGTACCATCCAACTTATCCTCAACAGCCAACATACGGAATACATCACTGCTTTCAGCCATGGCCGGTGACTAAAATACCTTGATGCAGAAAATTGATTGTATCTCAAAAAGTTGAACGGAACTGCCCAGACGAGTTCTGCTAGACCTGTAGCAGACTTCGAGACACTTAAACTGGCCAACAGAAATTGGTATATACCTTTGGCACAAAAGGACAAAATAGCCTGCACAAGCGTTGTGATAGTGCATTCGGAGGCCGAAACGAGCTCAGATCGCGATTTGGGCACCACACAGCAAAGCTGTTTTGATCTCGGAAACACCATGAGTATGCTCACCAAATTTCGTGCGAATCTGAGACTGCAAACGGAAGAGTGTCAATGGCGCCCTAGAAGAAGCGACGACCTGCTCTGATACCAATTGTTGGAGATAGACGTCTGCGAAAGCACGCGAACAGCACAAGGAAGAAGAAGAAGCTTGGAGCACAAACACACAATACTGAATGTATTACTAGAGAATGTACAAAGATAAGTAGCCCATTAGGGCAATAGGCGTATATACAAGCCGGGGGAAAAAAACCTCCTAAAGAGGGAAAAAAGTGCCCCGGCGGTCCTAGAGTGTTCACACACATCACTACCTAAATATATCAACAATCTAGGTCTACTCCTTTCAAGTCTTTATAGCTCCATGCAAACACATCTCTATATTCTCTTAGCAATGCACCCAACTCCTTTGCCTCATTTTCAGTGAGGGTCATGTCCTATATATGTACATAGTTCTTCACTATCTTCTATGATCACAATAATTTTCTTGGTTTTCTCTTTGTTGTTGTATGTCACTCTTGTGAGTGCTTCTTTGAGGCATCCGGATCATGAGCTTATGATC
Organism: Ceratopteris richardii; assembly: GCA_020310875.1. NCBI lineage: Eukaryota > Viridiplantae > Streptophyta > Polypodiopsida > Polypodiales > Pteridaceae > Ceratopteris > Ceratopteris richardii. Next base: position 183,793,404 of record CM035421.1, on the reverse strand, counting down.
TTCCATTTCATATTTCTTGAAGTTTTCTGGGACTTCAAAGGGTTTTGCTTCCTCTATGCCTCGAGTTTAGGTTTCTCTCTTTGCTTCTTGTTGGTTATTATCAATGTTTCTTATTCTTTTGATCTTTCCTCCTCCTAAGTTCTAGCTTCAATTAAATAGAGATATTCTTCCTCTAAAGCACAAAAAGGCTCCATGAGGATGGACTCTTCATCTTCATCACTATCTTCCTTGGGTTCACTCATACTAGGTGCACACTCTTCAATAATCGAATCACACATGATCGGTTCTATTGTGAAGACTGAAATATCATAGCCATCCTCATCACAATGGGGAGTCCATTGTTCCTCAGTGATTGCTATCTCCATGATGGCTAGAATTTTTGCCCAACCATGGGGTTCAAATTCTTTGTTAGGGAAAATCATTGATGCATAGGTTGGGTCTTGGATTGACCTACGGTTCTCGTGAGCACCTATATATCTAGTAGTGGCTCTTTCTCTTCCTCTACTATGACTTACACATCAATAAGTGGATGTCTTCATGCATCTAGGAGGGTCCTGATCCAATGGAGTGCATTGAATATGTGTCATCTAAAGCTTTATGGATGGGGTTCCATTGTAAGGGGGGGTACATCTCGGTGAGAATAGTCTTTGAGATTGACTTTGGTCGTGACTCCCAAGTGTTGCAAGTAACAAGAATTTGTTCCCCAATCTTGCACTATCTGCAGCTTCTACATGAATAGCCTACCTAAATAATCTCATACACATGGTCCTTGTTGAAAACACATATGGAAAAGGTGTGTTCAAAATCCACACAAGTGGTGAGAGTTATCCCTTCTAAAAATCCTAGAGGCTTCTCAATGTGTCCCTCTTCCATTTGCAATTTCATCCTTATTGACTTGGGTGATGGCTTGCCCCAATGCTTCCATGAGGACATGGTAGAAATGGAAACTCCTGCACCTGAGTCCAAGATTGTTTTAGCAGTATAGCCTTGATATGTAACAGGGAGATACGTATTTCCTTCCTCTCCTTCACTCCCATCTCCTATCTAAGGTGAGGTGACACTATACCCTAGTATTATCTATCACGTCTGTTCCTAGGTATGAATGACTCCTCGTTTCTTACCATGATAGAAGGGGCTCTCATTTGAATAGACTTAGACTGGGCCCATGAACTGAGGCAGTTCTTGCAAGGAATTGGATTCGAATTCTAATCATTCAATACTTTGTGCATCTTCCTATTCTTCGTAGATAGACGGAACATCCTGTGGAAATTGATCATCAAGATCATCAAGTAGCTCAACCATGGAGGCAATAAGTCAAAGGCCAACAAAGACCAACTCTTCTATGGATCCAAGGGAGAACGAGGCAAAGGCAATGAAGGTGGTTCAAGAAAAAGAGGTAGAAGCAACTACCAACAAGGTAGCCAAATATATCAAGGGATTCAACCAAGCCATGATGAAGGTCAATTATCAAGATAAATTGTTCATATTCTCCATTCTCTCTCTCTCACTCACACACACACTCCATTTTCTGCCTAGATTTAGATATTGTTAGTTTGTATCATATACATACATTGTAATTTGACATTTGAATATAAGATAGTGTAGGTGAGGATTCTAACTTACCATACACTTTGAAAACCTATATGTTCTCTTTTTATCTCTTATGCATCTTCTTTTTGAGTCTTAAGGTGTGTATGCTCAGGCCTATGTGTTGGAATATCATGTAAACATGTGATCTA
>CM035421.1:183774165-183784165 GCA_020310875.1 Ceratopteris richardii | reverse complement strand
CCCCCCTCACCCCGCCATTTCCCCCCACAGGCCCCCCTCTCTCTCTCTCTCTCTCTCTCTCTCTCTCTCTCTCTCTCTCTCTCTCTCTCTCTCTCTCTCTCTCTCTCTCTCTCTCTCTCTCTCTCTCTCTCTCTCTCTCTCTCTCTCTCTCTCTCTCTCTCTCTCTCTCTCTCTCTCTCTCTTTCTCTCCCTCTCTCTCTCTCTCCCCCCCGTGTGACCCCTCTCTCTCTCTCTCTCTCTTCTCTCTCTCTCTCTCTCTCTCTCTCTCTCTCTCTCTCTCTCTCTCTCTCTCTCTCTCTCTCTCTCTCTCTCTCTCTCTCTCTCTCTCTCTCTCTCTCTCTCTCTCTCTCTCTCTCTCTCTCTCTCTCTCTCTCTCTCTCTCCCCCGGCCATTTCCCCCGCTCACCCCGCAGCCCCCCCTGCTCCCCCCGCAGCTCCCCCCGCTCACCCCCGCAGTCCCCTCCCCGCCACCCCCCGCCATTTCCCCCCGCGCACCCCGCAGCTCCCCCCGCTCACCCCGCAGCTCCCCCCGCTCACCCCCCCAGTCCCCTCCCCGCCACCCCCCGCCATTTCTCCCCGCGCACCCCGCAGCTCCCCCCGCTCACCCCGCAGTCCCCTCCCCGCCACCCCCCGCCAACCCCCTCACACCACCCCCTCACACCACCCCCACCCCCTCACACCACCCCGCAGCCGCAGCCACCCCTCCTCACTCTCCCCCTCACATGCCTCCGCCCCCTCACCCTCCCACCACACACACCCACACTCACCCTCACACATTCACACTCCCACACACACACACATCTGCGCCCTCCCACAAACACACACATACCTCTACACACCCATACATGCAACCCCCGCACCGACACACACACACTTACATGCACACACACTCACAATTCCATGCATGTACACCCACACAAGCACACACCCACGCATACTAGCATGCACACCAATACACACACACACACACACATGCACCCCCATGCATTCACATACACAAAGGCCCCTAAAACACTCCAGATGGAGAGGGAGGCGAAGCAGGATCCGGAAGAGAAATCTAAGAGACATATGCCACAAGTGGAGAAAGAGCATTTGAAGCCTTTGTATACAGCTAGAGTTGAAACTGATTCAGAAGATGGCCTCTTTGATGACTTTTGCTTTGTGTTAATATGAAGTTTCACATGAGTAAACCACTACACGAACATCATGACTGGATAAGTAGTTAGACCAATCGGGATTAAATCAGTGATGAAGTAACAAAACAACACAAAATGAGAATCTCAGATGGCAGGTGAAAAGCTAAAAGGTAATTGTTAAAAGTGGGAATTGCCACCAACCATCCACGGGCGACTACCTATTTTTGTGGATCCAATTCCAATTAAAGGAATAATTGACCTACCCCTTCAATTTTGGGCAATCCACCGGCGCGTGATCAGTGGACGTGAAGCAAGGCCCTGTTGGCCTATTGGGGCCTATAAAACAATGGATTTATGCTCATTTGGGTACACTTCTTGGAGTTACATTGACGCGTGTATACGTGCAAAAGTCCTTTCTTCCACTTGGTGGTTTCAAGCCTATTGTAGGAGCTACTCTGTAGTGTGGATACAGAGGGTAGGCTTCTCAGTGGAGGGCTATGAGCACTATAGTGTAAGAGAGTGCCTTGGATTTTTCTTTCTTTTCTGTGAGTCAGTATTGGTGTTAAGCTCTATTCTCTTGAGCAAATCTTACCATTTGTATTGTTCTGGGTTAGACTGCGTATAGTTGGCCCCCTTAAGCTGAAAAGAAGACTCTACGCATTGAGTTTCTTTATTCTGGGATGGCATGTTAACCCCCTAAGCTTGCACTTCTTAACATCACTCTGCCCAACATTGCAATCATCTGATTCGAATCAAGAAGTGTATGGTCTTCCTTGGTCATTGGTTGTCCATATTGTCTGAAGTATTTACCACTCTGTGCAATCCTTGTTATCTGCCTGCTCACAGAAATGTTAAAGGGTATACTTCCCTAAAGAGAACCCCCCTTGAGTAGGTGATGTACTGGACGTGTTTAATCTTCATTCTCGACTTTTGTTAAAAGCGGATACCCCAGTACCTCCTCTACAGTTTGGCACACCCGGTGGGACCTTTGCATTTCTGTGAGAGGTATTTTTGCCCTATTACATTTGCAAGTAGGTACATGACCCATACACGAGCAGATAAGGAGTCTCTTCGTGTTCGGAGGAGCCTTAACAAGTTAGCAATAACCACGGCTAGTGAGTCTACCTCCCCTCTGCCTTCCCTAAATTTATCTATTGATTTGGGTACGACACCATTGTCAAAAGAGAGGTATAGGAGAACCCTAGACTTCTCCTCAGATACGTCCGAAGAAACACCAGTACAAATGGAGGACCTCTCTCATTTGCTCTCCAGATTAAACATCAAATTCCCTACCTTCAAGGGACAAGCTTATGAGGATGTTGATGATCATGTGAAGAGATTCATCTCTTTATGCCGTGGAAGAGGTCTGCAAAATAGAGAGGATGCAATGCTGGCACTTTTTCCATCCACATTGGAGGGTCTTGCAGATAAATGGTATAGTCAATATGCAGATGGCCATTTCACTACATGGGAGGCTCTAAAGGCGGCATTCTCACAGACATTCCGACCAAGTGATTCCTCAAAAAGAGCTCTAGATCAGCTAGAGAATTTGAAGCTAAGATCAGGTGAATCTTTTCATGAACTTCACACTAGAACAAAAGCACTTGTTGCACGTCTGCCACATGCTCCAGGTGACTTTTTGGTTAAAAAGTGGATAGAGAAGGCTCTGCCCAGGTCATCTCAGCAGAAGCTTCATGAGTCTCTTAGATTGGACGCCACCCTCAATGATTTTGTTGCAGCAGCATCACGCATTGAAGAAGCAAGGCAACATTTTGAAGGGGATACACAACCTAAGTATGCTGCAGACCTGGATCCTATTGAGCAACTAAGGAGGGAACTGGAGGCATTAAAAATGCAACAAAATCAATAAGAAGAGAAGGTCTTGCCACCACTGCGACGCACGGATGATGAAGTAGCCCAACTTCGTCGTGAGTTAGAAGATTTGAACACCACACAAGATATAAGGAGACAAATTTGGTGCACGATCTGTAACAACAATGGACATTCCAATGCTAATTGCCCTAACAAGGTAAGCTGTCAATTTTGTGGAAAGGATGGTCATGAAGCTAGAGATTGCTACTACCTCAAGGGTACACAGCAAAGAAGTAACCCTCAAACTTTGGATTCATACTATGCTAGTACTTCAAATACATCTAATAGAGAGGAGAATCGGCCTGCAAAGCCTAGGTATAATAGACCTTTGATGTGCTATCGTTGTGGTGAGTACGGCCACATGCAAAACAGGTGTTCTCTTCCTGAAGATGCACCTCCTTGTCAATATTGTCCAGAGGCCAAGGATCATTATACCAAAGATTGCCCAAGAGGTCGTCCTGCTCCAATTCACATGATTGCAGTCTCTCCACATGAAGAAGGAAAAACCACTCAGACTTATGCTGTTTCATCCTCTGCAATACCCATGATGACTAGAGCTAGGCAAGTAGCTGCAACCCAGAGAGATGAACAACAAGGATTTCAGGATAAAGAGGAAGAAAAGGAGTCTGGATGGAAGGACCAAGCAGAAATTGAAGGAGCTTATAATAAGATGACTACTTCTCTAAAGGGCCAACCAACAAGTCTGCAAGAAAACACTCAAGAGGTAAACATTGAACAGATCTTGAAAGGTATTCATCACAAGGTTAGTCTATATGAACTTATAAGGATGGATTCAAAAATAAAAAGTGACTTACTGAAGATTATACACTCTGCTCACTTGGTCCAATCACCTAGTATAGATGGTTTCATGGTTGATTTTCCCCCTGCACCCTTAGCAGACTACCAAAGCTCAAGATTATCTGTTTGTATAAAGGATGAAACTATCACAGGTGTGATCATAGATGGAGGCTCTGGTATCAATTTGATGCCAGATTTCACAATGAAGAAACTGAATTTGAACCCCACCAAAATGGCACCATTTACAGTTACACTAGCAGATCAACATCGGGTTGCGCCTCTTGGCATTATTGAAAAGGTTTAAATGATAGTACAGGGTTGCCACTTTGTGTTGGATTTTGTTGTTATTGCACTTCCACAGGAGACTTCTTACCCTTTACTCCTGGGGAGGCCTTGGCTGAGACAAGCAAAAGCTTTGCAAGATTGGGGAAAAACAAACTATGGATTTCAACAAGCACCAATAGCCAACTACAATTACATTTGGAAGAGGGATTCGACTCAGGAAAAACCACTAGATATACTGTGGATACTCAGGTAATGCCCTCTATACCCCAAGAAGATGATACATTGTTAAATTGGATGATGGGAAGTACAGAGTGTTGCACAATGGAGATCAATGAAATTGAGGAAGAAGTTGCAGATAAGGTAAATGAAGACCACAAGGTATTGGAGAATGAGCAATTGCAAGAAAATACTAGCTTTGAGGAGGCAACCAATATAAAAGTATCGGAGGGAGAAGGTTATGAATTTAAGAGCAGGGAAGATCTTCCTTTTGCAGATATACCTCAAGGAAGGATGGAAGAACATGTTGCAGAATATAAATTAAAATCCACTCCTGCATATAGTGGAGATGATTTCTCAAACAAGACCAGTTCTGAAACATTGGTTCAAGAAGTAAATTTAGGAAATGAAGAGAACCCTCAAGTAGTCCACTTAGCATCCTGGTTGTGGCATTATCCTCCTTTGCTACAGAAGGTAACTTCCTTGCTCTTTACTTACAAAAGTGTCTTTGCATGGTCCTACAAAGATCTAACAGGAATACCAGAAGAGCTTGGATTACATCGGATACCCTTGGTTGAGGGAGTTGTGCCTGTAAGAAGTAGGCCATATCGTCTCAATCCGAAGTATGCAGAGGCGGTAAAAGCGGAGATTACAAAACTAGAAGAAGCAGGTATAATTGTTCCAGTAGAACATTCCAGGTGGCTTTCTTCTATGGTTATTGTACCCAAGAAAAATAGTGGAAAAATAAGGGTATGTGTTGATTTTCGTGCTTTGAATAAAGTGACTATTCAAGATGGATTTCCTCAGCCCTTCACAGAGCAAGTGCTTGAGGAAGTAGCTGGTCACACTTTGTATAGTTTCTTGGATGGTTTTAGTGGCTACAATCAGATAGTGATCCATCCTGATGATAGGGACAAAACAGCCTTTGTCACTCCCTGGGGCACTTATGTCTATACTCGAATGGCTTTTGGTTTGAAGAATGCACCAGCTTCATTTAATAGAACGATGTATCTGATATTGGGCAAATGGTTAACAACCTTTCTACGCATTTTCATGGATGACTTTTCAGTATTTTCAGGTACAGATAGAAGGGCAGCAGTTCAAGATTTCCATGACCATTTGGAAAATCTAAAAGAAATTTTTGAGCAATGTCTCAAAACAGGTTTGAAATTGAATCCTGATAAATGTCACTTTTTGGTCACTAAGGGCACTCTTCTTGGTCACATAGTATCTGCTGAAGGTATAACTGTTGACCCTGCAAAGGTTACAGCTATTCTTTCCATGCCAATTCCACAAAGCCTAAAGGAAGTGCAAAGTTTCTTGGGCCATGCAGGGTATCACAGAAGATTCATTAGGATGTATTCAGAAATTGCTAAACCCTTGTCAAGGCTTACCAGTAAAAAGATCCCTTTCTCATGGAGTGCTGAAGCCGACAAAGCATTTTGTGAACTAAAATTGAGGCTATGTACTGCTCCACTTTTAAGTGTTCCTAATTGGTCATTGGAATTTCATGTGCATACAGATGCTAGTCTTCATGCTGTTGGTGCAGTTCTAGCTCAACCATCATCTCACAAAGTGGATAGACCTATCTCTTATGCCAGCAGACTACTCAACCAAGCTGAAAGAAATTACAGTACAACGGAAAGAGAAGGTTTGGCTATCGTATTTGCTCTTCAGAAGTTCCGACATTATCTCCTTGGTGTACATTTCATTGTTATTTCTGATCATCAGCCCTTGAAGTATTTGATAAACAAGCCTAGAGTAGCTGGAAGGATTTGGAGATGGTTACTCCTATTTCAAGAATTTAATTTTGATATTCATATTAAGCCAGGAAAAGAGCACTACATGGAAGATCAAGTGTCCAGGACAACAATGAGCGAGAAGGCAACAGGTATCAATGACGAGCTGGTGGATAGCAATCTTTTCCTGGTAGCAATTCGGACTGGTTGGTATGATGAAATTCTCCATGTTCTTACTACTGGAAAGATCCCAGAACATTTGACACCTGTAGAAAAAAGAAGATTACTTTTGAAAACCAAAGCATATTCTCTTATAAATGGAAATTTATATAAATACTGTCAGGATGATATATTGAGAAGGTGTGTCTATCCAGAGGAGGTAAATCTTCTGCTAGAGGCTGCACACAGTGAAGGACATCTAAGGGGGGAAGAATTGGCTCATAGAATCATCCACAAAGGTCTATGGTGGCCTCACATTTTCAAGGATGCAATCAAGTTTGCTAAAGAATGCCACATCTGCCAGAGGTGTGCTCCCGTGCCAACTAGATTGAATTTCCAACCATTGGTCATATCTACCGGATGGCTTCCATTTGAATGATGGGGTCTTGATTTCATAGGACCAATTAGTCCAACTGGTCAACCTGGAGGTAAAAAGTATATTTTGATGGCCACATGTTATGCCACTAAATGGATAGAGGCTAAAGCTACTGTGGACTACACGGCTTTAACAGTAGCCAAATTCTTGTATAAACGTATTTTCTCAAGATTTGGTTGCCCACTGGAAATTACTAGTGATAGGGGCACACATTTTGTAAATCAATTGCTCCAGTTTATATTTGACAGGTACAAAGTCTTCCATAAAAAATCTTGTGCCTACTATCCAAGGGCAAATGGCCAAGCAGAGAGTTCCAATAAGATTTTGATTGGACTGCTTCGCAAATTATCTTTCGATCATCAAAGCTCCTGGCCACAAGCATTGATCGGGGCAATTTGGGCTTTCAGAACTACAAGAAGGGGAACCACTGGTGAGAGTCCATTTCACTTAGTATATGGAAAAGAGGCAATAGCACCATTTGAGTTCATTATAAAAAAGGAAATAGGAATCAAAACCATTGGAATTGAACCCCCCATTCAGAGATTGGTGGCATTAGAAGAATACAGAGAAGGGGCAATGCACAAACTTCAAGTAACACAAGAAGAGCGCAAAAGATTGCATGACAGGTATCTGAGATTGAATGAAGTTCAGGAAGGATCCATGGTTTTAGTGCATCAAGTTCCAGCAATTTCAACTAAATTGGCACCCAAATGGATAGGACCATATAGGGTGATCAAGGTATTACCACACGGCGCAGTGCACATGGAGGAGTTGCAGGGTAAAAGGATTCCTCTGGTCAATATTTCTAGGGTGAAAAGATACCTGAATTAAGGATAAGATAGACATTGTACATACCTCGGTTTTCATTCAGTACTTGCAAATTATTTGTTTTTATTCAAAACAAGCAGGCTGCACCGGGACGGTGCAATGACTTGTTGTGGGGGACTGTTGTGTTCCTCCCCTCAACCCCTTCTTCTTTTCTCTTTCTCTCCTCCTCAGGGCCTGCACCGCCCCTTCTCTCTCTCTCTCTCTCTCTCTCTCTCTCTCTCTCTCTCTCTCTCTCTCTCTCTCTCTCTCTCTCTCTCTCTCTCTCTCTCTCTCTCTCTCCCGTCCTCTCTCTTTCTCTTCCTTCCCTCCTCTCTCTTTCTCTCCTCCCTCTCTCTCTCTTTCTCTCCTCCCTCTCTCTCTCTCTCTCCCCCTCCTCTTCCCTCCCCTCCACTCCACCTTCCCTCGCGAGCCCCCCTCTTCCCTCCCCCTCCGCCTTCCCCCTCCTCCCTCCTCATCCTTCCCCCTCCGCCTTCCCCCTCCTCCCTCCTCATCCCTCTCCCTCCTCCTTCCCCCGACAACCCCCCCTCTTCCCTCCCCCTCCGCCTTCCCCCTCCTCCCTCCTCATCCTTCCCCCTCCGCCTTCCCCCTCCTCCCTCCTCATCCCTCTCCCTCCTCCTTCCCCCGCAAACCCCCCCTCTTCCCTCCCCCTCCGCCTTCCCCTTCCTCCCTCCTCATCCCTCCCCCTCCACCTTCCCCCGCGAGCCCCCCCTCTTCCCTCCCCCTCCGCCTTCCCCCTCCTCCCTCCTCATCCCTCCCCCTCCGCCTTCCCCCTCCTCCCTCCCCCTCCGCCTTCCCCCTCCTCCCTCCTCATCCCTCCCCCTCCACCTTCCCCCGCGAGCCCCCCCCCCTCTTCCCTCCCCCTCCGCCTTCCCCCTCCTCCCTCCTCATCCCTCCCCCTCCGCCTTCCCCCTCCTCCCTCCTCATCCCTCCCCCTCCACCTTCCCCCGCGAGCCACCCCCTCATCCCTCTCCCTCCTCCTTCCCCCGCAAACCCCCCCTCTTCCCTCCCCCTCCGCCTTCCCCCTCCTCCCTCCTCATCCCTCCCCCTCCGCCTTCCCCCTCCTCCCTCCTCCCTCCCCCTCCGCCTTCCCCCTCCTCCCTCCTCATCCCTCCCCCTCCACCTTCCCCCGCGAGCCCCCCCCCTCTTCCCTCCCCCTCCGCCTTCCCCCTCCTCCCTCCTCATCCCTCCCCCTCCGCCTTCCCCCTCCTCCCTCCTCATCCCTCCCCCTCCTCCTTCCCCCGCAAACACCCCCCCTCACCCCGCCATTTCCCCCCACAGGCCCCTGTCTCTCTCTCTCTCTCTCTCTCTCTCTCTCTCTCTCTCTCTCTCTCTCTCTCTCTCTCTCTCTCTCTCTCTCTCTCTCTCTCTCTCTCTCTCTCTCTCTCTCTCTCTCTCTCCCCCGCATGTGACCCCTCTCTCCCTCTCTCTCTCTCTCTCTCTTTCTCTCTCTCTCTCTCTCTCTCTCTCTCTCTCTCTCTCTCTCTCTCTCTCTCTCTCTCTCTCTCTCTCTCCCCCGCGTGTGACCCCTCTCTCTCTCTCTCTCTCTTTCTCTCTCTCTCTCTCTCTCTCTCTCTCTCTCTCTCTCTCTCTCTCTCTCTCTCTCTCTCTCTCTCTCTCTCTCTCTCTCTCTCTCTCTCTCTCTCTCTCTCTCTCTCTCTCTCCCCCCCCCCCGCCATTTCCCCCGTGCACCCCGCAACCCCCCTGCTCACCCCGTAGCTCCCCCCGCTCACCCCCGCAGTCCCCTCCCCGCCACCCCCCGCCATTTCCCCCCGCGCACCCCGCAGCTCCCCCCGCGCACCCCGCAGCTCCCCCCGCTCACCCCGCAGCTCCCCCCGCTCACCCCCGCAGTCCCCTCCCCGCCACCCCCCGCCATTTCTCCCCGCGCACCCCACAGCTCCCCCCGCTCATCCCGCAGCTCCCCCCGCTCACTCCCGCAGTCCCCTCCCCGCCACCCCCCGCCAACCCCCTCACACCACCCCCTCACACCACCCCGCAGCCGCAGCCACCCCTCTCACTCTCCCCCTCACACGCCTCCGCCCCCTCACCCTCCCACCACACACACCCACACTCACCCTCACACATTCACACTCCCACACACACACACATCTGCGCCCTCCCACAAACACACACATACCTCTACACACCCATACATGCAACCCCCGCACCGACACACACACACTTACATGCACACACACTCACAATTCCATGCATGTACACCCACACAAGCACACACCCACGCATACTAGCATGCACACCAATACACACACACACACATGCACCCCCATGAATTCACATACACAAAGGCCCCTAAAACACTCCAGATGGAGAGGGAGGCGAAGCAGGATCCGGAAGAGAAATCTAAGAGACATATGCCACAGGTAGAGAAAGAGCATTTGAAGCCTTTGTATACAGCTAGAGTTGAAACTGATTCAGAAGATGGCCTCTTTGATGACTTTTGCTTTGTGTTAATATGAAGTTTCACATGAGTAAACCACTACATGAACATCATGACTGGATAAGTAGTTGGACCAA
>CM035421.1:183731665-183769165 GCA_020310875.1 Ceratopteris richardii | reverse complement strand
ATTTCTCAATTTTTATTCATATTCCCTTCCCTACTTCATTCCCCTCATTTCAATCGTGAGAGAGAGCGATAGAGAGCTTCTGTGCATTCAATTTCTTGTTGTTTGTGAGCTTTTGCCATAGGTTCTGGCTGTATCATCATCCCTAGTAGCTTGCACAAGTATGAGAGACCTCTCTACAGTGTCCAAGATGTTGAGCTCTGTCTGTCGTGATAGATAGAGAAAGTTGGTATTTCTTTTTTTCATGCATGGTAGGATAAACCACACCACTAGAGTATTCCAAATAACTTGAAAGATCCTAAAAAATTTTTTTTATTTGGTCTATCGTGACAAACCAAACCCTTGATAGACACCATGTATTGTGACAGACTAAAATCCATGATAGCCACTAGTGTATCATGACAGACACCATCTATCACGACAGAGTGAAATCCATGATAGAATGATATCCATGATAGACACTAGTCTATCATGACAGACACCATCTATCGTGACAGACTCAAATCCATGATAGACACCAGTCTATCATGATAGACATTGTCTATCATGAAAAGATAAAATCCGTGATAGACACCAATCTATTGCGATATGCACTAGTCTATCGCAATGGACACTGGTATATTGCAACATATTGAAAACCATGATAGACACCCATCTATCGCAACAGACATTGTTTATTGCGATAGATAGGACCCCATGATAGACAACCATCTATCATGACGGGTACTATCTATCATGGCATACTAATGCCACGACAAATGATATATAGGTTTATCGTGACAGAGACCTGTTTATCGTGATAGACAGGTCTATCGTGATAGATAGGTCTATTGTGACAGACACCTGTATATCATGACAGACAGCCATGCATGATAGAGACTGTCTATCATGATAGATATATGTCTATCGCTATAGATAGATCTATCGCAAGAAAACACCATCTATCACGATAGACATACAATTTTGACAAAATTTAAGGTGCTATTTTTTTGAATATTAGGGCTAAAATTTTCAAGCTTTTTTGCCTACACCATTACGGAGGCCTTAGATAATTACTACAAATATCTTGAGAGATCTTGAGGGATCAATACTTTGGGTTGATGATCTAGGCTACTAGTTACTCCTGGATGACATCGTTTCTCAACTGTTTTTGTTTTCTATTAAGTATCCTATATGGAGAATAATTTGTGCTATCACTTTCCTATAAAGATACAATACCCTCTATTAGATTATCCTTTGTGGAAATATGCTTTCTAAGTTTACTAACATGAAACACTGGATGGACTCTGCAATCTAGAGGAAACCCTTATCGTTATGTGTTGCAGAGCTAAAAAGAAAGCACAAAGTAGAGAAAAAGACGGGCCCCAAAATTTTTCCGATTTGGACATCATATTTTTGTATCATAATCATTCTTGTAATATATTTTCCGTTGTAAAGGCACTAGACGAGTCCTCTAGATGCATCCCCATAGAAGATTAGAAGCTTACCCATGTAAAATAGTAGGAAATTAGTCTTTTAGTGAATAAAGTGCCGGTCTCTTGTGTGAAAGGACCATTTTTAGGGCACTAGTATATAAGTCAAGTGTGACTCTTTGTAAAGAACTTTTTGCCATTGTGAGAATAGAGAGCACAAAAATTCGAATTTGTGTCTTCTTCACTCCATATCTTCTTCTTTGTGAGCTTGTATGCATGTGTATTGCTTGGAAAGAGTGCGTGTGAGTGCTGTCTATCCATGAAAGTGTTTATTTGCTGTAGGTGAGGTGTGTGCGACGTGTAGGAAGTGCTGAAGTGTAGGAAAGTATTCCCGCGACTCAGTATTTCGCTCATAACTTGAAGTAGGAGAGTCAGAATTGAGTGAAACTACTGCCATTGGATGCGTCTTCTCGAGAGCTTCGAAACGCATATGCTATTCCTATATTTGGAGCTCGGAGCTGGGAGAAAAGTCCAAAATACTGACGGCTGCTGCACCAAGTATCGTTTCGCCTTGACCAACAGTTGGAGCTTGTTTGGATAAGTCTTTGCCTTATTTACACTCTTTGAGTAGTTCATTTGCATTGATCATTACATGATTGCATGTCCTCATACACTCGGCTAGGTTTGTATACTCTTTGGATTGATAATTAAAAGCGTGTATCCCCACTATATGCACTTGTGAGGAGATTGAGGTATAGTCTCTTTCTCCGCAAGTCCCTAAGTTGGTACTTAGGTCAACACACTTTTTGGCGCCGTTGCCGGGGAGTGACGAATCAAACCGAGGCATTCGTGTGATGGTAAGTAGCTTTTTTGCATTGAACTAAGTGGAGGTGTGAAAATTTTCTCTTCTTTGGTAAGTCATTTTCCACCGCACTTGCTACTTCTCATTCTTGGAGTGTGTGTAGTGAGTTGTTAGTTTAGGGAAGTGAGTAGTAGGAGGAGAGTAGGAAGAGTGAGGGAGTAGATTAGAGTAGCTTTCACTTCTTGTCTTGTTGTTTCATTTTTTGTAGATAGAAAAATCCCAAGTATAAAACCCAAAAAATATCACTTTGAAAATCACTTGTTTTGAGCAAGTATCGTGAGAGAGACCGTCGAGTATCGTGAGCTGCGCCAGAGATCGTGAGAGAGCAACGGGCAAGTTGGGGCTGCACAGAGCAAGGGGAAGTGACAAAGAGATCATAGGAGCTACCAAGGTGAGCTAACCCACCTTTTTAATCAAAATTTCTCAGCAAATCAAGTTAGGAAAGAAAAACGATCTGCGTCAGGTATCGTTTGGAACTTTTAGGGGGTAAAAGAGGTGATTTGATTGATACAGAGAGTGAGGAGAGGAGAGAGGAACTAGGAGAATAAGGGCATCAAAGCAAAACTTAAAAATTCTTTCCCAAAATTTGTCTAAGGGTCAAGTATCGTTTTGCTCCCGTGGTTGAGTATCGCGATACTTAGCAAGTATCATGACCTCCTATGGTCGAGTATCGCGATATTTCCCGTCGATCGTGTATCGTTTCATACCGATCGCGATACTTGGTCAGAGATCGTTTTGCCAGCGATCGTCGATCGTGTATCGTTGATCGTGTATCGTTTCCTGCCGGTCGCGATACTTGAGAAGTATCCTTTGGTCAAAGATCGCGATACCTAACAAGTATCGTGTATCATTTTGCCAGAGAAGCTTGTGAGAGATCGTGTATCGTTTGGCTTAAGTATCGTGTATCACCTGGACTTCAGAGATCGCGATACTTGCTAAAGATCGCGTATCGTTTTATTCAGGTATCGTGTATCGTCTGGTCTTCAGAGATCGCGATACTTGATCTGTGTCGTGTATCGTTTCAATCCAAGTATCGTGTATCGTTTTTGCTAAAGATCGCGATACTTGTTGTCGATCGTGTATCGTTTGTGCCCAGTATCGTTTGTCCGAAGTATCGTGATAGTCAAGTATCGTGAGAGATCACGTATCGTTTGGGTTAAGTATCGTGTATCGCTTCTCAGAGATCGCGATACTTACCACATATCGTGTATCGTCGATCGTTCCACTTCAGAGATCGTGTATCGCCTATCTCCAAGTATCGTGTATCGTTTCAGATCAAAGATCGTTTTAGCCCAGAGATCGTTTTAGCCAGAGATCGTGTATCGTGAGATTTGGGAGTCAAGTATCGTGATTTGGAAGAAATTCTTTTTCAGTCTTTTCCTTGCCAAAGTCTTCTAGAAACCCTGACCTTTGGTGAAGAATCCCAGAGGCTAGAAGGTTGCAAAGACTGATTAGAGTCTGGAAGTGGATGAACCTGAGATCTGGAAGAACCCTAGGAAGCCGAAGAAGTGTAATCTCTTCTGTAGGTAGTGTAGCAGAGCCAAGTAACCGTTCACATTACTCAGAGACCTCCAGTGACTCAGAGAAAGAAATTCCCATGGCTTCAGAGGACATGCAGAACACAGTACCCATGATTGGCATGATGTCAATCATTGAGGGAGAGTACAGGACCTCCTTGGAGTATGTGAACACCAACCAAAATGAGATCCTTGTTTATTTGGATGGTCTAAACAGATCAGTGGCCAGGTTAAGGAAAGCTTCAGAGGCTTACATAGTGCCTAGACCAGCAGTCAAGTATGTAGGAGGATTTTACATGGACAAAAGAGATATCCAATATGTTGTCACAGAACACCCAGAAAACATTAATGAAATTGGTGAAGAAAATAATGCTTCAAACTTGAATGGAGGAGGGAATGAAGAGCAAGTAACTACACCCAGAGGGAGATCTACTGTTGCTAGGATATGGAGAGGAGATCTGATTCCCCAAGATGACACCTTAATGGATGTATATTTGATCAATGGGATAGAGCATCTTCTTAGAGCACATTCTTCAATTTGGGAAGCTTCCCCTAATCCAGTCACCATCTATGAGTTACAAGATCCTGATTTCTCCACCATCATCACATATCTGGATAAGAATCAGAGAAGATATTGGCCCTTAACAGAAGCGGAAAGAGCTGAGTTGAAATATCAGAATATCCCAGTGTTTCCCCCTAGGGACCAAGCCACTACTTCAAGAAATCCACTTGGAACATCCCATAATGATTCATACCAACAGTCGGGCCAAACACAACAAACACAACAAACACAAATACCAGTTAGACCACATGTGCAGTTTGCAATGCCTGCAAATAACCCTAATTACCGACCTCAACCAACTACTGACCGAAGACTTGGAACTCATGCTCCAGTCAGACCGCCGGTAGTAAGAGGACCAGGCATACCAATAGGAAGACCAATTTTCCCAGTAATGCCTAGACCACCCGAAGTAGGAAGAAGGTTAAGGCCAATCCAAGTTGCCAAATGCATGAGAAATCACTATGATGGCTCTAGTGAACCTTACAATCATATAGCTGAATTTAAACAAGTAATCAGAGCCGAACAGGTAGAAGACTTTTTGATCCAATATGAGTCCTTTGCTCTCACATTGTCAGACACTGCGTTAGCGTGGTTTCAGCCATTGGACCCTAATAATTTTCAAAACATGGAGCAAGTCTATCAAGAAATGATTGAGGAGTTCACTAAGTCAGGAATTAAAAACAACTCTTCATCATTGATCCATAGCTTTAAGCAAACCCCTACCGAATCAGTGAGATTGGCAGCAAGAAGATTCAAGCAGTATGTAGACAGATGCCCAGTAGAAGAGAGACCTACCCAAAATAAGATGGTATCATTATTTTTGGAAGGATTGTTGAACGGATCTTTGAGATCATTGGTATATGTGAAGAGAGTTCAGACTTTGCAAGAATGCATGAAGGAATGTATAGATTTAGAAGATAACCTAGCAGAGGACCTGAAAATACCTCAGGGAAGCTTGAAAAGTGAAGATTCGGCCAGTAGCACATCAATCCCTAAAAATAATGTAGAGGAAATAGCCGATATGGTAGCGAAGAAGTTGAACGTTCAAGGACAGAGGAACTACCCCAATAACCCTATGAGAGTACCCATGCTCAGAAGATGTATGCAGTGCGGAGGAGATCATCCTTCTCACTTGTGTACTAGGGGAGTAGTCCCACCACCTGCTTATGCTTATAATAGACCCACTGTCCCAGGACCTCTACAATTTTGCAGTATAGAACAAAAATACACAAATCACAGCACAGAAAATTGTCCCTACAATAGGCAAGCGAGACCTGCACAGCAATACATGAGACCTTATGGATACCCTCAGAGAGATCAGGGAGGTGAAGCCATTAGATATCCTACTTATCAGCCAGAAGCACCAGTGCCACGACCATATGCATATCAGGGATACACCCAACCAGAGCCAGTACTAGGACAACAACCGCCCCATCCTCAGAATGTTGTCCCAGTCAAGATTGCTCAACCTGAAGAAAACCTAGAGAGAGCAATAGTCCCAGCCACACCTTTGACTAGCAATGAACCATATGACTCGTTTTATGACCCTAGTCAAGGAACATACCCTAATTATGAAAGCTCAATGATGGAATATGGACAGCTAAATGAACCATATGCCTATGGCATGGAAGTACCAGATAGTTCATACGGATATGAGCAGGACTATGTGTCATTAATGTACACAGCTCCTAGAGCAACTATACCACCCCGACCCATGAACAGACCGCCTGTACCTAGAGGACCATGCTACCGATGTGGAGGTGATCATTACATTAGAGAATGCACATTGCCAAACCCACCACCACCACAACGAGTCTGGGAAGGTTACTGTAGTGACTGTGGTAAGGAACACCTATTTAGAGATTGCCCCAAGAACCCCAACAAGGTCACATCCAATGTGCAAATCAATGTGATTGAAGTAATTGAATCATCAGGGAGTGATAAAGAGTACACAGTACCATTGAAAGCAATAACAAGAGCCAAAGCTAGAGAGACCCCTGATAAAACGGATGAGAACAATCAAAGTGACAAGGAGAGGGACACACCCATCCCTCAAAGAGTTGAAGACTCAGAAGAGCCGGAGAAAAGTATTGCAAGTAAAAGGTCCCAGAGATGGAAGCACCGAAGAGATAGGATAAAAGAAAAGAAGTTATTACAAAAGAAAGAAAAGGAGGAAAACAAACAAAAACCAAAGGAAGAACCAAAGAGGGAAAAAGAAATTAAAAATGAAAAGTATCAGAAAGAAGAGGTTGGATCAGTCTTAGCAAATCCTATGCCTGAAGAATTAGCCATGTGGATTCAGGCATACAAGGCACGAGTAAGAGCAGGACCTACCATAGAACAACACGAGAGAGAATATCCAAGAGGCGACTTAGAAAAAGAAAGACTAGAGATCTGCAAGAAATTAATAGAAGTTGCACAACAAACCTTAGAAAAACCTGCATCGCCTTTACCCAATACTCGAATTTCTGAAGGAGAGTTTCAAGAGTGTGTAAACACTCATGAAAAGCCTGAAGTAAGTAGAACACAGAATGACGAACGGGGTATTGAGAGAAAGGAAGGATCCGTAGTTCCCGAGATAGAAGGAGAATGGACTAAGGATCTATGGGCACGAGTTCAAGAGGACAAATGGAAGAAAGTGGAAGGAATGGAAGCACCTTTCGAAGAATTAGAAGCAGAAAACGAAATAGAGGGTTCAATACCTGAACTAAATTCAGAAGAAGTTTTTCCAATGGATGCAAGTGACCAAGGAGAGGAAGATGTAAAGGAACTACCCAATTACAGAGGGGAGTACGAACACAATTCAGAATTATATCGCATTCCCTCAATAAGGAAACGAGAAACGAACCCATCAGTTCAAACATCTGAGATCATACAACGCCTTAGAGAGGTAAAAATCCCTTGTACCCTAACATTCAAAGAACTGTTAAAGGTAAAACCACATTTGAAGGAAAAATTAATCGATCAATGGGAAGTCAAGGAGGAAAAGAAAGAGATAGCAGACAAAGTAAACACAGTGAGAATTCCAGTGGATAAAGTAGGAGACTTTAGTGAGGGAGATGAAGGAAATACTTGCCTTCCAATTACTTATATGGGATACACTACTAAAGCCATTTTAGATTCGGGAGCTGGTGTTGGTATTGCTACCAAAGAAATTTGGGAGAAATGGGGAAAACCAGCATTAAGACCGACACGCATGAAAATACAAATGGCAGATGGACATACGGAGAGACCCTTAGGATTGTTGGAGCGAGTAGTCTTCACTACGTGTGGAGTGGAATTCGAACACACTTTAGCAATATGTCACTTCGAAAGGCCCAGCAATTATGAAATGATTCTGGGAAGGCCTTTCATGAGACAGTTAAAGGTTGTACAAGATTGGGGAAAAGACGCGGTATACCTACAACACGCAGGAACCACCACTAGAATAAACCTACATACGTACACTTATCAAGATGTTCCACCTCTACAATGGAATCAAATTCATAAGGAGGAAGACGATCAATCAATTCATAGTGGAGGTTCTAGTGATCAATCCTGGATGAACGAGGACACTCATCTATGGATATGCCAAGCTGCAAACAAGGAAGAGGAGAGAAGAAAAGGATGGCAGCAGAAACAAGGAATAGCGAGGTCTGTACAAGATCCACCTTACATGCCACAAGTATTTCCGGATGAAGAATTTGAACCACACGGTTGGATGGAAATTTTAGCGACCCTCGATGTTTGTGTAAACAAAGAAGTAGTGACCATGAACGAATGTATCGATGAGGAAGGTTATGATGTTAGCCTGTATGTGGTAGTCCTTCAGGAGGCTGAAGAGGGAGAAATGATCGAGAAAAACTGGAAGGAGGACTACGAGAGCATTGAAATGGAACCAGAACCAATGGAATCTGAGGATGAAAATCAAAAAGTAAACATCATAGCTCATGAAACCTATAAAGAACCTACACAAAGAGAAGAGCTGGAGTTATATAAGGAGTCAGAGAGTGAAGAAAACAGACCACAAGATCAGTTTGAAGTACCAGCTCACTTCAAGAAATATGAAGTAGAAGAGAGGAAAATTGCTATTCAAATGCCGAAAAGAGAAGCACAACCTGAAATAGCATATGATAATAAGGAACAAACCAAAAAGATAGTAGTAATTGTAGAAGAAGGAGAAGAACGATGTACCTTCATAGGACAGGATGTTTCATTAGAGGAAGAACAGGAGTTAATTCGTCTCATAAGAGAATATCGGGATGTCTTTGCTTGGACCTATAAGGACTTGAAAGGAGTCGACCCTTCTATATGTGCGCATAGAATCCCCATGACATCCGAAGCCAAACCTTCTAAACAAAGACCATATACCTATAACGATGTGTATTCAGCAAAAATAAAGGAAGAAATAGACAAGTTACTAGATGCTGGATTTATATACAAAATTGAGCACACGGAATGGGTGTCACCTTTGGTGGTAGTACCGAAAAAGAATGGAAAGTTAAGAGTGTGCATCAATTTGAAGAAAGTAAATGCCGCAACTATAAGGGATAGTTATCCTTTACCAATCACAGATCATCTCTTGGAAAGAGTAGGAGGAAAGGAAGTCTATAGCTTTCTGGATGGCTTTTCAGGGTATAATCAGGTAGCCATTGCTCCTGAGGACCAACATAAAACAGCGTTCGCAACTGAATGGGGAGTATACGCCTTTAGAGTCATGCCTTTTGGTTTAACGAATGCTCCAGCTACCTTCCAAAGATTGATGTGTCATGTGTTCAAGGAATTCCTGAGAAAAAGTATGGAGGTATACGTGGATGATCTTTGTACTTATTCAGCTATACGATCAGAACATATCCCTGAACTAGAAAGGATCTTTGCCAAATGTCGACAATATAGAGTATGCCTCAATCCTGAAAAATGTGTCTTCATGGTTCGACAAGGAAAAATCTTAGGACATATTGTCTCTAAGAACGGGATTTCAACGGATGAAGACAAAATTAAAGTAATTCTAAATTTACCACGACCAAAAACTGCTAAAGAAGTTCAAGCATTTATGGGACATTGTAGATACTATCGAAGATTCATACATATGTACGCCATAATTGCTAGACCTCTTTATGCATTATTGACTCTATTTAATTGGACCGAAGAATGTGAAAAAGCTTTTAATGAGTTAAAGAATCGACTGAGTTCAGCACCAATCCTTCGAGTCCCTAACTGGAATAAACCGTTTCACATTCATGTGGATGCTTCCAAGTTTGCCATTGGTTGCATCTTAGCTCAACCTGCTGACACAGGAAAATTAGACCACCCTATAGCCTATGCTAGTAGACAGTTAAATCAAGCAGAACGCAATTATACCACCACAGAGAGAGAAGGCCTAGGGATGGTGTACGCAGTCAAAAAGTTTAGACATTACCTGCTGGCAAACAAATTCAAATTCTTCATTGATCATCAAGCCCTACTGTACCTAGTCAACAAGCCTTGTAATACAGGACGACTAGTACGATGGTTTTTATTGCTAATGGAATTCGATTTTGAGGTAGTAGTCAAGAAAGGAAATACCCACATAAGAGCAGACCACTTATCACGAATGACCCATGGAGAACCACCCATAGGAGTACTAGATGATTTGCCAGATACATACCTATTTAACCTGGAAGTATGTCCTCAATGGGCAGAAAAGTTGATCCCTATACTTACTCATGGACCTAAAGCTGGGATCACGCCAAACCAAACCCAAGACCTCTGGAAGACTAAAAACCTTCACATCATTGCGGGAAGTTTGTATCACCAGGATTCAAGCGGATTATTGATGAGATGTGTGGAAGAAGAGGAACAAGAAATGTGGCTTCAGAAAGCTCACATAAACCAATGGAAAACTCATTTGAATGCAAATGGAACGTGGCAAACTCTCAAGAGATTTGGCATATATTGGCCAACCATGCAAAGAGATGCACATAACTATGTATCAACCTGTCAGACCTGTCAAGAACAAATCCCAGATGAGAACTCTACCTTATGCTATTCTACCATAGCACCAAGATGGAGCATGCCTCTGGTAAAGTTCTTGAAAACTCAAGAATACCCAGACGGAGCTACTTCAGCGAGGAAATGTGCACTTGAAGAACAAAGTAAGGATTATGCCATTATAGGAAAACAACTCTTTAAACGAGGGAAAGATAACCAATTACGAATGTGCATTCACGAAGAAGAGTATCTTTCTGTTTTAGAGATGGCTCATACAGGAGCTGTAGGAGGACACTTCTCTGCAGATAAAACAGCAAAAATGATCCTCTTTGCTGGAATGTGGTGGCCAACTCTACATCAAGATGTTGTAACATATGTGCAACGATGTGATACTTGCCAACGAACCAAATACCCAATTAGCAGAGATGAAATGCCACTTAGACCCATGATGAGTGCTAGAGCTTTCACAAAATGGGGAATAGACTTCATAGGACCTATTAGCCCACCAGCAAAAGGATCCCATGCTGAATATATAATGGTAGCCACAGATTACCTGACCAAATGGGTTGAAGCAAAAGCAACCAAGAAAAATGACGCAAGAACCACGGCCAAGTTTCTCTTTGAGAACATTTTCACTAGATTTGGACTACCTATAGAAATTGTGAGTGATAGAGGTACGCACTTTGTGAATGAAGTTATAGAAGCTTTAATGAATGAATTCTTGATAATTCATAAGAAATCAGCCCCTTATCACCCCCAAGCCAATGGACAAGCAGAAAGTTCGAATAAAATCTTGTGTACAGTTCTCACCAAAATTGTTAACAATGGTAGATCTGATTGGGATAAGCAGTTACATCATGCTTTATGGGCATTTCGAGTAGCCTATAAAACCGCTATAGGCACTACTCCTTTTAACTTAGTATATGGACAAAATGCTATTTTGCCAATTGATTTCTTAATTCCCACTCTGAGAGTAGCAACTACTTATGAGTGGACGGGCCATGAACTATCAGCTCAATTGGATCAAATAGAAAAGCTTCACGAAACTAGGTTACAAGCAGTAGCAGGCATTTATGCCGCTAAACGACGACAGAAAGCCTACTTTGATGCGCACATTAAGGACAAAAATTTGAAGGAAGGAGATTTAGTTTTGGTATATACCTTGAAACAACATGCTAAGAAGTTGCAGAAGAGAGGATATGGCCCCTTAGTCATTAATCGTATATCCACAAGTGGAGCCATCAACTTAGCAACCTTGGATGGGGATATATTACCAAACTATATCAGCGGATGTAGAGTAAAAAAATACCTAGAACCATTGACCGAAGAAACAATGTCTCGATTAATAAAAGGCAAGAATAGACGCATAGAAGAGGAAAGGATACGAGAAGAAGCGAGATAGGAAGCATTGGAAAGAATAAAGAAATGGAAAGAGTGGATGAGAGAGTGAGATGAGAGATATCGAATAGGAGAAGAACTCATCCCAATGGCTAATTTTAGAGCCACTCAAAACCTAGGATCTCAGAGAACACAACCATATCTAAATTTGGGAGCAGGTAAAACGGAGTACCACTTAGTGGATGCTCTCATTGACACAGGAGCTGCTGTAAGCTGTATCAAGCTTTCTTTGACCCAAAAACTCAAGGAGGCAGTACGCCCATCGATGGCCCAATTGATAGGGATAGGAGGAACGATTACTCAATGCATAGGTGAGATCACCTTACCTTTACATCTTGGCAACAACACTATGGAACAAAAGCTATTAGTGTGTCATGATCAAGATTTACTTGAAGAAGGAGTGTTAGGTCAAGACTGGATTTACAAATATGAGGTTACCATTCAATTGGCTTTAGGATACATCTCAACCAGGATAGGACATCGTGAAGTATTCAGTCTGCTAGACGAACGACCAATCAAATCTGTGAGCATGGAGCAAAAAGTTCATTCTAATGAACAAAGTCATGAATGTATGTTCACTAGCACTATAGAAACACCTTTGTTAAGTACTATATGTGAGGACACATTGAATTCTGCTTGCACACAATGTTCTAATCTAGCAAGTCATGAGAGTGTCAATCTATCTGAAACTAACCTCACCGAAGCACCATGCATAAGAGAGACTAGTCCTCTGAGTAATTCAAAATCTGTACCCATTAAAATATACCCTATTCCGTACACTCAACAAGCTTGGATAAGGAGAGATCAAGTGAAGGAATATCTTCGACGACAAAAGCACACCCGACATCAGAACAAATAATCAAGTGAGAAAACAAATCAGTCGGAACAACGAAGGCATCAACGAATTGCTACAATATGGATCCCAAAGAAAGTAGTCGCCGCTCAACAGGATCGTTCGCAAATCTGGATTCCTAAGTCATGCGCTACAAAGAAACCAAACCGAAATGATGATCCTCAGCACAAGAAGAACACGTATGGTCCACAGGCAAAACAGACACAAAAAAAGAGTTACTGGAAAAAGAAGGAGTCTGTAATGGCAACCCGAGCCATTCCGAGACTTACAAATCAGATCAAACAGACCTACAACGAGAAGAAAAGAACCACATTTAGTGGAAGTGGGCAACATACAACAAGGCCCAGCACAAGGAAGCAGATTTGGATCCCGAAAGACAAAACAAACAGCTTGCATCATCCAACTACTTCCAATTGCACACATATGGAATTGTCAATACCCAAAGTATGCATGATAGGGCCACATTACAAGGCCAAGCATTCGGCACATCCTTCTTCTATTTCAGGATAGTCGAGCACATTTTCCTCTTGGGAAATAGGAGAGCACTTGTACATTAAGAAAATACCCCAAAAAAAAAATTTAATAACCGCTTCGGCTATAAACTAACTTTTCTGTTTTCCTTTTCAGATGAAAATATAAAAATACATAAATATGTGAAAAATCTAGGTATTACCTTTCTCACACCCACGGGAAAGGGGCGACACCATTCACTCGGAGCAATATCGAGCTTATGTCAAGCAAATAAGGAGATTTCTTATAATATATGGCCACTAATTCATGCTCTATATTGAGTGCAGATGGCATCAACTGATTCAGAAGCTACACAACAGGAAGAGGTACAGCTTCTTCCATTGGAATCAGTAACCAGAGCAAGAGGCCATTGGTTCCGTGATGATCAACCAGTGGCAGAGCTCATCTTCATGGCCACAATCAAAATTATGGATACAGATCATTACTTTCCAATCATGTCATAGGATTTCAAGACAATAATACAAGGATTACCTCATATTGAAGATGTATGGACACAAGCGGGCATAGAGGCATTTCTCAAATTGCCTATATATGTTCCAGATTTTCAGAGATGTGCACAGGTAATGAATACCATGCAACCTGCTGCAACAAAAATATCAGTTCCAGAAGCACGTGTCTTGGAAAAAGTCGGAGTTTGGAAGACAATCCAATTCACACATGAGCTAATCAATAAAGCTTTTGGATGGAATCAAGCAGGAATTACTAGTGTCAAAGAGGAGTGCCATGATCCCAAGAAGAGATCATTTTTGGAGATAAACAGAATTGACATAGAAGATGCTGTTCGGTTGGTGCATCAACACTTTTGTTTCCCAAGCATGCACAGATACACGGCTCCACAAAAAATTGTAGTCCAACTATTATCACATGCCATGAGACAATTAGGAAACAGAATCAATTTAACAGGGTATGTTCAGGAAAGATTATTTGAAGCCCAGAAGAAGTGGGGCCAGAAGAAATTTTTGAATGGTAGTTCGGCTCTCACATTACTGATATATGAAGCTCTAGAAATGAAGAATTGTTTGAGAGAGATGCCAACCTCAGAAGAGCTAGCCAAGTATGCAAAATCTGCTACGGTCCCTAAGAAGAAGAAATCAGTTGTTATGATTGACGAAGCTGGAACCAGCACACAAAAACCCATGAGGGGTACAAAGCGTTTACGGGAGGAGGAAGCCCAAGCTACACCACAATCAAAGAGGACTCATCTCTTACCGAAAATCACGACGGCTCAATTACCGATTACAAAGAGAGATCTGTCCGCTGCCCTCGAAGAAACACATCAGTACATGCAAGGGCAGGTGAACTTAAACATTCAAGGTCATCATTATAGACAGGCAAGTCAAGAGAAACAAAAACGAAGTCCAGAGAAGACACCAAAACAGGCTGGAAGATACAAAGAACTAGGGATAGATGATTCCAGCACCAATACAGAGTCCAGCCCTGAAAAAGATACCTTGGATACCGATATACGGACAGAAACTCAAGAAGAAGAATGGAATGAGCTCGATCAAGTAGAAGTGACGCCAGGAAATCGTATAGAAGAGGAAAAAAGAGTAGAAGAATTAATGGAACCGGAGCATGTCATTCAATTGAATGACACTACAAAGATAAGCATCAAGGAAGATACAACCAGTGTTACACAGGTAAAACAACCTATTAAAGAGGAAGAACAAACTCCAGTGAGTAAGGAAATGGAGGGACTACTAAACCAAGAACAAATTGTGATCGAGGTGCCAGATGAGACACCTCAAGAAAATAAAGCAAACATGGGGGCTGAGCCAAGGATCCAACTTCAAATTAGGCAGCCCCATGACACTACATTACATATTGCACAGGGTAAAGACATCAATACCGGAGAAGAACCAAGCATACCAAAAACATGGCTTAATGTGGACGTTACTCAACTAAAACCGGTAGTCAAACAGATGATTCAAACAGCCATGGACACTCAACAGCAGTTGATGGAAATAGATGCCGACTATGATCAAGCAAGAAGAGAAAGGAATCAATTCCAGATAATGAGCGAACAACTATCATCACAACTCATCTCGACACAAAAGGAGCTCACAATCAAAAGCAATGAGTGGCTCGATACAAAAACGCAATATGAATCATTAATCACTCAACATCACCAACTCCAAGCACAGCTCGAAAATCTACAGAAATCATATGATGCCAGCGAGGCGGACAAAGAGAGAATGAGAGCTCGAAGTACGTTGCTCGAGACACAGTTAAAAGTTTATATGGAAGAGAATGACACATTGAGAAACAGGAATAAGGAATTGATGACGTCCTTATTATATGATCAACCAATCGAGCAACAGGCATCCACAGAAACCAAAGAAAAGGAATTGAGAGATCAAATCTCAAAATATGAAGAGCTGCTAAAGCAAGAACAAGCAAAGACAGAGGAATGGAAGAGCCGATACGACAACGAAACAGATGAATTGAGGCATCAATTACAAAAGGTGAACGCCAAATTGATACAGAGCTACAGTGAAAATATGGATAATGTAGCTGACGTTGGTAAAGAATTGCTGGCCACTAAAGAAAAGCTCAGAGTAGCCATGCAAGAGGTAAAAGATAAAGAAGAATGCATAGCACACTTACAGACTCAGATAAAAGAGAAAGAACCGATCAGGACACCAGTAGTGCCGACTAAGGAAAATCCTACTGACGAGGTAGAGGTAAGTCCTCTATCTCACCCGATCTCTAATTCTCCACTACATGAGCAGTTGGCCGATATACATGACGAACATCCAATGCCCTATACTGCAGAAATAAGTCAAAAGGAACGGGCACTAGTGGTGTCCCGCTTAACAGAAAATTTTGAAAATGAAGTGGTCAAAGCTATGAAAGAGGCAAAGATAAAAGGTAAAGACCTGGAAAGAATTCTGAAGCCATTCAATATTCCATACAGACTCTTGAAAGAGAAAACCAGACGTTATATAACGAAGATTACACAGAAGAGTCCAGATGAGCAACTGAATTTCAAACACGACACATTCGCATACACTCAAGCAGAGTTTGAAGCTGCGCAACCAGTGTGGCGACGGAAATTTTTGGAGAAGCATCCCACACTACGGGTGCATTGACAAGCAACGCCATATGCATTCCAGGTAAACCCTTCATTTTGTCCACTACCACGCAGAAGGGATACCAGGGAATTTTTGGATTTGCAACGAAGCGGCACTATAAATAAGCAGTGGCTCAATTATCCTATGCTTCCAAGCCCGCCACATAACTACTTGCCAACGGAGGATTATATGGTCAAAACCATTGAATATTGGCTACAAAATTATGCGACATTACCAGATTTAACTGTAAAAATGACCAATAAAATACTTAGCATGATCCTTACAGTCTTGAAGGTATTCAAGCATGCGGCCTACACATTTTTGAACTTCATCGGTATTAATCAAGGCACGGACATCCTCATTTTTTATCTCTCCGTTATGCCTAGCAGACCGACAATAATGGCATATTTTTCCAGATTAATGTTCTTGCCAAGTGTATATATGCAGACTTTCGAAGAAGCTTTCTTTACAGGATTTTTTGAGATGGATTCAGAAATTTTTTTGAAAATGTCATCCAATCTAAATGCCAGATTAGTGGCATATGAACTCAGCTTCTTCGCAGATCACAGACAGCCACCCAATGACGGTGTGAAGGCAGAACAATGGAAACAACTCATGATACGTGAAGCAAATCTGCTAAATGATACAGAGCAAAGAGTCTATCAAACATACGCCCGTCGCTTATCGAAGCCTGTCGGGGACGACAGAGTCAAGGAGGGGGGCAGTGTTGAGGGAGAGTCAAGTAAGAAGAAGAAAAGAAGAAGACAACGAAAGAAGCAGCTTCACTAAAAAGAACTATTTGAAGATATATCTCTACAGGAAGCCCCGTAGGGGCACGCATCAGGCAACAAGGCAAACAGGCTCAAAGCAATACAACAGGGTCAGATGTTTGCAACGAGGACAAATCACAGGTCCAAAAGTCAGAAAGGGGTAGAGGCCGAAAAGTTCAAGAGGGTGACTAAGAACAGCACATTCCTAGTCACTGGTGGCGTGCGTGGCAACCCCAATAAACAGGCAAGACAAATGCAGCAGGCTCTAGTGTAGTAGAGCTTGAATCAAGAACAGGCCATCAAAGCTGCATGTCTGTTTAAATGCAGGCAAAACTGACCAAGGGTAGCGTGCAGGAGAAACGAGGAAATCAGCTGACGAAAAGCTAAAGCCTGTCAAGGGACGACAGAGACGAAGAGGGGGAGAGTGTTGCAGAGCTAAAAAGAAAGCACAAAGCAGAGAAAAAGACGGGCCCCAAAATTTTTCCGATTTGGACATCATATTTTTGTATCATAATCATTCTTGTAATATATTTTCCGTTGTAAAGGCACTAGAGGAGTCCTCTAGATGCATCCCCATAGAAGATTAGAAGCTTACCCATGTAAAATAGTAGGAAATTAGTATTTTAGTGTATAAAGTGCCGGTCTCTTGTGTGAAAGGACCATTTTTAGGGCACTAGTATATAAGTCAAATGTGACTCTTTGTAAAGAACTTTTTGCCATTGTGAGAATAGAGAGCACAAAAATTCGAATTTGTGTCTTCTTCACTCCATATCTTCTTCTTTGTGAGCTTGTATGCATGTGTATTGCTTGGAAAGAGTGCGTGTGAGTGTTGTCTATCCATGAAAGTGTTTATTTGCTGTAGGTGAGGTGTGTGCGACGTGTAGGAAGTGCTGAAGTGTAGAAAAGTATTCCCGCGACTTAGTATTTCACTCATAACTTGAAGTAGGAGTGTCAGAATTGAGTGAAACCACTGCCATTGGATGCGTCTTCTCGAGAGCTTCGAAATGCATATGCTATTTGCTATATTTGGAGCTCGGAGCTGGGAGAAAAGTCCAAAATACTGACGGCTGCTGCACCAAGTATCGTTTCGCCTTGACCAACAGTTGGAGCTTGTTTGGATAAGTCTTTGCCTTATTTACACTCTTTGAGTAGTTCATTTGCATTGATCATTACATGATTGCATGTCCTCATACACTCGGCTAGGTTTGTATACTCTTTGGATTGATAATTAAAAGCGTGTATCCCCACTATATGCACTTGTGAGGGGATTGAGGTATAGTCTCTTTCTCCACAAGTCCATAAGTTGGTACTTAGGTCAACACATTATGCAACATCAAAAACCTTCTTAACTATCTTCCAAGGTCCACAAAACCTTGGTGCAAGCTTAGTACACTTGCTTGTGGATAGTTAAGTGGAACTAGCTAGCCCTTGAAGAAAAACTCCATCTTCTTTCTCAAAGACCCTAGGAGATCTCTTCCTGTGAGCATATTCCTTTGCCCTATCAATTGCTTGCTGCATCTTGGCTTTAACTATTTCTAAATTTTCTTGGGGGTTTGCTAAGAACTCCGAAGCACTAGGGCATTTCTTTGGCACTCCTATGGTATTGGGAGTAGTGGGATTCATGTCATAGTTCATCTCAAAATTAGACATTCCTATCACTTTATGAAGTTTATTGTTATAAGAAAACTCTACTAGTGGCAAGTAATTTTCCCAATATGTCTTCCTCTTAGACACATATGCTCTCAACATGTCCTCTAGAATCTGTTTAACCCTCTCGGTTTGACCATCTATATGTGGATGATCACCACTTCTCATTTTCAATGACACTTTTAGTTTTTCAAATACAAACTTCCAAAAGTGTCCTGTGAATTTAGCACCCCCATCTGAAACTATGGATGTTGATAATCCGTGCAATTTGAAGACATGCTGGATAAATAGCCCTACTACCTGTGGAGCTTCTACCATCTCCTATGTGGGTATGAAATGAGCCATATTTCTCAATCTATCTACCACAACTAGGATAGTATCTTGCTTCCTTTGGGTCCACGATAACCCCACTATGAAGTCCATGCATACATTGTCCCAATTGTGCTCTGGAATTTGTGCTCTGGATGTAAAAAACCTGGTGTCTTAACCCTTTTTGCCTTCTTGACTTGACACATAAAGCATTGTTGAACATATGCATGAACATCTTTGGCTAATCCAGGACACCAAAATGTTCTTCTAACAAGTTCAATTGTCTTGTCAACACCAGGATGGCCTGCACAAGGAACATCATGGTTACCATGCATGAAATTTTCTTCTCAAATCCCAAGAATCTGGTATGCAAAACTTTCCTTTCCATTTAACTATTCCATTCTCCTTTGAGAAATGGGAATACGAACTTGACTTGTTTTCTTTGCTAGGAGAAGAAACAGCTAAACCACCTCATCTCCTATGATAGAGTCATCACTGATGGCTCTAATGATTTGCAACAAATGTGGATCTTCCACCTATGCTTCCCTTATCTCTTGAAGCAATTAGCTTTCTAGAACGGTAAAGCTCATTTGATACACTATGCGTGATAATGCATCATCTACTATACTCTCTTCACCTCTTCTGTACATGATTTCCATGTGAAAATCCTGCATGAGATCATCCCAACGAGCCTTTCTACCTCAAAGATATGGTTGACTACAAAGCTACTTGAGTGTATAGTGGTATGTGTATACCTTAAAGTCTACACCATAAAGGTAGTATCTCCAGATTTTAAGAGCATGCACCACTACATACAAATCCTTTTCATGCACTCGCCTATTGCACTATGCACTCAACGTTTTGCTTTCAAAAGCTATTGGCTTATCATCTTGGCTCAAGACTGCCGCTATGGCTATGCTGCTAGCATTTATCTCTAACTCAAATGGTTTTTGTGGATCTACCACTTTGAGTACATGAGCCTCTAAAACAAGTTATTTTAGAGTATCAAAACTTTATTGTTGCTCTTGTTTCCATGTGAATGGTAGTTTGCCTTGGTGGAAGTTTGTCTTAGGTGCTGCTATCGACGAATAAGAAGAAATGAATTTTTGATAGAAACTGGAAAGTCCTAAAAATGGCCAACTAAGACCTTCTTGGGATCCATCTAAACCCCATCGACCGACACCACATGCCCTAAATACCTATCTTTAGAAGGAACAAGTATGTCTTATATGGATTTGCAAACAAATAAGTTTCTTTTGACCTATTTAACACTAATCTTAACTTACTTTCATGCTCATGTACAAACCTACTATAGACCAACAAGTCATCAACAAAATCTACAACATCTTTTTCCTTTACTCTAATCTGGTGGTAGCCACTTTTCAAATCTATCTTACTATAAACAATGGCTCCACCTAGAGCATCTAAAAGAACATCTATCTTCGGCATGGGATATCTGTGCTTGATGTTAGTCTTATTGAGTGCTTTGTAGTCAATGCACATCCTATAAGATCTATCTTTCTTCTTCACAAGAACAAATGGTGCTACAAAGGGTGAATATCTATATTTGATGAGCCCTTTTTGCAAATATTTATCCATGATCTTGCAGATTTCATTCTCCTCCTGCAAGCTCATTCAAAATGGAGGTCAAGCGAGTGGACTTGCTCCTGGTATTAATTCGATTCTATGCTCAATATGCAAGGAGATAAACTCAGAGATAATTCTTTCAAAAAAAACTCTTGGAAATCTAGTCTTACTTTATATGAAAGTACTTGAGTGTTCCAACTAGACTTTCCTTGACTGTAGGAATCCATCACTACACAGGATGATGCACAAAATAAAGAAAGTAACTATACTTATAGTCGATCTTGAGGAACTTGGTGGTGGTCACCACTTGTGTCTCATGGAGATCTGGCACTCCACGAATCAATAGCCACCTCCTCTCATGCTCAAACTGATAAACATGTGAACAATCTCTAGTTACCTTCACAAGTAAAAACTTTTTGGATATGTTGGAATGTCTAGCACTAAGCATTTGTGTCATGTGTGTATACATATGTGCGTATGCATCTCGTGTGTGTATATATATGTGTGTATGCATCTCTAGATGCCCTGATCTTAACATTGCGTATCCTTCCATGCGCAACTCCAAGTTTGATGCTTCTTTCCGACAAGATTCATAACTATGTCAAGTCTGTCCATCGATCAAAATTGTTCTATGCTTTTATTGAAACTGTTGACATTGATCGAGGATGCGCAACCATTGCAATTTTCACCTCTCGCACTTTCCATGGGCTTCACCAGTTACGAGTTAGGGCCCAGTGGCAGCACACAGGCTTTTGGGGTTTCCTCTCTGACTGGATCCTTGGATGTTGGAACTTCGAAGAGAGCACATAGACACGTACCTTGAGGCGAAAAAAGATCACGCGTTTATGCTGACTGCACTCATCTACGTGGAGCTGACCAATGAGGGTTCATTTTCAGATGCAAATCTACAACGCGCTGTTTCAGCCGCTCATTTGATTCGGTTTCACTGGTTTTTCCTTACATGGCAAGTTGCAACAATTATAAAAGCCTCTACAATTCTGCTTCTTACCCGCCATTGCCCTCTCTCTCTCTCTCTCTCTCTCTCTCTCTCTCTCTCTCTCTCTCTCAAACACACCACGCATACACATCTGGACACAGGGCAGCCGAGATCACAGCGCCGCCTATTCGTTGAATGATATCCAGTTCTTGAACATCCCATTCTTATCAGAATATATTAGCCAAGCGATAAAGACCTGTGTCTTATCAGATCATCCGTAATAGAACGGTCGGAAAGCTAGCTGACAAGAAAAGTGTAAACAGCTCAGAATGATGTCTGACAGGAAACTCGATGGTGTATACGACAACACATGGTCATTCGTAAGTGTCCTTCCCTAACTTCCCTTATCCTGGCCTGTCACAGGAGTTTCCCTTAAGCTGTGTAGTGTGCGCGCACATGCGTAAAAGTGTATGTGGGTGTGTGTGTGTGTGTGTGACATACAATAGAGGAAGTTGACATTTGTACCTTGAGACAATTGAGACAATTAATTAGAGAGGTGAGCGTCTCTGTTTCGCGTGCATAATGGTTATATTTTCCTGAAGAGAGGCATGGCATAGCTCGCGGAATAGAGGACTGTACCTTCTTCGCGGCCGGATGATTCCATAGGAAATGTGATATGGGATGCAATTTCTGTACTAAGCAGTGTTGTTAATGATAATGAAGAAATCGCATTGGAAATTTTTGCCATACATCTGCGTACCCTGAGGGCCACGTCCATGGATCTGTGAATTCCCCATTTTATCACATGATCTGCCAGATATATGTAGCATAACAATCCTTTTGGATTATCTGATCTTGATTCTTTTTTTTTTCCGAGAATGATGCGGCATGCCTAACAACTGATGTCATTATTTGAATATGCAGCATGATGACTGGACAAAGTGCGAAACCACTTTTGGTGACCGCATCCTGATGGAGTCTGGAACGTTCAGGTGTACACCTACTCAGCATTACGAAGACACACCCGATAGGTCCAAAAGGCAGAGACGAGAACCTTGTCAACTCTACGAGAGAATATCTGCTCAGTCGTGGCCAAGAGCCGATGCTGTTGCGGTAATTGGGAATCAAGGTTCCGCACATAATTCTTGCAACGGGGACCGGTATATCTGTATTGCCGGAAGCTCATCATCTGCTGCTCCTTTGGAATCGTGTGGGTCTGTTCAAACCAACCCAGAGGGGGTACAGACCAAGAATAATGTAATCAAATACAGGTTTGAAGGACCAGACGAGTGCACAAGTAAGTTAAATTATTATGGAGGCGGAGGCGTTGCAGATATAGTCAGCAGCTCATGCCAGCTCTTCGATTCTGACATTTGTCCACCTGAAGATCTTGAGTATTTAGTTGAAGTCTCAGAGGAGGCAATGGCAGAGGAAGCGTTTGAATCTGAATGGAGGAACATCGACCATATCGATGACCTTGATGGATTATTCAAGTATGTACCTTAGGTGTAGTCTGCTAGTCAGTCTCAGGATTATTGATATTCAATTCTATGTTTTGGGGTCATCTAATGAATAATTCCGTTTAGTTTTTCTCTCTTTCAGTTTAGACAATAGTTGTGCATTGCTGTTGGACTCTCTACCCCCATTGGGAGATGCTTTCCAAAAGCTTCAGCAATCTGCTATTGAGCATGTGAGTCCAGAATCAGTTTCTAGATTTGCTCTGAAAGGTTTTGAGGCAAGAGCAGATTAATGAGAAACAACTAATACGTAGACCTTACGATTTCAAAATGCGTCCTTCTTAGCAAAGACAATAATTCAAAGACACAGAGAGAGAGAGAGTCTCCGATTCTAATGTATTCGATTTGCTTTTTCTGCAGGAAAATGTAGTAATGGAGATTTGTTCACCACAAGAAGAAAATGATCAAAATTCTCTATTTGGAAATCTAGACCTCAGGAAATCAAATGGCAACATTGACACTTCAAACGTGCCACTAATCTTTGATCACCCACACAGTGATGAGGCTTTGAATTGCAACGGGACATTTTTAACCGTAGAACGGAGTGTGATGGAAGATGCAGAGGAGTGTCTCTATGTAACTGTGCTCCAACAATGGCTTAACATCGCTTCAAAGGTATTAAGCCAATGCAGTTCTGATGCCTTGACCTTTTGCATGTTTCGTTCATAATCTGGCAATGCTAATTTTATCATCTACTTTTGACTTTTACAGATGGATACCAGAACAAGGCTGTGCATCCGTGATAGTCTGCAGCGGTTAGCAAGGAATGCCATGGAAAGATCCGTAAGGGTTATTGGAGGATTCAAAAGAGAGAACTCTACGCTTACGAACACACGGTGTGCAGCAGATCCAGTTTCAGACATAGTAGAGACAGAAACAAATACCATGGACAGATTCATCGCACATCTTCTTTTTCATAAACAGTATCCTTAAGGATATGCAAATGTGATCATGAATCGCAAACGTCTTTACAAAAAGAGTGATCCTAGATGCAACAGGCTCTCGTGTTTATCAACCCTATGCAACGCTATCAGAGAAGAGGTGTTGTGGAAGATTTGGATAAGAGAGATGTAGGCTCAACTTTCGCAACTCTCCATAGAGACATCCCTTTGTATGTTAGGCAAAAAGTTATAACAATGTGCCCCTGTTTAGAAAGTTGATGGTATTTGTAATACAAGGAGATGACATAAAGAGTAATTGGATCCCTTGTGAAGGGGATGATAGGTTTACAAACATGCTTTGCATCTCTACTAAGTTGTCTCTTTTAATTGACTTTAAGTCTTTTTTTTCAGAGGAAGTTTGGTTGGAGCCTAATCTCCCTTGTTTGAATACATTGAAAGAACAAATGTACAGGTGAGCGGGCAAAGTACCCATCAAACCCCTTGTGTCTACCCAAAGGCAACTAGTTTAACAACTAATTTTTACATTGGCCTAGGGCCCACAATTGTCTTGTCGTAGGGAGGGGTTGAACCCTCACCCCCCCTCAAGAGGTGAAAGGTCCAACTATGAAGCTTAATGTGCGTAAACAATGTAAATCTTTTGAATCAATAATAATGATGATAATAATAACAACAACAACAATAATAATAATGCCGTTCTCATTAAACCTATTGGGATGTCCCTTATTTCCGGAAGAGTAGAGTTGCTATTAATGATTTAACGGAGGCGAATTCATCACCTTCTTTACATCATCTATATCGACTATACAAAATTTGTAAAATATTGTTAAAGCTTTCCCTTCATATACGCATGCCAATGTAACTCCACTCAATACAATGAATCACACTCATTTGATGTATAGTGTGAAAAAAATATGAAAGTGAGCAAACAAGAGAGAAAACACCAACCTCAACTAGACAACATTTGCAGCATTTATAGCACAAAAAGATGAAAATTGAAGCCTTAAAACCAGGAAAAAAAAAAAGCACGGTATTGGTATTTCACTCTTTCTAAGGAACAAAAATCATACATGTCAGACACACAAACTGTGTGTTTTGTAAACAATTTTCATTACCTCGAAAACATTTTTTTACAAGAGTTATAAAAGATGTTCATTACAAAAAATCAAGAACGTGTTTTTTCCAAAAAAAAAGTGATGCCATTATTTTTTATAAAGAGGAACAAAATATATAAAAACTTGAATGAGTATGCAATACCCACAACTTTATGGCCATTGAGCTAATAATCAAAACACAAACCATATTAAATTAATGTGTCTAGTGTCACATGGTTATTCATGTAGCAAGGCCTTATTATGCAGCAATTGAAATAAATAAAAACGAATAATTTCAATAACTTCATAAATACTAATATGAATTCTTTATTATTTTTAATCTAGATGTAGTGAATGAGCCAACATTTTGACTTTTCTAGACTTCATCGCCCATAATTTGTAGTGAATGTTGAGAGTATTTTAAACATTGAAGAAAATTGGCCATTAAAAAGTAAAATACAATCCTATAATTCCATTTCCACTCTTTCTACTTTCATATATCCTCTAGTGACATATTTTGATTTACAATGGCATCTTAACCCAACCACATAACTTCCATCACCTTCTCCCAAGTTTATGTGTTCCTATTTACAATTGTGCATTTGATAAGATAGATACGAGTGTTACTTTTTAGTTTTGCTTATGAATCTCCTCCATGTTACTATACTTAGAAACGTTTCTTGTAGATTTCAATATAACTTCCACTACATTAGATGCTCTTTTTTGTTTCAAACATGGTTATGAAAAGTAAATTGATACTTTTTCTCTCATATTACAATGAGCTTTGATTATTGCATGGATTTTTAGTATAAATAGTGAAGTCAATGTTGAACATCACCTCAAAGGTTTGCACGTAGTGGTTGGGTAAAGAAATATTAGTTAGGAAAGACTACATGAAGAGGTAGGATTCCAGAATCTAATGGTCTCATTATTCTTACTGAAGCTCAATTATTAAATTTTGGGGACTATGAGATGGGAAAATTCTGTTAATGAAGCCTGTAAAGTATGAAAAATTCTACGAAGAATTTTACACGACAAAGTGAAACTATTGTGAAGTTCATTGAAGAGTGTATGCATATGTTATACCCAACATTTTATTTCGTGATGGGTGGAATGGATCTACATTCTCAAACAAATTATCTCAAATGTAAATATAAAATCTTAACAAAATCGAATTTGCCTCCCAAAAGGATTTATGGCATCAATCGATCGTTTATCTAGCATGGAAATCGATAGATGGATTCGTTACCAAGATCTATCCCAAATTAGTAATATCCTCCATGTGTTGTTCCTCAAGAGTAAGAAAAAATATTATCCACTTGCATATCTTTCATTATCTTCCTATTCCTTCATTTCTTATAATATCTTTCTATATTATGCAAAGTAAAAGTATGATCCTAAGCCATGCTAATTAGAGGTAAATCATCCAGTTGAGCTCACCTATATGAAACATAAAAAACCCATGTGAACCTGATTGCCATTTATCCGAGTGACATTGATCTTGTGTTTGTGATCAACATTGATGAGATCATTGATGATTTTGAGGAGAGTTTGATCACGGTTGATCCTTCTCTTTTGACTACAGTTGATCTTTAGCACTTGTCGACTTGATCTTTTTCACATGATCAGGATTAAGCATATTCGGATGATAGAATGAGTTGGTATGGAAATGTAAGGGATCTTGAAAAGACACCTATCCATGCTATCTTCTTAGAATCTCTTAATGCAAGTAGGTAGAGGTCTACTATTTGCATATCTAACTTATTAATGGTCTATGAGTGTGTCTTGTACTACACATGGATACTTTTTGGTGCCATTCTAGAGGAGAGTGACAACTACACCTAGCTAACTTGCATGCGAGATTTTGAAGCTCACAGGTATGCACGCCCCTTAACACAAAGGTATGTCAAGGATGAGAGATGCAAGAGAAGGGGGTGTTGATAGTCGCTAGGGTGGTCCAAGAGGCTTGTTAAGACGAGAAGCATGCATATGTCAACTTGTTATCGAGCTTAGAAAGAGTCGAATTCTATTGCTGACTCATCAAAAAGTCGAGTCCCATTGGAATACCTAATAGGCAGAAGATTTTGTCCCTTGAGGATCATTTGACAGGTCAACCAAAATTTGAGGTGGATGCCGAATAATGGCTTTGAAAGTAGTTTTAGAGTGGTTTATTTTGGAACCCAATTCCTTACAAAATGAATTTAGGCAACACCAAAATGTATCAATGTTGGTCGTATTCTTATGCACAAAAGCATTTGTGTCATCAAGAAAGAGTCTCATGATCATTTAGTCTTGATTGAAGGGAAGAGAGAGGCCTTGAATATGAACTAAATGTGCATTCTATTTAACAAGGCAACGAACACCGTTGATAGTGATCGCAAAGAGAGGGGCCAAGGGGAAAGCTTGCATGAATGTTTTAATCAAATAGCTTGAGAAAGCTAGCCATTGATGTTTATCTATGTTTTGCATTTCCCACCAATGTTGAGACCATCTCAATGAATGTCTGGCCACAACCCAAGTCTTTTAGAGATTGGAGAATGTAGTCCCACTCGAGTCTACCATAAGCTTTATCAAAGTCAATCTTAAGGAAGATGTCATGTTGAGTGGACTCAACAGCAAAAGGTAGACCTTCCCAAACATCAATGATAGCCTCAAGGATGGACCTCACCTTGATGGATCCATTTTTATCCTCTTTGATCCAGTTTTGAAGGTGACAAGTGATACGACTATCAATAACTTTAGCAAGGATCTTGTAGCCTATTTGTAACATCATAATTGGATGTCAATTTACAATGTTGTTTATGCTATCTTTTTTCTAAATAAGCTTGATAACACCTTCATTAAGATATTGAGGTAGCGCATCAAAGGAAATGGCCTCTTGTCACACCAAACATAATGGAGTAGTCACCACGTGCTTGAAGGTCTTGAAAAACTCATTGGTGAGGCCATCCAGCCCCGGGCCTTTTCCATTAGGAACTAAATCAATAAATTCAAGAATCACATCATCCAAAATGGGAGCTTCAAGAAGAGGTTTCATATTTTGTGGAATTATTTTGGTTCTCACTGTAGAGATGAAGGCCATGCAATACTGCCTGTGAGGAGATAGAGGCGTGGAAACCCCCAAAAACTGGGTAAAGTGATTGACAATCAATGTACTATTTTCTTCATCTTTCTTGCACTCAACCCCATCGATATCCATCATGAAAGAGATCGCTTCTTGAGTTGCTTCTTTTTAAGGAGGCCCTATATGTCTTTACTAGGTTTGTTCACTTTTTCCACCCACCAATCTTTCACTAAGATTAAGGAGAGATGGCTTAGATTTCTATAGAGCTATCATTAGACATGCATTCCATGTGCTTTTCCATAGGAGACATGCCCAATATGGCACATGGGAGGCAGTATTGGCAAGCATATCCTTCTCCTTTAGGTTCAAGTGCAACCTTCTCCCATTGGGTCACGTGCATCCTTCTTTGATAGCGTAACAATTTTTGTATCACCAAAATGCTTTTATATCCTTCCTTATCGATCCATTTCATGCGCTTTATAGCTTGTTTCAATGTTTTTGATGAGTCCTAAAAAGTTCAATAGGTGAAATGCAATAGAAATGGCTCAAGGACATTGTATAAAGCTAACAAAACTTGCAACAAATCCTCTTTCACTTGCCTTGATCACCTAAAGAAAAG
Source organism: Ceratopteris richardii (assembly GCA_020310875.1). NCBI lineage: Eukaryota > Viridiplantae > Streptophyta > Polypodiopsida > Polypodiales > Pteridaceae > Ceratopteris > Ceratopteris richardii. The sequence goes on along the minus strand of CM035421.1, from coordinate 183,740,567 downwards.
TATAATCGGGCAAAAATTCTTCAAAATGGAGCAACATGATAGATAATAATTCAACACACTTCAATTTAGTGTCCACATTTAGTCTCAAGCAAAATACACACTCAAAATGTATTGAAAAGTCAGAACAAGAGTTTGCAAGAAGTTAGATCTCACAACTTTACTTGACAGAAATTACTTACCAATGAGAGCCTTGGCCTTTTTATGGTAGTTCTCTCAAGGTCACTCTCTTTTTATTTCAAAAGTCCTCGAAAAATAAAAGAACCTACTCTAAAATAGCTCCTACCTTGTGGACTTTCAAGAACCTACTCTAAAATAGCTCCTACCTTGTGGACTTTTAAGGGAAGAATCTTCCAAAATTTACAAAAATTGATTCCACATGTATGTACATTTCTTCTTGTCTACAAAAGTGCTTTAGAAATATGCAAAAAGAATTATGTGACTACCATATTGTGTAATATAGGCTTCATGTAGCATAGGCACAGTAACTGTGTGGAACCTTGATTACAATTTTATGAACTTTTTAATGTCTTCAAATCAGAGATCAAGTTCCAAATAACATTAAATATGCAAAGATCCATGTGTTGTTGCCTTCAAGGGCTTTGTACTCTTCTTTCATAGCTTCTTGCCACTCGTTTATGTCCTTGGCCTCTTTATAGTTAGAAGCTTCATGGTCTTTGATAGCCCTAGACATGAAAGCATAATGCCTAGTAATACAACTATCATAGAGAAGCCATGAGATTGGATGTTTTACTCGTTTTGACCTCCTTTCTTCTACCTTTGGTGTGATAAACCTTCTTTGCCTTGGTACCTTGATCTCTAATTTTAATCCCTTTCTAACATAGGTTCTTCAAAGTCTTCAACTTCATGTCCATATTCATCAAGCTCTACCAATCTTGCCTTTCTTTTATTGACTAATTGATGGGCTGAATCCATGCTTGGAAACCATTTTATGCTTGGACCATTGATTTCGGAAATATCTAGAACCCTCGCTACATATCTCCTCTTTGCCTCTTTAATATCTTCATCCTACAATAGCACTTTGGAAGTTTACCATGGTTTGAGATCATCAAACACTACATCTCTGTATATCTTTAACTCCTCCGTTTCTCTGCTCAAGAGCATCCTGTAACCTTTTTTATCCATAACATAACCATTAAACATACATATTTCAGCCCTTGCATCCATCTTACCTCTCAATTCTTGTGGAACATGCATGTAGCATACACACCCAAAGATTCTAATGTTGAAAGGCTGGTTTCCTTCCAGTCCATGCCTCCTCACTCGTCATTTCATGTGCCCCTAATGTGGGACACCTATTCATCAAGTACATTGCAGTAGAAACATCATCTACCCAATATGTTAATGGCACATTCATTTCATTTAACATACTCCTAACGATTTTAGCAATGTACCTATGCTTCCTTTCTGCCAACCCGTTTTGTTGGTGAGTATGCCTATAAGTGATTTGCCTCTTTATACCTTATTCCTGCAAGAAATCACCAAAGGCATGGGAGTATTCTCCCCTTGCATTTGACCTTAGGGTTTTGATGTAGAAACCTATCCTCTTCTCAACCTATGCCTTAAAACTTTTCAAGACATCAAACATGTCTCATTTTTGCTTTATACAATACAATCACACTTTCCTTGAGTATTCGTCAATGAAGGTTACAAAATACCTAGTACCTACAAGAGAGGGTTCTTTGGATGGCCCCCACACATATGTGTGCAGAGGTTCTAACACACCATGTTCGACATATCCACTCTTGAAGGGCTGCCAAGCAGACTTGTCTAGTTGGCAAGCTTCACACATCTCATGCAACATTTGTAAAAAAAAGGTTGGTAAACCTCTTACCAATTGCCTATTCCTCATGTTTTTCAACCTTTGAATGTTGATGTGACCACACTATTTGTGCCACAAATCCAAGTATCCAACCTTCTTGTCTCCATAGCTGATGAACATTGATGTGTTCCTTGCCCTTTTCCAATGTCAAGGGTGAACATCCTTCCTTACTTATTTCCCTTAGATATTAGATCATAGACATTCCGTGGATCTGTAATAGAGCATCATTTGTATTTGCACTTTACTTGCTATCCCCTTTCAACCATATTTCAAACAAAAGTTAAGTTATTTGTGATAGTAGAAACATGCAATGCCTCATATATTCATCTTTCTTTGTATCTCATGCTCTGTGTTGTCTCATGTCTCTGCAACGCCTCTTTGCTTGGGTGCTTGAAGATTGGTGAAATATTCCTCTCTAACTATACCACCACTATCTATATACCACACCTCATCATGTGCTTGGCTTTCACTACTATACTTCATAGCCAACAAATGCTCATTTTTTGAATTGGTTGAGGAGTTAACATAGTTCACTTGCCCTTTGTAATTGTTCCCGCCTTGCTTTTGCCAATAATCTTTGGTGTATTTTCCTTGCTTCCCACAATTCAAGCCCCCATTTGAGTTGGAATATTGTGTACCTCCGTACCTTCCTCCTCTACCTCTATCTCTTCCTCTATTGACCTTCATCATGGCGTGGTTGAATCCCTTGATATCTTTGGCTACCTTGTTTGTAGTTGCATCTACCTGTTTGTCTTGAACCACCTCTGTTGCCTTTGCCTCACATCCCTTGCCTCCATAAAAGAGTTGTTCTTTGCTACCCTTTGACTTGTTGCGTCCATGGTTGAGCTCCTCAGTCACCATAAGAGAAGTATTTTTCTGAAAGTTGGGTAATGAATCCCTTACATACATAGAGGTTGTGAATGCTTTTCATTTATCATCTTCCCTAAGCCCATTATGTGTGTGGGAATAGTAGGCCATCATCATCTCTAACACATCCTATTGATCCGACCACATCAAAAATATCTTTTAAAGCATCCTATTTGAGTATTTTTCGAAGTGGGGTGGGCCTCAATAATAATAAATTAGAATTTTACGAGATTATCTAACACATGGACCTTATCATACACACATTAAGACTCAAAAAGAAGATGATTGAGAGATAGAGAGAGAATAGATAGGTTTTCAAAGTGTATGATAAGCTAGAATCCTCACCTACACTATCTTATATTCAAATGTCAAATCACAATGTGTGTATATGATACAAACTAATAGTATCTGAATCTAGGTAGAAATAGGAAGTAGATTCAAGAAATTGTGTGCCTAATAGGTATGAAGAGAGTGTGTGTGAATATGGGGAATATGAGCAATTTAGAACTTTTTTATAGAAAACCTGAATTTTGACTATACTAAATAAGAAACTAATGAGTTAACAAGTGAGGACAGACGTGGACTTGTTAGTCACAGTATGTTGGTTGACGTGAACTCCTCCAAATGTATCCAAATATGGAGCACATCTCTTCCAACGGTATAAGAACTCCTTACCTAGTTGATCACCTCAAAGATCACCAAAGATCTCCAATGTTAGAGCTTGTGGAAGCGTGATGACTAACAATGACCAAAGTGTCTTCCTTATATGGTTTATGAGTCCCAAAAGAAAGCATCCTCAAAAAAACTATCGCAAATCATGATCTTCATACAAAAAAACTCTTGTTGTTTTCATGCATGCTTTGATTTTCATGTCTCGAAAACCTAATGTTTGCTTTCTAAAATAAATCACACAAAGTGTTGCTGCTGATGGGGTTTGAACTCGAGTGGGTTCAATAAGAGGGAATTCTCATATCCAACATGCTAGGGTGCTTTCTTTGTGATGCAGTCTATAATGACTACACCATATGCTGGCTATAATTGAGATTTCTACCAATTTGACCATTGTTTCCAACAATCCCCCCTTAAATGTCATAATGCTACAAGATTTATTAACCTGCAAAACTTTTGATATCTACAAATATATCTCTTTGTTCATCTCCAATGAATTTTGTGCTGACCGTGCATGAACCTGGATATTTGAGAAACTGCAAACTGAATGTCTATACGTGTGTTACATAGATATATAAAGAAACCAATTGCTTGACTATATAATGTAGTATCAAATGGTTTTGAATTTGCTTCTGACTTTAATGACACATTGACATCCATAGGTGTCTGCATAGGCTTGGAATATGTCATCTCAAACCTTTCCAACAATTTCTCAATGTAGTTCTACTATGTCATGTAGATACATGCATCTCTATATATGAACTCAATCCCAAGATAATAATGCAAAATACGTAAGTCATTTACATCAAATGTATGTTTAAGCTGTGCTTTAAAATACTAAAGGTTTGAATCCTTGGGAACTGTCATGATCATAACATCAACATGTATGATAATAATAATCAAAACATCTTTCTCAGCTTTAACATAAAGATAGGGAGATGCATTTGAGTTTTCAAAACCAATAGATACAAGATATTCATGTATCTTCTCATACCAAGCTCTTGGTGCTTGCTTTAGTCCATACAAAGCTTTGATAAGCTTGCATACTAAATGCTCTTTACTGATCTCTTCAAAACCTTCTAACTGCTGAACATAAACATCTTCACGAAGATCATCATTAAGAAATGTGGTTTTGATATCTAATTGGTATACTTTCCAACCAAAGAATGCACCTAAAGAAAGTATATGCTCACTACTATCATTCTAGATGTAGGAGCAAAAGTCTCTTCATAGCCAATTCCTTTCTTTTGTGCATAACCGTTAACAACTAATCTTGCTTTATACCTGTCTATTGTACCATCTACATTTCTTTTGATTTTGAAGATCCACTTCACACCAATAGCTTTCTTACCTTTTGATAACTCACAAAACTTCCATGTTTGATACTTATGAGTAGAATCAATATCTTCTTGCATAGCTTTCTTCCATACATGACTATGTAATGCATCTTGAACACTAGTTGGTTCATTCTCAAGTGAATTAAGAGCTAAAATATTATGAATCTCAAAATGTTCTTCATAATTTACCTAGTATGTTTGTTGTCTCCTTGTTTGACTTTTGATTCTTCTAGTGTATTCCTTTATACAATTCCTTCCAGGTTTGATATAACCACTTTGGCGTATTCTTGAAAAGTGGTGGAATCCTTTTTGGTTCTTCAACATCTCTTTCTTATGGAACTCTAGAACCTTCTCCAACTTCATAAGTTGAAACTTCAAGAGGTACTGATGATGGAATATGTACTGATGTACTCTCTCTTCATGTGGATCTCTTAGGGTTTGAGTCATTGTGTACCTAAGATCCAACTTAGGGACTTGTGGAGAAATAGACTATACCTCGATCCCCCTCAAGTGCATATAGCCGAGTGTATGAAGACATGCATTCAAATGATGATCAATGCAAACATGCTTCCCAAAGAGTGCAAACAAGGCTAAGACTAACCCAAACAAGTTTCAACTGTGAGTCATGGTGTCATGATACTTAGAGCAGTAGCAAACAGTAAATTGAGCTTTTCTCTCAGCTCCAAACTCCAAATATAGCAAATAGCATATGCGTTTCAAAGCTCTCGAGAAGATGCATCCAATGGTGGTATTTTCACTCAATTCTGACCTTCTACTTCAAGTTATGAGCAAAATACTGAGTTGCGAGAATGACCTTCCTACACTTCAGCACTTCCTACACTTCACACATCCCTTAACAACAGTAAATAGACACTTTCATGGATACACAACACTTCCTAACACTCTTTTCAAGCAACACACATGCAAACAAGCTCACAAGGAAGATGATACAGAGAGGAGAAGACACAAATTCGAAATTCTGTGCTCTTGATTCTCACAATGGCCAAAAGGTCTTTACAAAGAGTCACAAATTGACTTATATACATGTGCCCTAAAAATGGTCCTTTCACACAAGAGACCGGCACTTTATTCACTAAAAGGCTAATTTCCTACTAATTTACATGGGTAAGCTACTAAGCTTCATGGGTATGCATCTAGAGGACTCCTCTAGTGCATTTACAATGGAAAATATGTTACAAAAGTGGTTATAGTACAAGAATAGGGTGTCCAAATCGGAAAAATTTTGGGGCCCTTCTTTTTCTCTGCCTTTTGCTCTTCTTAGCTCTGCAACACTCTCCCCCTCTTTGTCTCCGTCATCCCTTGACAGGCTTTACTTCTTGTCTTCTGCTTGTTTAAGAGGTCTGAATACACGCACCCAGCGGTTGAAGCGGCAACAAGGACTGTCAAACAATTGGTTATCTTATCCGAGGTATGTCCTTTGCTTCTTTTTGCCCCTTGGTATTCCTTATATCACATATATGGGTTACTGTATTTAGTTGGGCTGGCACGCACGCCACCAGTGACTAGGAACGTGCTGTTCTTAGTCACCCTCTTCAACTTTTCTGCCTCTACCTCTTTCTAACTTTTGGTCTTCTGATTTGTCTTTGTCTTCACATATCTGACCTGTTGTATTGCTCTGAGCCTGTTTACTTTGCTGACAATGCACGCTATTAGTGGGAGGATTATTACCTGCCAAGTATCTTCTTGCACTTCTTCATGGATACTTCCTGGCCCTGGTCCGTCCTTCCCATGAAATGTCCTGGTTCTGGTTGTTCTTTAATTCTATTCTTCTTTTCATCTTTTTGTTGGACTCTCCCTCAACACTGCCCCCCTCGTGAACTCTGTCGTCTCCGATAGGCTTTGGAAGTCGACGGGAGTATGTTCTGTACACTTTTTGCTGTGTTTCATTAAGCAGATTAGCCTCACGTATCATGAGTTTCTTCCACTATTCTGCTTTCACACCATCATGTGGTGGCTGTCAGTGGTCAGCGAAGAAGCTTAGCTCATATGCCACTAATCTCGCATTCAAGTTGGATGACATCTTTAAAAAGATTTATGAATCAATTTAAGAAAAAACTGTGAAAAAGGCTTCTTCGAATGGTTGCATATATATACTCGGTAAAAACATCAGCCTAGAATAATATGCCATTATTGTGGGTCCGCTAGGCATAACAGACAAATAAAAAATGAGGATATCTGTTTCCTGATTAATGCCAATGAAATTTAAAAATGTATACGCCGCGTGCTTGAACACCTTCAAAACTGTAAGGATCATGCTGAGAATTTTATTCGTCATTTTGATAGTTAGATCCGGTATTGTTGCATAACAATGCAACCAAAATTCAATGGTTTTTATCATATAATCTTCGGTTGGTATATAGTTATGAGGTGGACTTGGAAGTAGCAGATAATTCAGCCACTCTTTTTTTATCACACCATTCTTCTGCATGTCCAAAAATTCCCTTACGTCTCCACGATAGGGTGTTGGGAAAAATGAAGGGTTTACCTGTAATAAGTATGGTGCTGCTTGCCAATGCACCCGCAAAGTAGGATTTTTCTCCAGAAATTTTCTTCTCCATACCGGCTATGCAGCTTCAAATTCTTCTTGAGTATACTTGAATGTGTCATCTTTGAAGTGCAACTACTCGTCTAGACTTCTTTGTGTAATCTTCTTTATGTATTGCCTTGTCATTTGAAGTAAAAAGGTACACCAAATTCGGAACATTATATAAGAAATAGATTGGAATAAATTTGTGGCCATGTTCTAATATTTTTTGGGAACTTTTATTTTCTCATTGGGGGCATATATCCCAAGTTTAAGCTACCCCCTAGCTAAGCCAACCCCATGATGGCTAGAGTTTTCTCATAGGCATGATCTTTGATCAGTACAAGCTGCCTATTTGGATAGTTTGTATTCTGTCTTGCGCAAGGCACTTAATAAAGCTCACAATGTTCAAATTTAATGATCTATCAATTTTTGGAAATCTTAGAAATACTTTTTTTATGGTGCAAGATTTCATAGCTTTAGTCCTCTGTTCCAAAGTGATTCTATTTTTGGTGGATTTTTGTAGTAATAGATTGTTCATAAGAAGGGTCCATCAATCTTTGTTGCAATTAGGAGTGGATATACTCTATTCATGGTATTAGAGCTCAGCATTTCACACTGAGGACATTAAGAGGAACTCATAAACCATATAAGGAAGACACTTGGTTCATTGTTAATCATCACTCAAGCTTCCATAAGCTCCTACCATTGGAGATCTTTGGTGATCTTTGAGGTGATCAACTAGAGGAGGAGTTCCTATACTCTTGAAGGAGTTGTTGCTCTACATCTGGAGACATCTAGAAAAATTTTGTGTCAGTCAACATACTGTGAGTAACAAGTCTACATCTATCCTCGCTTGTTAATTCACTAGTTTCTAATTTAGGATAATCAAAATTGGGGGTTTTTGCAAAACAGTTCTAAACGTTTATATTCTCCATATTCTCTCTCCACACACACACACTCTTCATACCTCCTAGGCACATAATTTCTTGTATCTAGTTTCTATTTCTTCCTACATTCAAATATTGTCAATTTGTATCATATACACATATTTTAATTTAACATTTGAATATAAGATAGTGTAGGTGAGGGTTCTAGCTTACGGTACACTTTGAAAACATATCTATTCTCTCTCTATCTCTTAATCATCTTCTTTTGTGTCTTAAGGTGTGTATGCGAAGGTTCATATGTTGGAAGATGCGATGAACCTATGATTTATTATTATTATTGAGATCTGCAATTGGATCAATAGGATGTGTTAGAGATGATGATGGCCTAGTTGCCCACACACTTAGTGGGATTAGGGAAGATGATAAATGAAAGACATTCACAATCTCTACGTATGTATGGGATTCATTAACCCAATTTTGAGAAAATTAGTTCTCTTATGATGACTGAGGAGTTCAACCATGGAGGCAATAGGTCAAAGGCCAACAAAGACCAACTCTTCTATGGATCCAAGGGAGAACGAGGCAAAGGCAATAAATGTGGTTCAAGAAAAAGAGGTAGAAGCAACTACCAACAAGGTAGCCAAATATATCAAGGGATTCAACCAAGCCATGATGAAGGTCAATTATCAAGATAAATTGTTCATATTCTCCATTCTCTGTCTCTCACTCACACACACACACTCCATTTTCTGCC
>CM035421.1:183706665-183726665 GCA_020310875.1 Ceratopteris richardii | reverse complement strand
ATCTATCGCAACAGACATTGTTTATTGCGATAGACAGGACCCCATGATAGACAACCATCTATCATGACGGGTACTATCTATCATGGCATACTAATGCCATGACAGATGATATATAGGTTTATCGTGACAGAGACCTGTTTATCGTGATAGAGAGGTCTATCGTGATAGATAGGTCTATTGCGACAGACACATGTCTACCATGACAGACAGCCATGCATGATAGAGACTGTCTATCATGATAGATATATGTCTATTGCTATAGATAGATCTATCGCAAGAAAACACCACCTATCACAATAGACATACAATTTTGACAAAATTTAAGGTGCTATTTTTTTTAATATTAGGGCTAAATTTTTCAAGATTTTTTGCCTACACCATTACGGAGGCCTTAGATAATTACTACAAATATCTTGAGAGATCTTGAGGGATCAATACTTTGGGTTGATGATCTAGGCTACTAGTTACTCCTGGATGACATCGTTTCTCAACTGTTTTTGTTTTCTATTAAGTATCCTATATGGAGAATAATTTGTGCTATCACTTTCCTATAAATAAACAATACCCTCTATTAGATTATCCTTTGTGGAAATATGGTTTCTAAGTTTACTAACATGAAACACTGGATGGACTCTGCAATCTAGAGGAAACCCTTATCGTTATGCAACATCAATAACCTTCTTAACTATCTTCCAAGGTCCACAAAACCTTGGTGCAAGCTTAGTACACTTGCTTGTGGATAGTGAAGTGGAACTAGCTAGCCCTTGAAGAAACACTCCATCTCCTTTCTCAAAGACCCTAGGAGATCTCTTCCTGTGAGCATATTCGTTTGCCCTATCAATTGCTTGCTGCATCTTGGCTTTAACTATTTCTAAATTTTCTTGGGGGTTCGCTAAGAACTCCGAAGCACTAGGGCATTTCTTTGGCACTCCTATGGTATTGGGAGTAGTGGGATTCATGTCATAGTTCATCTCAAAATTAGACATTCCTATCACTTTATGAGGATTATTGTTATAAGAAAACTCTACTAGTGGCAAGTAATTATCCCAATATGTCTTCCTCTTAGACACATATGCTCTAAACATGTCCTCTAGAATCTGTTTAACCCTCTCGGTTTGACCATCTATATGTGGATGATCACCACTTCTCATTTTCAATGACACTTTTAATTTTTCAAATACAAACTTCCAAAAGTGTCCTGTGAATTTAGCATCCCCATCTGAAACTATGGATGTTGATAACCTGTGCAATTTGAAGACATGCTGGATAAATAGCCCTACTACCTGTGGAGCTTCTACCATCTCCTATGTGGCTATGAAATGACCATATTGCTCAATCTATCTACCACAACTAGGATAGTTTCTTGCTTCCTTTGGGTCCACGATAACCCCACTATGAAGTCCATGCATACATTGTCCCAATTGTGCTCTGGAATTTGTGCTCTGGATGTAAAAGACCTGGTGTCTTAACCCTTTTTGCCTTCTTGACTTGACACATAAAGCATTGTTGAACATATGCATGAACATCTTTGGCTAATCCAGGACACCAAAATGTTCTTCTAACAAGTTCAATTGTCTTGTCAACACCAGGATGGCCTGCACAAGGAACATCATGGTTACTATGCATGAATTTTCTTCTCAAATCCCAAGAATCTGGTATGCAAAACTTTCCTTTCCATTTAACTATTCCATTCTCCTTTGAGAAATGGGAATACGAACTTGACTTGTTTTCTTTGCTAGGAGAAGAAACAGCTAGACCACCTCATCTCCTATGATAGAGTCATCACTGATGGCTCTAATGATTTGCAACAAATGTGGATCTTCCACCTATGCTTCCCTTATCTCTTGAAGCAATTAGCTTTCTAGAACGGTAAAGCTCATTTGATACACTATGCGTGATAATGCATCATCTACTATACTCTCTTCACCTCTTCTGTACATGATTTCCTCAAAGATATGGTTGACTACAAAGCTACTTGAGTGTATGGTGGTATGTGTATACCTTAAAGTCTACACCATAAAGGTAGTATCTCCAGATTTTAAGAGCATGCACCACTACATACAAATCCTTTTCATGCACTCGCCAATTGCACTATGCACTCAACGTTTTGCTTTCAAAAGCTATTGGCTTATCATCTTGGCTCAAGACTGCCGCTATGGCCATGCTGCTAGCATTTATCTCTAACTCAAATGGTTTTTGTGGATCTACCACTTTGAGTACATGAGCCTCTAAAACAAGTTATTTTAGAGTATCAAAACTTTATTGTTGCTCTTGTTTCCATGTGAATGGTACTTTGCCTTGGTGGAAGTTTGTCTTAGGTGCTGCTATCGACGAATAAGAAGAAATGAATTTTTGATAGAAACTGGAAAGTCCTAAAAATGGCCAACTAAGACCTTCTTGGGATCCATATAAACCCCATCGACCGACACCACATGCCCTAAATACCTATCTTTAGAAGGAACAATTATGTCTTATATGGATTTGCAAACAAATGAGTTTCTTTTGACCTATTTAACACTAATCTTAACTTACTTTCATGCTCATGTACAAACCTACTATAGACCAACAAGTCATCAACAAAATCTACAACAAACTTTCCAATGAACAGTCATAAAATATCAATCATTAACATCCTAAAAGTAGCAACTCCATTAGTCAAACCAAGTGGCATAACTAAATAATCATAATCCCAAACGGGTCCTGAAAGTTGTTTTATACACATCTTTTTCCTTTACTCTAATCTGGTGGTAGCCACTTTTCAAATCTATCTTACTATATACAATGGCTCCACCTAGAGCATCTAAAAGAACATCTATCTTTGGCATGGGATATCTGTGCTTGATGTTAGTCTTATTGAGTGCTTTGTAGTCAATGCACATCCTATAAGATCTATCTTTCTTCTTCACAAGAACAAATTGTGCTACAAAGGGTGAATATCTATATTTGATCAGCCCTTTTTGCAAATATTTATCCATGACCTTGCAGATTTCATTCTCCTCCTGCAAGCTCATTCAAAATGGAGGTCAAGCGAGTGGACTTGCTCCTGGTATTAATTCGATTCTATGCTCAATATGCAAGGAGATAAACTCGGAGATAAGTCTTTCCAAAAAAACTCTTGGAAATCTACTCTTACTTTATATGAAAGTACTTGAGTGTTCCAACGAGACTTTCCTTGACTGTAGGAATCCATCACTACACAGGATGATGCACAAAATAAAGAAAGTAAATATACTTATAGTCGATCTTGAGGAACTTGGTGGTGGTCACCACTTGTGTCTCTTGGAGGTCTAGCTCTCCATGGATCAATAGCCACCTCCTCTCATGCTCAAAATGATAAACATGTGAAGCAAAGTCTATGACTTGTCGTTTCCTAGCATGCCACTTTTTACTTAGGACTACATCAAAACGGGCTAGTCGTGCTATTTCAAATCCAACGTGTCCTCATAGTATTGCATCTGAATGGGTAGACCTACTACTAGTCCGTCCCATGTCCGAGTTCCCTTCCCATCTGATAACTCCATTGTGTAGGCATACTCGGACTGCACACTATCTATGTGTAACCTTCTGACTAGTCTGGAACTGACCCAGTGTCAAAGAGGACCTTGATAGGCTATCCTGCCACAAATCCTCTCATAACAATGAGCTCTATGTCTAGGAATTGGTATCCTTTCTATGCCACTGGCGAAAGCACAACATCAGGGATGGTAGGAACCTTCTTCATGACCATCATGGTCACTATGACAGATGATATATGAGATGGGAAATCACCAAAATCCTCATCTACATCACTCCCTGCTTGCATAGGATTTATGACTATGGTTGCCACTATCTTTTTCTTCTAAGGAAAGATCCTTAAAGAGGTGTTATCCTAGGCATCCATAGCACATTCCTTCCTTCATTGCCTTCTCTTTCTACCTAGGGGTAAGGATAAACTTTTTCTATGCCCTCCCAGTCATAGCAGACACTTTTCTTTTTCCTCTTGACATTGTCTTGATCATGTGCAACTATTTGGCCTCTTTTTGAGGTTATGCACTGGTTTAGATAGGAGTGTATGTGGAAAAGGATCAACTCGTCTTAGTCCATGAGGATCTCTGACCTTGGGAGCCTATGCCTCTGTGGCCATCCTCATAAACTAGATCCATCTCTATGGGTTGTGCCAAAGAGTGACATCTCCCCTTTCTAACTAAAGGTCGAATAATTTCTCTAAGTCCCAAGACAAACTTGTGAACTTGAAGAAACTCTAAAATAGAGTCAAGTACTTTGAGAAGTACCTCACTATAGTTATCTACATAATCCTGACGGTTTGGTTTTTCTGACTTATGAAAAACCAAGTGTCTAGTGCGCTAGACCTCTCATCAAGCAATAAAAAATTATTATACAACAAGACTTTAAATTGTTCCCATGTAGTGGTCTCTTCCTTGTCTTGCTTAATCTTACCACCTGTGTGCAACGTCCATAAGATTACATGTGGCTTGCTGAATCTTATGCCTATCCTCCACAATATGGCATAGACAAAAGCACTACTCCCACTTGCTAAGCCACTGATCAACAACATTAGTAGTCCGTGCACTAGTAGAGCCATGATATCTTGGTGGCTTAAGGTCCTTAAGGTGCCCTAGGCCTCTCTAACTAGCACAGTCTCTCTAGGAATCTCTGGAGTTTGATGCTCGCTTGGAGCATCTGAGCCCATTCCTCGTAGGTCAATCTTAGGCATCACTTAGTCTCTCTTCGAGCTACACACATGCTCCAAGATATCATTAAGTGCGCTCTCTAGTTGTGATAATTCATAGAACTCGTGAAATGTCAAAACGTTGAGGTCTCACCTAAGAATTAAGGGCATTTACAAGTACATCAATCTTTGATGGATAGATTCGAACTTCTCATGCTAGTTCTTTGATATTCTCTATGAATTATCACTTTCGTCAATCATTCATAGAACTCGTGAAATGTCAAAACGTTGAGGTCTCACCTAAGAATTAAGGGCATTTACAAGTACATCAGTCTTTGATGGATAGATTCGAACTCCTCGTGCTAGTTCTTTGATATTCTTTTGTATCCTCACCATGTGATGGATGCCTCATCTATTTACCCTTCAACAAAATTCCTTGCAACAAGTCAGTACTACATTTTGAATTTTTGTTTGATTTTGTGCTTCCTATTGATTTCTCAATTCATTCCAAGCATTTGTCGCTTTGGTTGTATGGCAAAGCAAAGTTAACACACTAGTAGAACCACTTGTAAATAATGAACAAAATGCATTTACATTTCTTCCTCTCTAAACTCGTAGAAGATTTGCATTTGGAGAGATCAATATACTTGGATACGATGAGCTAGATTGTGGTTTTGGGCCAATTCCCAACACAATTTTTGGAACCTCATAAGAGTGGGGGATAGATGTATATTCAAACCTCCATTGAGCATGATTCGTATAATCTAACTACATTCATTGAAGGTTGATGGATGAATCCTTCATGTTTGGATAACCAATTTAGCAATGCCACCTCTCAAAATGCTGGAGACTTCTTGAAGATGACACCACTCATTTTCAATGCTGAATCCCTTTACCTTTCACATACTCATAAGTCTGTAAAACTCCCTATGCCCTAATACCTTGCAAGAGATCAATATAAATAATGCAACAAATAGAATGTGAGAAAGAGATAAAGAGTACATAATTGATAAGAGGAATGAATTTTTTCAAACAACTAATACGAAAATGGCTCTCCAGCCATACCCATGTGCTTCCATTGGGAGCTCAGATGGCGATGTAAACAAAATGTGGATGAAAAGGTTAGGTTGGCTGGTATAATCACTAATGGGTGAAAGATTATCAAGATGCAAGATGTTTTACATGTATACATAGCTTGCAAGGGCTAAATCAACCATTAACTGTTGAGTGTTCTAACTAGATTAGATGAGTATAGTGGACCTATCAAGTATAAAGGTGCTATTAGTTAGATAAGGGATATTCAAGAGATTGTTCTCCCACACTTTCCTACGGATGTCCAAATCTTGTATGTGCCAAATCATGCGATTGCTCACATGTTCGGTGAGGATGAATATCACCCTCCTATCCCTTTCTTCCCATTATTTCACTACCCTTCTTTGTTTCTCTATGGATGTTATGGGATCTATGTAGGCGTTGCCTTCTATTCCACTCACTAAGCCCTAAAGGCACCTCGTCATATATAAATTATTTACTCTAGACTTCCAAGGGTGAAATAGGCGACCCTAATAACTTGCTTTCCTTAGAATAATCCCAACTATCACTATCTTAGTTACTCTACCTAACTCAAAAGTTAGATCATTTGACTTTGTAGTCAAGTCCCAACTAAAATGCTTGGGTCACAACATGGCTTCTCCTCTTAATGGGAGCCTTACAACTTGAGCACCATGATGATTAGCCTAGTCTTATAAGGTGAGGCCCTAAACATATCCAACATTGAGATGACGAAGTAGAGTTCAGATGTAGGTTTTTGAAAGTCAAGTAACAATGAATAGAACATGGTCATATCTAGAACAATCTCTAGTTACCTTCACAAGTAAAAACCTTTGGATATGTTCGAATGTCTAGCACTAAGCATTTGTGTCATGTGTGTATACATATGTGCGTATGCATCTCGTGTGTGTATATATATGTGTGTATGCATCTCTAGATACCCTGGTCTTAACAACTCAATGTGTGTATTCAAAGTCAAACGAGTGGACTTGCTCCTGGTATTAATTCGATTCTATGCTCAATGTTCTTGCAAGGAGATAAACTGGGAGATAATTCTTAAAAAACAACTCTTGGAATTCTACTCTTACTTTATATGAAAGTACTTGAGTGTTCCAACTAGACTTTCCTTGACTGTAGGAATCCATCACTACACAGGATGATGCACAAAATAAAGAAAGTAACTATACTTATAGACGATCTTGAGGAACTTGGTGGTGGTCACCACTTGTGTCTCTTGGAGATCTGGCCCTGCACGAATCAATAGCCACCTCCTCTCATGCTCAAACTGATAAATATGTGAACAATCTCTAGTTACCTTCACAAGTAAAAACTTTTTGGATATGTTGGAATGTCTAGCACTAAGCATTTGTGTCATGTGTGTATACATATGTGCGTATGCATCTCGTGTGTGTATATATATATGTGTGTATGCATCTCTAGATGCCCTGGTCTTAACATTGCGTATCCTTCCATGCGCAACTCCAAGTTTGATGCTTCTTTCCGACAAGATTCATAACTATGTCAAGTCTGTCCATCGATCAAAATTGTTCTATGCTTTTATTGAAACTGTTGACATTGATCGAGGATGCGCAACCATTTCAATTTTCACCTCTCGCACTTTCCATGGGCTTCACCAGTTACGAGTTAGGGCCCAGTGGCAGCACACAGGCTTTTGGGTTTTCCTCTCTGACTGGATCCTTGGATGTTGGAACTTCGAAGAGAGCACATAGACACGTACCTTGAGGCGAAAAAAAGATCACGCGTTTATGCTGACTGCACTCATCTACGTGGAGCTGACCAATGAGGGTTCATTTTCAGATGCAAATCCACAACGCAGTGTTTCAGCCGCTCATTTGATTCGGTTTCACTGGCTTTTTGCTTACATGCCAAGTTGCAACAATTATAAAAGCCTCTACAATT
Organism: Ceratopteris richardii; assembly: GCA_020310875.1. NCBI lineage: Eukaryota > Viridiplantae > Streptophyta > Polypodiopsida > Polypodiales > Pteridaceae > Ceratopteris > Ceratopteris richardii. Next base: position 183,719,026 of record CM035421.1, on the reverse strand, counting down.
CTGCCTCTTAGCCGCCATTGCCCCCCCCCCCCCCCTCTCTCTCCTCTCTGATCTCACGTGGAACTGACCAACGTGGAACTGACCCAATGAGGGTTCATTTTCAGATGCAAATCTACAACGCGCTGTTTCAGCCGCTCATTTGATTCGGTTTCACTGGTTTTTCCTTACATGGCAAGTTGCAACAATTATAAAAGCCTCTACAATTCTGCTTCTTACCCGCCATTGCCCTCTCTCTCTCTCTCTCTCTCTCTCTCTCTCTCAAACACACCACGCATACACATCTGGACACAGGGCAGCCGAGATCACAGCGCCGCCTATTCGTTGAATGATATCCAGTTCTTGAACATCCCATTCTTATCAGAATATATTAGCCAAGCGATAGAGACCTGTGTCTTATCAGATCATCCGTAGTAGAACGGTCGGAAAGCTAGCTGACAAGAAAAGTGTAAAACAGCTCAGAATGATGTCTGACAGGAAACTCGATGGTGTATACGACAACACATGGTCATTCGTAAGTGTCCTTCCCTAACTTCCCTTATCTGGCCTGTCACAGGAGTTTCCCTTAAGCTGTGTAGTGTGCGCGCACATGCGTAAAAGTGTATGTGGCTGTGTGTGTGTGTGTGACATACAATAGAGGAAGTTGACATTTGTACCTTGAGACAATTGAGACAATTAATTAGAGAGGTGAGCGTCTCTGTTTCGCGTGCATAATGGTTATATTTTCCTGAAGAGGAGGCATGGCATAGCTCGCGGAATAGAGGACTGTACCTTCTTCGCGGCCGGATGATTCCATAGGAAATGTGATATGGGATGCAATTTCTGTACTAAGCAGTGTTGTTAATGATAATGAAGAAATCGCATTGGAAATTTTTGCCATACATCTGCGTTACCCTGAGGGCCACGTCGATGGATCTGTGAATTCCCCATTTTATCACATGATCTGCCAGATATATGTAGCATAACAATCCTTTTGGATTATCTGATCTTGATTCTTTTTTTTTTCCGAGAATGATGCGGCATGCCTAACAACTGATGTCATTATTTGAATATGCAGCATGATGACTGGACAAAGTGCGAAACCACTTTTGGTGACCGCATCCTGATGGAGTCTGGAACGTTCAGGTGTACACCTACTCAGCATTACGAAGACGCACCCGATAGGTCCAAAAGGCAGAGACGAGAACCTTGTCAACTCTACGAAAGAATATCTGCTCAGTCGTGGCCAAGAGCCGATGCTGTTGCGGTAATTGGGAATCAAGGTTCCCGCACATAATTCTTGCAACGGGGACCGGTATATCTGTATTGCCGGAAGCTCATCATCTGCTGCTCCTTTGGATCGTGTGGGTCTGTTCAAACCAACCCAGAGGGGGTACAGGCCAAGAATAATGTAATCAAATACAGGTTTGAAGGACCAGACGAGTGCACAAGTAAGTTAAATTATTATGGAGGCGGAGGCGTTGCAGATATAGTCAGCAGCTCATGCCAGCTCTTCGATTCTGACATTTGTCCACCTGAAGATCTTGAGTATTTAGTTGAAGTCTCAGAGGAGGCAATGGCAGAGGAAGCGTTTGAATCTGAATGGAGGAACATCGACCATATCGATGACCTTGATGGATTATTCAAGTATGTTACCTTAGGTGTAGTCTGCTAGTCAGTCTCAGGATTATTGATATTCAATTCTATGTTTTGGGGTCATCTAATGAATAATTCCGTTTAGTTTTTCTCTCTTTCAGTTTAGACAATAGTTGTGCATTGCTGTTGGACTCTCTACCCCCATTGGGAGATGCTTTCCAAAAGCTTCAGCAATCTGCTATTGAGCATGTGAGTCCAGAATCAGTTTCTAGATTTGCTCTGAAAGGTTTTGAGGCAAGAGCAGATTAATGAGAAACAACTAATACGTAGACCTTACGATTTCAAAATGCGTCCTTCTTAGCAAAGACAATAATTCAAAGACACAGAGAGAGAGAGAGTCTCCGATTCTAATGTATTCGATTTGTTTTTTCTGCAGGAAAATGTAGTAATGGAGATTTGTTCACCACAAGAAGAAAATGATCAAAATTCTCTATTTGGAAATCTAGACCTCAGGAAATCAAATGGCAACATTGACACTTCAAACGTGCCACTAATCTTTGATCACCCACACAGCGATGAGGCTTTGAATTGCAACGGGACATTTTTAACCGTAGAACGGAGTGCGATGGAAGATGCAGAGGAGTGTCTCTATGTAACTGTGCTCCAACAATGGCTTAACATCGCTTCAAAGGTATTAAGCCAATGCAGTTCTGATGCCTTGACCTTTTGCATGTTTCGTTCATAATCTGGCAATGCTAATTTTATCATCTACTTTTGACTTTTACAGATGGATACCAGAACAAGGCTGTGCATCCGTGATAGTCTGCAGCGGTTAGCAAGGAATGCCATGGAAAGATCCGTAGGGGTTAGTGGAGGATTCAAAAGAGAGAACTCTACGCTTTACGACACAATGGTGTGCAGTAGATCCAGTTTCATACATAGTAGAGACAGAAACAAATACCATGGACAGATTCATCGCACATCTTCTTTTCATAAACAGTATCCTTAAGGATATGCAAATGTGATCATGAATCGCAAACGTCTTTACAAATAGAGTGATCGTAGATGCAACAGGCTCTCGTGTTTATCAACCCTATGCAACGCTATCAGAGAAGAGGTGTTGGGAAGATTTGGATAAGAGAGATGTAGGCTCAACTTTCGCAACTCTCCATAGAGACATCCCTTTGTATGTTAGGCAAAAAGTTATAACAATGTGCCCCTGTTTAGAAAGTTGATGGTATTTGTAATACAAGGAGAGGACATAAGAGTAACTGGATCCCTTGTGAAGGGGATGATAGGTTTACAAACATGCTTTGCATCTCTACTAAGTTGTCTCTTTTAATTGACTTTAAGTCTTTTTTTCAGAGGAAGTTTGGTTGGAGCCTAATCTCCCTTGTTTGAATACATTGAAAGAACAAATGTACAGGTGAGCGGGCAAAGTACCCATCAAACCCCTTGTGTCTACCCAAAGGCAACTAGTTTAACAACTAATTTTTACATTGGCCTAGGGCCCACAATTGTCTTGTCGTAGGGAGGGGTTGAACCCTCACCCCCCCTCAAGAGGTGAAAGGTCCAACTATGAAGCTTAATGTGCGTAAACAATGTAAATCTTTTGAATCAATAATAATGATGATAATAACAACAACAACAACAATAATAATAATGCCGTTCTCATTAAACCTATTGGGATGTCCCTTATTTCCTTAAGAGTAGAGTTGCTATTAATGATTTAACGGAGGCGAATTCATCACCTTCTTTACATCATCTATATCGACTATACAAAATTTGTAAAATATTGTTAATGCTTGCCCTTCATATACGCATGCCAATGTAACTCCACTCAATACACTCATTTGATGTATAGTGTGAAAAAAAATATGAAAGTGAGCAAACAAGAGAGAAAACACCAACCTCAACTAAACTCTACCTAAGGTAACATCCAGATTGACAACATTTGCAGCATTTATAGCACAAAAAGATGAAAATTGAAGCCTTAAACCAGGAAAAAAAAAGCACGGTATTGGTATTTCACTCTTTCTAAGGAACAAAAGTCATACATGTCAGACACACAAACTGTGTGTTTTGTAGGCAATTTTCATTACCTCGAAAACAATTTTTTAAAAGAGTTATAAAAGATGTTCATTACAAAAAATCAAGAACGTGTTTTTTCCAAAAAAAAGTGATGCCATTATTTTTTATAAAGAGGAACAAAATATATAAAACTTGAATGAGTATGCAATACCCACAACTTTATGGCCATTGAGCTAATAATCAAAACACAAACCATATTAAATTAATGTGGCTAGTGTCACATGGTTATTCATGTAGCAAGGCCTTATTATGCAGCAATTGAAATAAATAAAAACGAATAATTTCAAAACTTCATAAATACTAATATGAATTCTTTATTATTTTTAATCTAGATGTAGTGAATGAGCCAACATTTTGACTTTTCTAGACTTCATCGCCCATAATTTGTAGTGAATGTTGAGAGTATTTAAACATTGAAGAAAATTGGCCATTAAAAAGTAAAATACAATCCTATAACTCCATTTCCACTCTTTCTACTTTCATATATCCTCTAGTGACATATTTTGATTTACAATGGCATCTTAACCCAACCACATAACTTCCATCACCTTCTCTCAATTTTATGTGTTCCTATTTACAATTGTGCATTTGATGAGATAGATACGAGTGTTACTTTTTAGTTTTGCTTATGATCTCCTCCATGTTACTATAGCTTAGAAACGTTTCTTGTAGATTTCAATATAACTTCCACTACATTAGATGCTCTTTTTTGTTTCAAACATGGTTATGAAAAGTAAATTGATACTTTTTCTCTCATATGACAATGAGCTTTGATTATTGCATGGATTTTTAGCATAAATAGTGAAGTCAATGTTGAACATCACCTCAAAGGTTTGCACGTAGTGGTTGGGTAAAGATATATTAGTTAGGAAAGACTACATGAAGAGGTAGGATTCCAGAAAATTACAAATCTAATGGTCTCATTATTCTTACTAAAGCTGAATTATTAAATTTTGGGGACTATGAGATGGGAAAATACTGTTAATGAAGCCTGTAAAGTATGAAAATTTCTACGAAGAATTTTACACGACAAAGTGAAAATATTGTGAAGTTCATTGAAGAGGGTATGCATATGTTATAGCCAACATTTTATTTCGTGATGGGTGGAATGGATCTACATTCTCAAACAAATTATCTCAAATGTAAATATAAAATCTTAACAAAATCGAATTTGCCTCCCAAAAAGATTTATGGCATCAATCGATCATTTATCTAGCATGGAAATCGATAGATGGATTCTTTACCAAGATCTATCCCAAATTAGTAATATTCTCCATGTGTTGTTCCTCAAGAGTAAGAAAAAATATTATCCACTTGCATATCTTTCATTATCTTCCTATTCCTTCATTTCTTATAATATCTTTCTATATTATGCAAAGTAAAAGTATGATCCTAAGCCATGCTAATTAGAGGTAAATCATCCAGTTGAGCTCACCTATATGAAACATAAAAAACCATGTGAACCTGATTGCCATTTATCCGAGTGACATTGATCTTGTGTTTGTGATCAACGTTGATGAGGATCATTGATGATTTTGAGGAGAGTTTGATCACGGTTGATCCTTCTCTTTTGACTACAGTTGATCCTTTAGCACTTGTCGCTTGATCTTTTTCACATGATCAGGATTAAGCATATTCGGATGATAGAATGAGTTGGTATGGAAATGTAAGGGATCTTGGAAAGACACCTATCCATGTTATCTTCTTAGAATCTCTTAATGCAAGTAGGTAGAGGTCTACTCTTTGCATATCTAACTTATTAATGGTCTATGAGTGTGTCTTGTACTACACATGGATACTTTTTGGTGCCATTGTAGAGGAGAGTGACAACTACACCTAGCTAACTTGCATGCGAGATTTTGAAGCTCACAGGTATGCACGCCCCTTAACACAAAGGTATGTGAAGGATGAGAGATGCAAGAGAAGGGGGTGTTGATAGTCACTAGGGTGGTCCAAGAGGCTTGTTAAGACGAGAAGCATGCTATATGTCAACTTGTTATCGAGCTTAGAAAGAGCCGAATTCTATTAATGACTCATCAAAAGTCGAGTCCCATTGGAATACCTAATAGGCAGAAGATTTGTCCCTGGAGGATCATTTGACAGGTCAACCAAATTGAGGTGGATGCCGAATAATGGCTTTGAAAGTAGTTTTAGAGTGGTTTATTTTGGAGCCCAATTCCTTACAAAATGAATTTAGGCAACACCAAAATGTATCAATGTTGGTCGTATTCTTATGCACAAAAGCATTCGTGTCATCAAGAAAGAGTCTCATGATCATTTAGTCCTGATTGAAGGGAGAGAGAGGCCTTGAATATGAACTAAATGTGCATTCTATTTAACAAGGCAACGAAACACCGTCGATAGTGATCGCAAAGAGAGGGGCCGAAGGGGAAAGCTTGCATGAATGTTTTAATCAAATAGCTTGAGAAAGCTAGCCATTGATGTTTATCTATGTTTTGCATTTCCACCAATGTTGAGGACCATCTCAATGAATGTCTGGCCACAACCCAAGTCTTTTAGAGATTGGAGAATGTAGTCCCACTCGAGTCTACCATAAGCTTTATCAAAGTCAATCTTAAGGAAGATGTCATCTTGAGTGGACTCAACAACAAAAGGTAGACCTTCCCAAACATCAATGATAGCCTCAAGGATGGACCTCACCTTGATGGATCCATTTTTATCCTCTTTGATCAGTTTTGAAGGTGACAAGTGATACGACTATCAATAACTTTAGCAAGGATCTTGTAGCCTATTGTAACATCATAATTGGATGTCAATTTACAATCTTGTTTTTGCTATCTTTTTTGTAAATAAGCTTGATAACACCTTCATTAAGATATTGAGTTAGCGCATCAAAGGAAATGGCCTCTTGTCACACCAAACATAATGGAGTAGTCACCACGTGCTTGAAGGTCTTGAAAAACTCATTGGTGAGGCCATCCAGCCCCGGGCCTTTTCCATTAGGAACTAAATCAATAAATTCAAGAATCACATCATCCAAAATGGGAGCTTCAAGAAGAGGTTTCATATTTTGTGGAATTATTTGGTTCTCGCTCTAGAGATGAAAGCCATGCAATACTGCCTGTGAGGAGATAGAGGCGTGGAAACCCCAAAAACTGGGTAAAGTGATTGACAATCAATGTACTATTTTCTTCATCTTTCTTGCACTCAACCCCATTGATATCCATCATGAAAGAGATCGCTTCTTGAGTTGCTTCTTTTTGAGGAGGCCCTATATCTCTTTACTAGGTTTGTTCACTTTTCCACCCACCAATCTTTCACTAAGAGTAAGGAGAGATGCTTAGATTTCTATAGAGCTATCATTAGACATGCATTCCATGTGCTTTTCCATAGGAGACATGCCCAATATGGCACATGGAGGCAAGTATTGGCAAGCATATCCTTCTCCTTTAGGTTCAAGTGCAACCTTCTCCCATTGGGTCACGTGCATCCTTCTTTGATAGCGTAACAATTTTTGTATCACCAAAATGCTTTTATATCCTTCCTTATCGATCCATTTCATGCGCTTTATAGCTTGTTTCAATGTTTTTGATGAGTCCTAAAAAGTGCAATAGGTGAAATGCAATAGAAATGGCTCAAGGACATTGTATAAAGCTAACAAAACTTGCAACAAATCCTCTTTCACTTCACTTGATCACCTAAAGAAAAGTATAATCAGGCAAAAATTCTTCAAATGGAGCAAACATGATAGATAATAATTCAACACACTTCAATTTAATGTCCACATTTAGTCTCAAGCAAAATACACACTCAAAATGTATTGAAAAGTAGAACAAGAGTTTGCAAGAAGTTAGATCTCACAACTTTACTTGACAGAAATTTCTTACCAATGAGAGCCTTGGCCTTTTTATGGTAGTTCTCTCAAGGTCACTCTCTTTTTATTTCAAAAGTCCTCGAAAATAAAAGAACCTACTCTAAAATAGCTCCTACCTTGTGGACTTTTAAGAACCTTCTCTAAAATAGCTCCTACCTTGTGGACTTTTAAGGGAAGAATCTTCCAAATTTACAAAAATTGATTCCACATGTATGTACATTTCTTTCTTGTCTACAAAAGTGCTTTAGAAATATGCAAAAAGAATTATGTGACTACCATATTGTGTAATATAGGCGTCATGTAGCATAGGCACAGTACCTGTGTGGAACCTCGATTACAATTTTATGACTTTTTAATGTCTTCAAATGAGAGATCAAGTTCCAAATAACATTAAATATGCAAAGATCCATGTGTTGTTGCCTTCAAGGGCTTTGTACTCTTCTTCCATAGCTTCTTGCCACTCCTTTATGTCCTTGGCCTCTTTATAGTTAGAAGCTTCATGGTCTTTGATAGCCCTAGACATGAAAGCATAATGCCTAGTAATACAACTATCATAGAGAAGCCATGAGATTGGATGTTTTACTCGTTTTGACCTCCTTTCTTCTACCTTTGGTGTGATAAACCTTCTTTGCCTTGGTACCTTGATCTCTAATTTTAATCCCTTTCTAACATAGGTTCTTCAAAGTCTTCAACTTCATGTCCCATATTCATCAAGCTCTACCAATCTTGCCTTTCTTTTATTGACTAATTGATGGGCTGAATCCATGCTTGGGAAACCATTTTATGCTTGGACCATTGATTTCCGAAATATCTAGAACCCTCGCTACATATCTCCTCTTTGCCTCTTTAATATCTTCATCCTACAATAGCACTTTGGAAGTTTACCATGGTTTGAGATCATCAAACACTACATCTCTGTATATCTTTAACTCCTCCGTTTCTCTGCTCAAGAGCATCCTGTAACCTTTTTTATCCATAACATAACCAATAAAATACATATTTCAGCCCTTGCATCCATTTACCTCTCAATTCTTGTGGAACATGCATGTAGCATACACACCCAAAGATTCTAATGTGTGAAAGGCTGGTTTCCTTCCAGTCCATGCCTCCTCACTCGTCATTTCATGTGCCCCTAATGTGGGACACCTATTCATCAAGTACATTGCAGTAGAAACATCATCTACCAATATGTTAATGGCACATTCATTTCATTTAACATACTCCTAACGATTTTAGCAATGTACCTATGCTTCCTTTCTGCCAACCCGTTTTGTTGGTGAGTATGCCATAAGTGATTTGCCTCTTTATACCTTATTCCTACAAGAAATCACCAAAGGCATGGAGTATTCTCCCCTTGCATTTGACCTTAGGGTTTTGATGTAGAAACCTATCCTCTTCTCAACCTATGCCTTAAAACTTTTCAAGACATCAAACATGTCTCATTTTTGCTTTATACAATACAATCACACTTTCCTTGAGTATTCATCAATGAAGGTTACAAAATACCTAGTACCTACAAGAGAGGGTTCTTTGGATGGCCCCCACACATATGTGTGCAGAGGTTCTAACACACCATGTTCGACATATCCACTCTTGAAGGGCTGCCAAGCAGACTTGTCTAGTTGGCAAGCTTCACACATCTCATGCAACATTCGTAAAAAAAAATGTTGGTAAACCTCTTACCAATTGCCTATTCCTCATGTTTTTCAACCTTTGAATGTTGATGTGACCACACTATTTGTGCCACAAATCCAAGTATCCAACCTTCTTGTCTCCATAGCTGATGACATTGATGTGTTCCTTGCCCTTTTCCAATGTCAAGGTGAACATCCTTCCTTACTTATTTCCCTTATATATTAGATCATAGACATTCCGTGGATCTGTAATAGAGCATCATTTGTATTTGCACTTTACTTGCTATCCCCTTTCAACCATATTTCAAACAAAAGTTAAGTTATTTGTGATAGTAGAAACATGCAATGCCTCATATATTCATCTTTCTTTGTATCTCATGCTCTGTGTTGTCTCATGTCTCTGCAACGCCTCTTTGCTTGGGTGCTTGAAGATTGGTGAAATATTCCTCTCTAACTATACCACCACTATCTATATACCACACCTCATCATGTGCTTGGCTTTCACTACTATACTTCATAGCCAACAAATGCTCATTTTTTGAATTGGTTGAGGAGTTAACATAGTTCACTTGCCCTTTGTAATTGTTCCGCCTTGCTTTTGCCAATAATCTTTGGTGTATTTTCCTTGCTTCCCACAATTCAAGCCCCCATTTGAGTTGGAATATTGTGTACCTCCGTACCTTCCTCCTCTACCTCTATCTCTTCCTCTATGACCTTCATCATGGCTTGGTTGAATCCCTTGATATCTTTGGCTACCTTGTTTGTAGTTGCATCTACCGTTTGTCTTGAACCACCTCTGTTGCCTTTGCCTCACATCCCTTGCTTCCATAAAAGACTTGTTCTTTGCTACCTTTGACTTGTTGCATCCATGGTTGAGCTCCTCAGTCACCATAAGAGAAGTACTTTCTGAAAGTTGGGTAATGAATCCCTTACATAGAGGTTGTGAATGCCTTTCATTTATCATCTTCCCTAAGCCCATTATGTGTGTGGGAATAGTAGGCCATCATCATCTCTAACACATCCTATTGATCCGACCACATCAAAAATATCTTTTAAAGCATCCTATTTGAGTATTTTTCGAAGTGGGGTGGGCTTCAATAATAATAAATTAGAATTTTACGAGACTATCTAACACATGGACCTTATCATACACACATTAAGATTCAAAAAGAAGATGATTGAGAGATAGAGAGAGAATAGATAGGTTTTCAAAGTGTATGATAAGCTAGAATCCTCACCTACACTATCTTATATTCAAATGTCAAATCACAATGTGTGTATATGATACAAACTAAAGTATCTGAATCTAGGTAGAAAATAGGAAGTAGATTCAAGAAATTGTGTGCCTAATATGTATGAAGAGAGTGTGTGTCAATATGGGAATATGAACAATTTAGAACTTTTTTATAGAAAACCTGAATTTTGACTACTAAATAAGAAAACTAATGAGTTAACAAGTGAGGACAGACGTGGACTTGTTAGTCACAGTATGTTGGTTGACGTGAACTCCTCCAAATGTATCCAAATATGGAGCACATCTCTTCCAACGGTATAAGAACTCCTTACCTAGTTGATCACCTCAAAGATCACCAAAGATCTCCAATGTTAGAGCTTGTGGAAGCGTGATGACTAACAATGACCAAAGTTTCTTCTTTATATGTTTATGAGTCCCAAAGAAGCATCCTCAAGAAAACTATCGCAAATCATGATCTTCATACAAAAAAACTCTTGTTGTTTTCATGCATGCTTTGATTTTCATGTCTCAAAACCTATGTTTGCTTTCTAAAATAAATCACACAAAGTGTTGCTGCTGATGGGGTTTGAACTCGAGTGGGTTCAATAAGAGGGAATTCTCATATCCAACATGCTAGGGTGCTTTCTTGTGATGCAGTCTATAATGACTACACCATATGCTGGCTATAATTGAGATTTCTACCAATTTGACCATTGTTTCCACAATCCCCCCTTAAATGTCATAATGCTACAAGATTTATTAACCTGCAAAACTTTTGATATCTACAAAGATATCTCTTGTTCATCTCCAATGAATTTTGTGCTGACCGTGCAGAACCTGGATATTTGAACTGCAAACTGAATGTCTATACGTGTGTTACATAGATATATAAAGAAACCAATTGCTTGACTATATAATGTAGTATCAAATGGTTTGAATTTGCTTCTGACTTTAATGACACATTGACATCCATAGGTGTCTGCATAGGCTTGAATATGTCATCTCAATCTTTCCAACAATTTCTCAATGTAGTTCTACTATGTCATGTAGATACATGCATCTCTATATATGAACTCAATCCCAAGATAATAATGCAAAATACGTAAGTCATTTACATCAAATGTATGTTTAAGCTGTGCTTTAAAATACTAAAGGTTTGAATCCTTGGGAACTGTCATGATCATAACATCAACATGTATGATAAATAATCAAAACATCTTTCTTAGCTTTAACATAAAGATAGGGAGATGCATTTGAGTTTTCAAACCAATAGATACAAGATATTCATGTATCCTCTCATACCAAGCTCTTGGTGCTTGCTTTAGTCCATACAAAGCTTTGATAAGCTTGCATACTAAATGCTCTTTACTGATCTCTTCAAAACCTCTAACTGCTGAACATAAACATCTTCACGAAGATCATCATTAAGAAATGTGGTTTTGATATCTAATTGGTATACTTTCCAACCAAAGAATGCACCTAAAGAAAGTATATGCTCACTATCATTCTAGATGTAGGAGCAAAAGTCTCTTCATAGCCAATTCCTTTCTTTTGTGCATAACCGTTAACAACTAATCTTGCTTTATACATGTCTATTGTACCATCTACATTTCTTTTGATTTTGAAGATCCACTTCACACAATAGCTTTCTTACCTTTTGATAACTCACAAAACTTCCATGTTTGATACTTATGAGTAGAATCAATATCTTCTTGCATAGCTTTCTTCCATACATGACTATGTAATGCATCTTGAACACTAGTTGGTTCATTCTCAAGTGAATTAAGAGCTAAAATATTATGAATCTCAAAATGTTCTTCATAATTTACCTAGTATGTTTGTTGTCTCCTTGTTTGACTTTTGATTCTCTAGTGTATTCCTTTATACAATTCCTTCCAGGTTTGATATAACCACTTTGGCGTATTCTTGAAAAGTGGTGGAATCCTTTTGGTTCTTCAACATCTCTTTCTTATGGAACTCTAGAACCTTCTCCAA
>CM035421.1:183674874-183696665 GCA_020310875.1 Ceratopteris richardii | reverse complement strand
CTTTTTTGAGTATAATATTAATCTCATGTTCATTCTCATTCAGAATATTGATCTTGAAAGCTCTTGGTCTATCTCTACATATTTCCAAGTATATTTGTGTGAAGAGGTACACATAGGTACAAGCTGCCTATTTGGATAGTTTGTATTCTGTCTTGCACAAGGCACTTGATAAAGCTCACAATGTTCAAATTTAATGATCTATCAATTTTTGGAAATCTTAGAAATACTTTTTTTATGCTGCAAAATTTCATAGCTTTATTTCCTCTGTTCCAAAGTGATTCTATTTTTGGTGGATTTTTGTAGTAATAGATTGTTCATAAGAAGGGCCCATCAATCTTTGTTGCAATTAGGAGTGGATATACTCTATTCATGGTATTAGAGCTCAGCATTTCACATTGAGGACATTAAAGAGGAGGCCGTTCAAGTTTTAGAGAGCCAAGGATTGAAGAAGGGACCAGGAAGATTTGAAGAAGGATTTGAAGCAAGAGGGAGCTTCTATCATCACCCAAGGTCCAGGACAAGTGAAGGATCTTGTGGGAAAGCAACATATCGATCTTTCTCATATCTATCATAATTCAAGGAAGGACTAGGATTTGCGATATATTCTCATACACAATGGGAGACTATAACACAGATTGAGAAGCTTGAAAAAAGTACATAACAAACTTGGAATTTTAGAATCTCCAAGTTCCTCAATAAAAAGGGTCTATGAGGGGGTGTTAGTGGTATTGAGGTAAAACCATACATAGATCCACATATAACTACTTAAAACATAGAGGAGAGCCACTAGATATTGGGAAGAAATGGATAGAAGCGTGATCTTTATTCTATCTCAACACATAAAAAACTCCATGATAGGTCACGTCGAAGACCTAGATACATCTAAGAAGTTTTGGGAGTGTTTAGAAAGGTTATAATCCACCTCTATAGAGGCTAGGGAAATTCATCTCAAGAGTGCACTAAATAATCTCTGGAATTCATAGAATTAGAGCATTAATGACTTCATACTTGTTCGAAACGATGGTCAAACTAGCCCAAATCTCATTTATAGCCAGCATATAGTGTAGTCATTGTAAAATTATCCACAAGAAAAAGCACCATGGCATGTTGGATATACGAAATGCCTCTTATTGAAACCACTCCGATTCAAACCCCATCAAGTAACAATGCTTCATGTGATTTATATTTAAAAAGCAAACATTAGCTTTTCGAGACACAAAAATCAAATCATGCAAAACGACATCAAGAGTTTTTTTGTATGAGAATCATGAGGAAGACATTTGGTTTTCTTGAGGATGATTTTCATTGGGACTCATAAACCATATAAGGAAGACACTTGGTTCATTGTTAATCATCACTCAAGCTTCCATAAGCTCCTACCATTGGAGATCTTTGGTGATCTTTGAGGTGATCAACTAGAGGAGGAGTTCCTATACTCTTGAAGGAGTTGTTGCTCTACATCTGGAGACATCTAGAAAAAGTTTGTGTCAGTCAACATACTGTGAGTATGTGTCAATCAACATACTGTGAGTAACAAGTCTACATCTATCCTCGCTTGCTAATTCACTAGTTTCTAATTTAGGATAATCAAAATTGGGGGTTTTTGTAAAACAATTCTAAATGTTTATATTGTCCATATTCTCTCTCCACACACACACACTCTTCATACCTCCTAGGCACATAATTCCTTGTATCTAGTTTCTATTTCTTCCTACATTCAGATATTGTCAATTTGTATCATATACACACATTGTAATTTAACATTTGAATATAAGATAGTGTAGGTGAGGGTTCTAGTTTACCGTACACTTTGAAAACATATCTATTCTCTCTCTATCTCTTAATCATCTTCTTTTGAGTCTTAAGTTTTGGAACATCAAGCTTACACTATGCTTGAGGTGGATTTGATCTACATCAAAGGCTATCGCGTCGAAAGAATATCCGTTGGAGAGTTCTTTTTCATATGCTCATTTATTGTATTTTTTTGAGAATATTTTGATGGCTCATTTACCGTTGTAAAAGCCTTGAGTTGTACACATGTAAGGTACAAATATAGGGCCAAATCCCACGAATTTTGGTGGTTGAAGTTGCATTCAATCAAGCAAATCAAGTCACCTAAAGTAGATCAATCAAGATCTTCACTTTTCCTAGATTGTAGGGAAGTGAATTGATTCCATCCAACAACCATTCCCACCTTCATTTGAATTCAAATTCAAGTTGTAAAGTCGTGGAACACTCCTAGAGGCTATATAAGGAGTTGAAATCACTTGTACATTACATGGAAGCAATATACATACACTTGTGACCATCATTGTCTTGCTCCTTCAATTTCTGCATCATCTTCTTTGCCAACAGTAACCTTGCAGAGGCTGCTGCTCTCTCCTCAGAGCTCCAAATTCAGTGAAAGAGGACTCATTGGAGAGGTATCAGTGTCTAGCTTATGCTTGTAAATTTTCAAAGCATTTGGTTCAGCAGATTTGGAGAAATCTCAGTTTTTCTGCCTCGGGGTCAATCTCTGCGTATTCCTGAAAAATAGGAAGTACCACCGGTGAATGTCGCATTCATTCCTATAGCATATTTTGCTTATTCCTTATACTTTTGTGCATTCCATACACTCAACCCTATGTGTATCACTCCACATAAAAGGATTTTGTTCTAATTGTAATCACGCTGGTCGCTATGGGCATTTGAAGTTCATTGTCTCTTCCATAGATAGTAAGTTTTTTTGAGCTAGTCGACCCGCGAACCTATCTGTTTTGTATCGACTCATTCTCCTTGATGCTCCAAGGTACATAGTGTGTTTCTTTGCACTTATAGCATGCCTATAAGGTCTATTTGAGTCTCCAAAAGCTCAAGGGCTGGTCTTGTGCCGGTTGGCTTGACCAAACTTCATCGCTTCGAAACGCACCTTTCTACCTTCGACAAGCTTCTCCAAGTTCTTTCAGTGGTATTAGAGCTAGTTCAAGATGGGTGACGGCTTTCCCTCAATGATCGAGAAGCTTGATCGACACAATTACGCGGCTTGGAAAATCAGAATGGAGGCCTATTTGCAAGGTAGAAATCTTTATGGAATTGTAGCAGGTGATGAAGCTAATGCCTATTCCAAGATCCAAAGGAGGACCTACACAGGAGGAGACAGATAAGCTCACACTTTGGTGCGCAAGGGATGCTCAAGCAAGGTCGTACATACTAAACTCTATCTCTGACTTTCTATTACCACATATTAGAGGATGCAAGACATCTCAAGAGACTTGGGATGCCCTGGAGACTTTCTTTTTCTGCTAGTACCAAAGCAAGAAAGAATCATCTTTGGAACGAGTTCAACCAAATGAAGAAGACACCTAAACAAACCATCACAGAGTTTGTTACCAAGGTCAAAGAGGTTGCGGATCAGTTAGCATCCATTGGAGAGCTGATTGAAGAAGAGGTCATCATGAGGCAAATTCTCAACGGCATTCGAAGTGATAAGCAATGCATCCTTCACGACGGCCTATGATCTCATCATGGATATGCAGACTCCAGACTTCAACATCTTTCTTGGACAACTCTTCAATCAAGAAGCCAATAAATAGCATAAAGGAAGGTAATTCTTATCATGGTAATTTCAACTAGTGCTCTATATGCAGATAAAAAGGATAAGAAGCAGAAAGGCAAGAAGAAGGAAGAAGATGAAGAAGAGACTTCCCAAGCCAACTTCGCAAGCAAGAGCAAGTGGAAAGGGAAGAAGAAAGGACCAAAGCAAGACAAAGCCAAGGTCAGAATGTTCAACCTTGTGCCATATGCGATAAGACCAACCACACCACTCAGAATTGCTGGTTCAATGGGAAGAACCAGAAAGGAAGTGGAAAGAGGTGGATATGGCGGCAATAGAGGCAGAGGTGGACACAACTTCAACAACAACAATAGAAGCTATAATAGAAGGGACTACAACAATTATTCAGAAGATCAACCACATGAAGACTCATTACTTCTTATGAACCTAAGCCACAAAGAAGGTAAAGAAGATGATCATTTGTTCTACATAGATTCAGGATGCTCGAATCATGTTGCAGGCAACGTTGCTCTTCTATCTGACTTGGAAGTCCAAAGCATAGACATGAAGTGCAAACAGGGGATGACACGAAGCACAATGTGGAGAAGATTGGTAATGTAAAAGCTTCCAATGGCAGGACAAACATTCTGAGTAAGGTTCTCTATGTACCACTATCACTAAAAACCTAATCAGTGTAGGCCAAATAGTTGAAAAAGGCTTGCAAGTTAGGTTTCACCCAACATGGAGCTTTTGTGGAAGATCCATGTCAAGGCTTCAAGAAGATAGCCCGAGGTGAGAAGCATGGTAGGCTCTTTACTTTTGAAGTAGGAGATACCAGGAACATAGCTCTATTCAACTTTGGGTCTCAAACCCTAAGTGAGCTTGAAGTGTGGCATAAGAGACTTGCTCATGTGAATGAAAGAACCTTGAAGGATATATGCAGGGATCAAAGTGTTCTAGGACTGCCGAACATATCAAAGCAACACATGATCAACAGGTGTGATGCATGTCAGATTGGGAAGGCACAAAGACAACCATTCAACCACAAAGGCTACATCCACAACAACTTATTGGACTTAGTACACACAGATGTATGGGGACCAAGTCAAGAACCTTCATTGGCAGGATCAAGGTATTATGTCTCATTTATTGACGACCATAGTAGATGGACTGTTCTATACTTTATCAAGAGTAAGAATGAAGTATTTGATTGCTTCAAGAAGTATCTTGCACATGTGGAGAATCATACAGGTAGATCACTAAAGAAGCTCAGATCTGATGGAGGGGGAGAATACTTCCTCCAAAGAGTTTGATGAGTTCTTGCAGGACAAAGGTATCATAAGGGAAGTGACTACTAGGTACTCTCCTCAACTAAATGGATTGCAGAGAGGAGAAACAAGACATTGGTTGGATCAGCCCGAACAATGCTTGAAGAGAAGAAGTTGCCACATTATCTTTGGGCAGAAGCTATTTCAACTGCAATGTACCTTGTCAATCGACTACCATCCAAATCACTTCAAGGTATGACTCCTTATGAAGCATGGCATGGAAGAAAACCTAGTCTTGGACATTGCAAGGTTTTTGGTTGTTTAGCTTATGTTCATGTACCATCACAAATAAGAGGTAAGCTAGATGAAAGGGCAACAAAGGCAGTGTTTATTGGATATGATTCAACTCAGATGGGTTACAGGTTCTTCAATCCTTCAACCAAGCAATTCACTACAAGTAGAGATGTTGTGTTTGAAGAACACAGGTCTTGGTATGATGAAGACAAACAAAAGGTAACACTACCATATGATCTTGATTATGACTCTCATCAATTAGGAAGCAAGCATGATACACAGGTCCAGGATCCAAGAAGTGATACAGACGATGACCAAGATGAAAGAGAAAGGGATTACAAGCTATGGAAGTCAAGAAGCAAAGCAAAGATGCAAGAGGTTGGAGAATGCTCCAAACAAGCACCTAGAAGATCAGCAAGAGAGAAGAAACAACCAGAAAGGTATGGATATGATTCCACATTTGTTACAAAGCATTCAATCTACTTGGCAAAAGACTCTATTTCAGAGGAACCCTCAACCTATGAAGAGGCAAAGGGAAACCCTAATTGGGAAAAGGCCATGAAGGAAGAGATAGATGCATTGAAGGAAATGGACACTTGGGATTTGGTTCCGATGTCACCGAATCAAAAGGTAATTGGTTGCAGATGGGTATATAAAGTTAAAAGAAATTCAGATGGATCAGTTTGCAGGTACAAGGCAAGATTAGTTGCCAAAGGATGCTCACAAACTCATGGTATAGACTATGAGGAAACATTCTCACCAGTTGCAAAGATGACTACAATCAGGACATTGATAAGTGTAGCTGCTGCAAGGAATTGGAGACTCCTCCAACTTGATGTGAAAAATGCATTCTTAAATGGTTGGATAAGTGAAGAGGTATACATGTCACAACCACCAGGTTTGAAAACCCTAATCATCCATCTTATGTTTGCAGACTTAAGAAAGCATTGTATGGATTGAAAACAAGCTCCAAGAGCTTGGAATTACAGGTTGGTTACATACCTTCAAGACCAAGGGTTCAAAGCTAGCAGCTCCGATCCTTCTCTATTCATCAAAAGGGATCACAATGAGGTTATCTATCTATGTGTATATGTAGATGATATTATTGTGACAGGTGATGATCTAAATGGCATTCAAAGGATCAAGAGACACATGCAAGAGGAGTTCAAAATCAGTGACCTAGGTGAGCTCACATATTTCCTAGGTATGCAGGTGATATATACAGATGAAGGAATGTATTTGACTCAAAGAAGATACATTCAGGATCTTCTTCTCAAGTTCAAAATGGAGAACACTAAACCTGCAGGTACACCTTTGGAGATCAATCATAAACTTAGTGTTTATGAGGGTGAGAAAATTGAAGACATAAAAGAGTATCAAAGCTTGGTAGGTAGCTTGATATATGCTACTCACACAAGGGCGGACATCTCATATAGTGTGGGAGTGCTTAGTCAGTTCATGCACTCACCAAGAAGACCACACATGGATGCGGCTAAGAGAGTACTTAAGTATCTCAAAGGTACAATCAATGAAGGTATATTCTATCCTTACTCTTCCGATTTGGATATCAAAATCTACTCAGATGCAGATTGGGCAGGAGCTAAGGATGATAGAAAAAGTACATCTGGTTACTTAGCATTTGCAGGTTCAAAGCTAGTGTCATGGAGTTCCAAGAAGCAACCAACAGTTGCTTTATCTTCAACTGAAGCAGAGTACAGAGGCTTGACCATAGCAACTCAAGAGGCAATATGGTTAAAAGCATTGTATACAGATTTGGGACTTGTGAGTTCCAAACCTCACATATTTGGAGATAATGTAAGTTCCATGCATCTAGCGGCAAATCCTATTTTTCATGCGAGAACCAAGCACATAGAAGTCCATTACCACTTCATCAGGGAGAAGCTCATGGCAAAGGAGATCGACATTTCTTTTGTTCCGACTGAAAAGCAAGTAGCAGATATGATGACGAAGGCACTTGATGGAATAAAGCTTTGTAGATTCAAAGCTATGGCAGGTATTCAACCTATCAGAGAATGAAGACTCAAGCATACTTTAGCTTGAGGGGGAGCTGTTGGAACATCAAGCTTACACTATGCTTGAGGTGGATTTGATCTACATCAAAGGCTATCGCGTCGAAAGAATATCCGTTGGAGAGTTCTTTTTCATATGCTCATTTATTGTATTTTTTGAGAATATTTTGATGGCTCATTTACCGTTGTAAAAGCCTTGAGTTGTACACATGTAAAGGTACAAATATAGGGCCAAAATCCCACGAAATTTTGGTGGTTGAAGTTGCATTCAATCAAGCAAATCAAGTCACCTAAAAGTAGATCAATCAAGATCTTCACTTTTCCTAGATTGTAGGGAAGTGAATTGATTCCATCCAACAACCATTCCCACCTTCATTTGAATTCAAATTCAAGTTGTAAAAGTCGTGGAACACTCCTAGAGGCTATATAAGGAGTTGAAATCACTTGTACATTACATGGAAGCAATATACATACACTTGTGACCATCATTGTCTTGCTCCTTCAATTTTCTGCATCATCTTCTTCGCCAACAGTAATCTTGCAGAGGCTGCTGCTCTCTCCTCAGAGCTCCAAATTCAGTGCAAGAGGACTCATTGGAAAGGTATCAGTGTCTAGTTTATGCCTGTAAATTTTCAAAGCATTTGGTTCAGCAGATTTGGAGAAATCTCAGTTTTTCTGCCTCGGGGTCAATCTCTACATATTCCTGAAAAATAGGAAGTACCACCAGTGAATGTCGCATTCATTCCTATAGCATATTTTGCTTATTCCTTATACTTTTGTGCATTCCATACACTCAACCCTATGTGTATCACTCCCATAAAAGGATTTTTTCTAATTGTAATCACGCTGGTCGCTATGGGCATTTGAAGTTCATTGTCTCTTCCATAGATAGTAAGTTTTTTTGAGCTAGTCGACCCGCGAACCTATCTGTTTTGTATCGACTCATTCTCCTTGATGCTCCAAGGTACATAGTGTGTTTCTTTGCACTTATAGCATGCCTATAAGGTCTATTTGAGTCTCCAAAAGCTCAAGGGCTGGTCTTGTGCCGGTTGGCTTGACCAAACTTCATCGCTTCGAAACGCACCTTTCTACCTTCGACAAGCTTCTCCAAGTTCTTTCATTAAGGTGTGTATGCAAAGGTTCATATGTTGGAAGATACGATGAACCTATGATTTATTATTATTATTGAGATCCGCACTTGGATCAATAGGATGTGTTAGAGATGATGATGGCCTAGTTGCCCACACACTTAGTGGGCTTAGGGAAGATGATAAATGAAAGACATTCACAATCTCTACGTATGTACGGGATTCATTAACCCAATTTTGAGAAAATTAGTTCTCTTATGATGACTGAGGAGCTCAACCATGGAGGCAATAAGTCAAAGGCCAACAAAGACCAACTCTTCTATGGATCCAAGGGAGAACGAGGCAAAGGCAATAAGGTGGTTCAAGAAAAAGAGGTAGAAGCAACTACCAACAAGGTAGCCAAATATATCAAGGGATTCAACCAAGCCATGATGAAGGTCAATTATCAAGATAAATTGTTCATATTCTCCATTCTCTCTCTCTCACTCACACACACACTCCATTTTCTGCCTAGATTTAGATATTGTTAGTTTGTATCATATATATACATTGTAATTTGACATTTGAATATAAGATAGTGTAGGTGAGGATTCTAACTTACCATACACTTTGAAAACCTATATGTTCTCTTTTTATCTCTTATGCATCTTCTTTTTGAGTCTTAAGGTGTGTATGCTCAGGCCTATGTGTTGGAATATCATGTAAACATGTGATCTATTATTATTGAGGTCCACCCCACTTCCAACATTTGGTATCATAGCATAGTTGACATACGCCCTTAAGAAGATTCTAATATCACAATTCCATACTAATATCAGATTCTTTCCTACAGAAGAGCAATCTAGATGGGATTCAAGGGATGCACAAGCACCACCATATATTGCTATGGGATTCAAAAGGCATATTATACCTTAAATCAGGTCTTGCAAAACATCTTGATAGGCTTGTTTGGAGTTCAAGAATCTCTATCAGAGCAGAAGCCCTGCTAGGAAAGATTATCTAAGGAGATAGCTAGCCAACACAAGGATGAAAGTTGGTGAATCCACTGAGTCACATATTCTGAAGCTCAAAGATCTTTGAGATGAGTTACTCAATGTTGGAGTCAACATTTCATATGAAGAGATGGTAAATACACTTCTAAACTCACTTCCATCTTCATATCGTGCTTTTCTTACTTCCCTATCTCTCTCTACAAGAGATAGTGAACTTTCATTTGAAGAGTTTCACTTCTTGTTATTTCAAGATGAATATCAACAAAAGATTATGGAAGAGAATGATGAAGCCATGTTATAATCATTAAAGGAAAAGAGGAAGAAAAAGAGTTAGCAAGCTAAGAAGGAAATTAAGTCTTCTAATCCTAAGTCTTCTAGTTCTTCTCCTAATGCTTCCTCTCCACCCGAAGAAAAGTCTATGACAACATCTGATTCAAATAAAAGAGTATGCCATTACTATGAGAAACCAATTCGTTACACATACATATAAATATACATGTACATATACATATACATATACATATACATTTACATATACATATACACATACATATACATATACATATACACATACATATACATATACACATACATATACATATACATATACATATACATATACATATACATATACACATACATATACATATACATATACACATACATAAACATAAACATATAACATATACATATACATATACATATACATATACATATCAATATACATATACATATACATATACATATACATAAACATATACATATTATACATATACATATACATATACATATACATATACATATACATATACATATGAATATACATATAAAAATACATTTACATGTACATATACATCTACATGTACATGTACATATACATCTACATGTACATGTACATATACATCTACATGTACATGTACATATACATGTACATACAGATGTACATATACATTTACATATACATATACATGTACATATACATGTACATATACATGTACATATACATATATGTACATGTACATATACATATATGTACATGTATACATATACGTGTACATATACATGTACATATACATGTACATATACATATACATATACGTGTACATATACGTGTACATATACGTATACGTATATATACATATACGTATACATATATGTCTACATATACATATACATATACATATACATATACATCTACATCTACATATACATATACATATACATATACATATACATCTAAATCTACATATACATATACATATACATCTACATATAGATCTACATATACATATACATATACATATACATATACATATACACATACATATACATATACATGTACATATACATATACACATACATATACATATACATATACATATACACATACATATACACATACATATACATATACATATACATATACATATACATATACATATACATATACATATTCATATACATATATGTATCGTGGCATTTCCCTCTCTCTCTCTTCTTCGACCTCCTCCAACCCCACCGTCCCATCCTCTTCTCCCCCACCACCCCTGCGGCCCCACCTCACCCCGACCCCCTCCAACTCCACCAGCCCCCCTCTTTTTTCCACCACCCCCGCGACCCCCACCATCACCTCGAGCCCCTCCAACTCCACCAGCCCTCCTCTTTTCTCCACCACCCCTGCGACCCCCACCATCACCCCGACCCCCTCCAACTCCACCGTCCCCTCCTTTTTCCCACCACCCCTGCAGCCCTCCAACTCCACCATCCCCTCCTTTTTCCCCACCACCCCTACCGCCCCCATCACCTCAACACCCTCAGCCCACCACGGCCCCCTCAGCCCCCCACAGCCCCCCACCGCCCCCCTCAGCCCACCATGGCCCACCTCAGCCCCCCACGGCCCCCCTCAGCCCACCACGGCCCACCACGGCCCCCCATGGCCCCCCTCAGCCCACCATGTCCCCCCTTAGCCCACCACGGCCCCCCACAGCCCCCCACGGCCCCCCTCAGCCCACCACGGCCCACCACAGCCCCCCACGGCACCCCTCTGCCCACCACGGCCCCCTCAGCCCACCACGGCCCCCCTCAGCCCACCTCCGCCCCCCTCAGCCCCCCACGGCCCCCCTCAGCCCACCACGACCCACCACGGCCCCCCATGGCCCCCCTCAGCCCACCACGTCCCCCCCTCAGCCCACCAGGGCCCCCCACGGCCCCCCTCAGCCCACCACCGCCCCCCTCAGCCCACCACGACCCACCACGGCCCCCCACGGCCCCCCTCAGCCCACCACGGCCTCCCTCAGCCCACCACGGCCCCCCACGGCCCCCCTCAGCCCACCACGGCCCCCCACAGCTCCCCACGGCCCCCCACAGCCCCTTACGTCCCCCCTCAGCCCACCACGGCCCCCCACGGCCCCCCTCAACCCACCACGGCCCCCCTCAACCCACCATAGCCCACCGCGGCCCCCCACAGCCCCCCTCAGCCCACCACGGCCCCCCTCAGCCCACCACGACCCCCCACGGCCCCCCTCAGCCCACCACGGCCCCCCTCAGCCCACCACGGCCCCCCACGGCCCCCCTCAGCCCACCACGGCCCCCCTCAGCCCACCACGGCCCCCCACGGCCCCCCTCAGCCCACCACAACCCACCACGGCCCCCCTCAGCCCACCACAGCCCCCCTCAGCCCACCACGGCCCCCCACGGCCCCCCTCAGCCCCCCACGGCCCCCCTCAGCCCCCCACGGCCCCCCTCAGCCCACCACGGCCCCCCTCAGCCCACCACGGCCGCCCACGGCCCCCCTCAGCCCCCCACGGCCCCCCTCAGCCCCCCACGGCCCCCCTCAGCCCACCACGTCCCACCACGGCCCCCCACGGCCCCCCTCAGCCCACCACGGCCTCCCTCAGCCCACCACGGCCCCCCTCAGCCCACCACGGCCCTCCACAGCCCCCCACGGCCCCCCTCAGCCCACCACGCCCCCCACGGCCCCCCTCAGCCCACCACGGCCCCCTCAGCCCCCCACGGCCCCCCACAAATCCCACATTTTTCCACAACCTTACATAAGGCTCTCAGACAGTTTGGATGGATATTTGGAGGATCATTTCTTAACCAAACCCTACAGTGTTATATATCCTTGGAAAGCTCTCAACGAGTACTTTCCAATGGTGCAATAATAACTTTGAAATCTTGGATCAACTTTTGACCACACCCCAAAAACCACCACAACTCCCCATAACTCACCCCTATTCCCCCCAACCCACAAACCCCACAAACCCCACACAACTCCACACAACTCCACAACCCTCCACAACCCTCCAAAAACCCTATAATCTCTCTCAAACTCCCCACAACTCACCTCCCACACCGCTCACTTAATATGAAGGATCAAAAGCTACTACAGAAATTAGGTGAAGGATGTGCTTCTCAGGGACATTCAAATATCACGGGCAGCACAAAATGAGGATCTCAGCTTGCATTCAAAAGTGACAGTAAAGGTGTAAGTGGTAAAAGTAAAAGTGGTGAAATGAGTGTTGCCGCCAACCATTCATGACGACTGCCTGTTTTTGAGGATCCAATTCAAATCAAGTGGAATATTTGATCTACCCCTCCAATCTTGGCAATCAAGCGACACGTGATTAGTGGACTTGAGGAATCGGCAAGGCCCTCTTGGCCTATTGGAGCCTATAAAAGCAATGGATTTGTGTTCATTTGATACATTCAGAGATACATTGAGAGATACACACATTTACATACGTACGTACAGAGGTCCTCTCTTTGCACTTTGTGGCTTCAAGCCTATTGTAGGAAGTCACTCTGTGGTGTGGATACAGAGTGTGGGCTTCCCCAGTGGAGGGCTAATAGCTCTATAGTGTGAAAAGAGTGGCTTGGTTTTGTCATTCTATGTGATTTAGTAGTATTTTCATGCTCTTTCTCGTAGAGCAAGTCTCCATACTTTGTATTGATCAGTACTAGTCTGCATCTAGTTGTGTTCATTATACGGATTGAATGAGTCTCTTGTATTGAGGTTGTTTAGTTTTGGAATGGCATATTAGCCCAGAGCATCAGCATTTGTAGCAGTTCCTTGGCTTATATTATAATCATCTATTCGAACTAAGGAATGGTTTGGGTCTTCCAGTAGTGTCCTTTGTTCTTAATATTTTCTCTGAGAAGTTACAATTCTGTGCAATCATTGTTATCTGCCTGTTCACAGAAGTGTTAAAGGGTATACTTCCCTAAGGAGAACCTCCCTTGAGTAGGTGACGTACTGGAAGTGCTTCTTCTCTGCTCTTGAAAAGGTGGATAGCTGAGTACCTCCTCTACAGTTTGGCACGCCCGGTGGGACCCTTGCATTTCTGTGAGAGGTATTTTTGCCCTATTACATTGGCAAGAAGGTACATGACCCATACACGAGCAGATAAGGAGTCTCTTCGTGTTCGGAGGAGCCTTAACAAGTTAGCAATAACCACGGCTAGTGAGTCTACCTCCCCTCTGCCCTCCCTAAATTTATCTATTGATTTGGGTGCGACACCATTGTCAAAAGAGGGGTATTGAAGAACTCTAGACTTCTCCTCAGATACGTCCGAAGAAACACCAGTACAAATGGAGGACCTCTCTCATTTGCTCTCCAGATTAAACATCAAATTCCCTACCTTCAAGGGACAAGCTTATGAGGATGTTGATGATCATGTGAGGAGATTCATCTATTTATGTCGTGGACGAGGTCTGCAGAATAGAGAGGATGTAATGTTGGCGCTCTTTCCATCCACATTGGAGGGTCTTGCAGATAAATGGTATAGTCAATATGCAGATGGCCATTTCACTACATGGGAGGCTCTGAAGGCGGCATTCTCACAGACATTCCGACCAAGTGATTCCTCGGAAAGAGCTCTAGATCAGCTAGAGAATTTGAAGCTAAGATCAGGTGAATCCTTTCATGAACTTCACACTAGAACAAAAGCACTTGTTGCACGTCTGCCACATGCTCCAGGTGACTTTTTGGTTAAAAAGTGGATAGAAAAGGCTCTGCCCAGGTCATCTCAGCAGAAGCTTCGTGAGTCTCTTAGATTGGATGCAACCCTCAATGATTTTTTTGCAGCGGCATCACGCATAGAGGAAGCAAGGCAACATTTTGAAGAGGATACACAAAGAAATTATGCTGCAGACCTGGATCCTATTGGGCAACTGAGGAAGGAACTGGAAGCATTGAAAATGCAACAACATCAACAAGAAGAGAAGGTCTTGCCACCACTCCGTCGCACTGATGACGAAGTAGCCCAACTTCTCCGTGAGTTAGAAGATTTGAGGACTACTCAGGATATAAGGAGACAAATTTGGTGCACGATCTGTAACAACAATGGACATTCCAATGCTAATTGCCCTAACAAGGTAAGCTGTCAATTTTGTGGAAAGGATGGTCATGAAGCTAGAGATTGCTACTACCTCAAGGGTACACAGCAAAGAAGTAACCCTCAAACTTTGGATTCATACTATGCTAGTACTTCAAATACATCTAATAGAGAGGAGAATCGGCCTGCAAAGCCTAGGTACAATAGACCTTTGATGTTCTATCGTTGTGGTGAGTATGGCCACATGCAAAATAGGTGTTCTCTTCCAGAAGATGCACCTCCTTGTCAACATTGTCCAGAGGCCAAGGATCATTATACCAAAGATTTCCCAAGAGGTCGTCCTGCTCCAATTCACATGATTGCAGTCTCTCCACATGAAGAAGGAAAAACCACTCAGACTTATGCTGTTTCATCCTCTGCAATGCCCATGATGACTAGAGCTAGGCAAGCAGCTGCAACCCAGAGAGATGAACAACAAGGATTTCAGGATAAAGAGGAAGAAAAGGAGTCTGGATGGAAGGACCAAGCAGAAATTGAAGGAGCTTATAGTAAGATGACTACTTCTCTAAAGGGCCAACCAACAAGTCTGCAAGAAAACACTCAGGAGGTAAACATTGAACAGATCTTGAAAGGTATTCATCACAAGGTTAGTCTATATGAACTTATAAGGATGGATTCAAAAATACGAAGTGACTTACTGAAGATTATAAACTCTGCTCACTTGGTCCAATCATCTAGTATAGATGGTTTCATGGTTGATTTCCCCCTTGCACCCTTAGCAGACTACCAAAGCTCAAGATTATCTGTTTGTATAAAGGATGAAACTCTCACAGGTGTGATCATAGATGGAGGCTCTAGAATCAATTTGATGCCAGATTTCACAATGAAGAAATTGAATTTGAACCCCACCAAAATGGCACCATTTACAGTTACACTAGCAGATCAACATCGGGTTGCGCCTCTTGGCATTATTGAAAAGGTACGGATGATAGTACAGGGTTGCCACTTTGTGTTGGATTTTATTGTTATTGCACTTCCACAGGAGACTTCTTACCCTTTACTCCTGGGGAGACCTTGGCTGAGACAAGCAAAAGCTTTGCAAGATTGGGGGAAAAACAAACTATGGATTTCAACAAGCACCAATAGCCAAATACAATTACATTTGGAAGAGGGATTCGACTCAAGAAAAACCACTGGATATACTGTGGATACTCAGGTAATGCCCTCTATACCCCAAGAAGATGATACATTGTTAAATTGGATGATGGGAAGTGCAGAGTGTTGCACAGTGGAGATCAATGAAATTGAGGAAGAAGTTGCAGATAAGGTAAATAAAGACCACAAGGTATTGGAGAATGAGCAATTGCAGGAAAATACTAGCTTTGAGGAGGCAAGCAATATAAAAGTATCGGAGGGAGAAGGTTATGAATTTCAGAGCAGAGAAGATCTTTCTTTTGCAGATATACCTCAAGGATGGATGGAAGAACATGTTGCTGAATATAAATTAAAATCCACTCCTGCATATAGTGGAGATGATTTCTCAAACAAGACCAGTCCTGAAACATTGGTTCAAGAAGTAAATTTAGGGAATGAAGAGAACCCTCAAGTAGTCCACTTAGCATCCTGGTTGTGGCATTATCCTCCTTTGCTACAGAAGGTAACTTCTTTGCTTTTTACTTACAAAAGTCTCTTCACATGGTCCTACAAAGATCTAACAGGGATACCAGAAGAGCTTGGGTTACATCGGATACCCTTAGTTGAGGGAGCTGCGCCAGTAAGAAGTAGACCATATCGACTCAATCCGAAATATGCAGAGGTTGTAAAAGCAGAAATTACAAAGCTAGAAGAAGCTGGTATAATTGTTCAAGGAGAACATTCCAGGTGGCTTTCTTCCATGGTTATTGTACCCAAGAAAAATAGTGGAAAAATAAGAGTATGTGTTGATTTTCGTGCTTTGAATAAAGTGACTTTTCAAGATGGATTTCCTCAGCCCTTCATAGAGCAAGTACTTGAGGAAGTAGCTGGTCACACTTTGTATAGTTTCTTGGATGGTTTTAGTGGCTACAATCAGATAGTGATCCATCCTGATGATAGGGACAAAATAGCCTTTGTCACTCCCTGGGGCACTTATGTCTATACTCGCATGGCTTTTGGTTTGAAGAATGCGCCAGCTTCATTTAATAGAACGATGTATCTGATATTGGGCAAATGGTTAACAACCTTTCTATGCATTTTCATGGATGACTTTTCAGTATTTTCAGGTACAGATAGTAGGGCAGCAGTTCAAGATTTCCATGACCATTTGGAAAATCTAAAAGAAATTTTTGAGCAATGTCTCAAAACAGGTTTGAAATTGAATCCTCATAAATGTCACTTTTTGGTCACTAAGGGCACTCTTCTTGGTCACATAGTATCTGCTCAAGACATAACTGTTGACCCTACAAAGGTTACAGCTATTCTTTCCATGCCAATTCCACAAAGCCCAAAGGAAGTGCAAAGTTTCTTGGGCCATGCAGGGTATCACAGAAGATTCGTTAGGATGTATTCGGAAATTGCTAAGCCCTTGTCAAGGCTTACCAGCAAAAAGATCCCTTTCTCATGGAGTGCTGAAGCTGACAAAGCATTTTGTGAACTAAAGTTTAGGCTATGTACTGCTCCACTTTTAAGTGTTCCTAATTGGTCATTGGAATTTCATGTGCATACAGATGCTAGTCTTCATGTTGTTGGTGCAGTTCTAGCTCAACCATCATCTCACAAAGTGGATAGACCTATCTCTTATGCAAGCAGACTACTCAACCAAGCTGAAAGAAATTATAATACAATGGAAAGAGAAGGTTTGGCTATCGTATTTTCTCTTCAGAAGTTCCGACATTATCTCCTTGGTGTACATTTCATTGTTATTTCTGATCATCAGCCCTTGAAGTATTTGATAAACAAGCCTAGAGTAGCTGGAAGGATTTGGAGATGGTTACTCCTATTTCAAGAATTTAATTTTGATATTCATATTAAGCCAGGAAAAGAGCACCACATGGCAGATCAAGTGTCCAGGACGGCAATGAGCGAGAAGGCAACAGGTATCAATGACGAACTTGTGGATAGCAATCTCTTCCTGGTAGCAATTCGGACTGGTTGGTATGATGAAATTCTCCAAGTTCTTACTACTGGAAAGATCCCAGAACACTTGACACATGTAGAAAAGAGAAGATTGCTCCTGAAAACCAAAGCATATTCTCTTATAAATGGAAATTTATATAAATAGTGTCAGGATGATATTTTGAGAAGGTGTGTCTATCCAGAGGAGGTAAATCTTCTGCTAGAGGTTGCACACAATGAAGGACATCTAAAGGGGGAAGAATTGGCTCATAGAATCATCCACAAAGGTTTATGGTGGCCTCATATTTTCAAGGATGCAATCAAGTTTTCTAAAGAATGCCACATCTGCCAGAGGTGTGCTCCCGCGCCAACCAGATTGAATTTCCAACCATTGGTCATATCTACAGGATGGCTCCCATTTGAACGATGGGATCTTGATTTCATAGGACCAATTAGTCCAACTGGTCAACCTGGAGGAAAAAAGTATATTTTGATGGCCACATGCTATGCCACTAAATGGATAGAGGCTAAAGCTACTGTGGACTGCACGGATTTAACAGTGGCTAAATTTGTGTATAAACATATTTTCTCAAAATTTGGTTGCCCACTGGAAATAACTAGTGATAGGGGCACACATTTTGTAAATCAATTGCTCCAGTTTATATTTGATAGGTACAAAATCTTTCATAAAAAATCTTGTGCCTACTACCCAAGGGCAAATGGCCAAGCAGAAAGCTCCAATAAGATTTTGATTGGATTGCTTCGCATATTATCTTTCGATCATCAAAGCTCCTGGCCACTAGCACTGATCGGTGCAATCTGGGCTTTCAGAACCACGAAAAGGGTAACTACAGGCGAGACTCCATTTCGGTTAGTATATGGGAAAGAGGCATTGGCACCATTCGAGTTCATTATCAGAAAGGAAATAGGAATCAAAACCATTGGAATTGAACCCCCCATTCAGAGATTGGTGGCATTAGAAGAATACAGAGAAGGAGCAATGCAAAAACTTCAGGTAACACAAGAAGAGCGCAAAAGACTGCATGACAGGTATCTGAGGTCCAATGAAGTACAGGAAGGATCCATGGTTTTAGTGCATCAGGTCCCAGCAATTCGAACCAAACTGGCACCCAAATGGATAGGACCTTACACGGTGGTAAAGGTATTACCTCATGGAGCAGTACATCTGGAGGATTTGCAGGGTAAGAGGATACCCCTGGTCAATATTTCCAGGGTGAAGAAGTACCTGAATTAAGGTAAATTTGAAGCATATCATTCACCGTACCTACTGTATTTCATTTGGTGATTGCAGTTATTATGAAAAAAAAAAGTATGAAAAAAAAAATTATTTTTATTTTTTATTTCTCCAGGGTGAAGGATTATCTGAGTTAAGCGAAGCAGGAAGAACATCCTTCACTATCTTGTTTTCAGCTTCAGAAATTGCATCGGGACGGTGCAAAGACTTGATGTGGGGGTCTGTATCGCGGCATTTCCCTCTCTCTCTCTTCCCCGACCTCCTCCAACCCCACCGTCCCATCCTCTTTTCCCCCACCACCCCTGCGGCCCACCTCACCCCGACCCCCTCCAACTCCACCAGCCCCCCTCTTTTTTCCACCACCCCCGCGACCCCCACCATCACCTCGACCCCCTCCAACTCCACCAGCCCTCCTCTTTTCTCCACCACCCCCGCGACCCCCACCATCACCCCGACCCCCTCCAACTCCATCGTCCCCTCCTTTTTCCCACCACCCCTGCAGCCCTCCAACTCCACCGTCCCCTCCTTTTTCCCCACCACCCCTGCCGCCCCCATCACCCCAACCCCCTCAGCCCACCACGGCCCCCTCAGCCCCCCACAGCCCCCCAGGGCCCCCCTCAGCCCACCACGGCCCCCCACGGCCCCCCTCAGCCCACCACGGCCCACCACGGCCCGCCATGGCCCCCCTCAGCCCACCATGTCCCCCCTCAGCCCACCACGGCCCCCCACAGCCCCCCACGGCCCCCCTCAGCCCACCACGGCCCCCCACAGCCCCCCACGGCACCCCTCAGCCCACCACGGCCCCCTCAGCCCACCACGGCCCCCCTCAGCCCACCTCGGCCCCCCTCAGCCCCCCACGGCCCCCCACGGCCCCCCTCAGCCCACCACGACCCACCACGGCCCCCCACGGCCCCCCTCGGCCCACCACGTCCCCCCTCAGCCCACCACGACCCCCCACGGCCCCCCTCAGCCCACCACGGCCCCCCTCAGCCCACCACGACCCACCACGGCCCCCCACGGCCCCCCTCAGCCCACCACGTCCCCCCTCAGCCCACCACGGCCCCCCACAGCCCCCCTCAGCCCACCACGGCCCCCCTCAGCCCATCACGACCCACTACGGCCCCCCACAGCCCCCCTCAACCCACCACGGCCTCCCTCAGCCCACCACAGCCCCCCACGGCCCCCCTCAGCCCACCACGGCCCACCACAGCCCCCCACGGCCCCCCACAGCCCCTTACGGCCCCCCTCAGCCCACCACGGCCCCCCACGGCCCCCCTCAGCCCACCACGGCCCCCCTCAGCCCACCATAGCCCACCACGGCCCCCCACGGCCCCCCTCAGCCCACCACGGCCCCCCTCAGCCCACCAGGAACCCCCACGGCCCCCCTCAGCCCACCACGGCCCCCCTCAGCCCACCATGGCCCCCCACGGCCCCCCTCAGCCCACCACGGCCCCCCTCAGCCCACCACGGCCCGCCACGGCCCCCCTCAGCCCACCACAACCCACCACGGCCCCCCACGGCCCCCCTCAGCCCACCACGGCCCCCCTCAGCCCACCACGGCCCCCCACAGCCCCCCTCAGCCCACCACAACCCTCCATGGCCCCCCACGGCCCCCCTCAGCCCACCACGGCCCCCCTCAGCCCACCACGGCCCCCCTCAGCCCACCATGGCCCCCCACGGCCCCCCTCAGGCCCCCACAGCCCCCCTCAGCCAACCACGGCCCCCCTCAGCCCACCACGGCCCCCCACGGCTCCCCTCAGCCCCCCACCGCCCCCCTCAGCCCACCACGACCCACCACGGCCCCCCACGGGCCCCCTCAGCCCACCACGGCCTCCCTCAGCCCACCACGGCCCCCCACGGCCCCCCTCAGCCCACCACGGCCCCCCAAAGCCCCCCACGGCCCCCCTCAGCCCACCACGGCCCCCCAAAGCCCCCCACGGCCCCCCTCAGCCCACCACGGCCCCCCACGGCTCCCCTCAGCCCACCACGGCCCCCTCAGCCCCCCACGGCCCCCCACAAATCCCACATTTTTCCACAACCTTACATAAGGCTCTCAGAAAGTTTGGATGGATATTTGGAGGATCATTTCTTAACCAAACCCTACAATGTTATATATCCTTGGAAAGCTCTCAACGAGTACTTTCCAATGGTGCAATAATAACTTTAAAATCTTGGATAAATTTTTGACCACACCCCAAAAACCACCACAACTCCCCATAACTCACCCCTTTTCCCCCCAACCCACAAACCCCACAAACCCCACAAACCCCACACAACTCCACACAACTCCACAACCCTCCAAAAACCCTCTAATCTCTCTCAAACTCCCCACAACTCACCTCCCACACCGCTCACTTAATATGAAGGATCAAAAGCTACTACAAAAATTAGGTGAAGGATGTGCTTCTCAGGGACATTCAAATATCACGGGCGGCACAAAATGAGGATCTCAGCTTGCATTCAAAAGTGACAGTAAAGGTGTAAGTGGTAAAAGTAAAAGTGGTGAAATGAGTGTTGCCGCCAACCATTCATGACGACTGCCTATTTTTGAGGATCCAATTCAAATCAAGTGGAATATTTGATCTACCCCTCCAATCTTGGAAATCAAGCGACGCGTGATCAGTGGACGTGAGGAATCGGCAAGGCCCTCTTGGCCTATTGGAGCCTATAAAAGCAATGGATTTGTGTTCATTTGATACATTCAGAGATACATTGAGAGATACACACATTTACATACGTACGTACAGAGGTCCTATCTTTGCACTTTGTGGCTTCAAGCCTATTGTAGGAAGTCACTCTATGGTGTGGATACAGAGTGTGGGCTTCGCGAGTGGAGGGCTAATACCTCTATAGTGTGAAAAGAGTGGCTTGGTTTTGTCATTCTGTGTGATTCAGTAGTATTT
>CM035421.1:183637374-183667374 GCA_020310875.1 Ceratopteris richardii | reverse complement strand
AGATAGAGAAAGTTGGTATTTCTTTTTTTCATGCATGGTAGGATAAACCACACCACTAGAGTATTCCAAATAACTTGAAAGATCCTAAAATTTTTTCTTTTTTTGGTCTATCGTGACAAACCAAACCCTTGATAGACACCATGTATCGTGACAGACTAAAATCCATGATAGCCACTAGTGTATCATGACAGACACCATCTATCACGACAGAGTGAAATCCATGATAGAATGAAATCCATGATAGACACTAGTCTATCATGACAGACACCATCTATCGTGACAGACTCAAATCCATGA
Source organism: Ceratopteris richardii (assembly GCA_020310875.1). Lineage (NCBI taxonomy): Eukaryota > Viridiplantae > Streptophyta > Polypodiopsida > Polypodiales > Pteridaceae > Ceratopteris > Ceratopteris richardii. Next base: position 183,667,077 of record CM035421.1, on the reverse strand, counting down.
TAGACACCAGTCTATCATGATAGACATTGTCTATTATGAAAGGATAAATACCGTGATAGACACCAATCTATTGCGATATGCACTAGTCTATTGCAATGGACACTGGTATATCACAACATATTGAAAACCATGATAGACACCCATCTATCGCAACAGACATTGTTTATTGCGATAGACAGGACCCCATGATAGACAACCATCTATCATGACGGGTACTATCTATCATGGCATACTAATGCCACGACAGATGATATATAGGTTTATCGTGACAGAGACCTGTTTATGGTGATAGACAGGTATATCGTGATAGATAGGTCTATTGCGACAGACACCTGTGTATCATGACAGACAGCCATGCATGATAGAGATTGTCTATCATGATAGATATATGTCTATCGCTATAGATAGATCTATCGCAAGAAAACACCATCTATCACGATAGACATACAATTTTGACAAAATTTAAGGTGCTATTTTTTTTAATATTAGGGCTAAATTTTTCAAGCTTTTTTGCCTACACCATTACGGAGGCCTTAGATAATTACTACAAATATCTTGAGAGATCTTGAGGGATCAATACTTTGGGTTGATGATCTAGGCTACTAGTTACTCTTGGATGACATCGTTTCTCAACTGTTTTTGTTTTCTATTAAGTATCCTATATGGAGAATAATTTGTGCTATCACTTTCCTATAAAGAAACAATACCCTCTATTAGATTATCCTTTGTGGAAATATGCTTTCTAAGTTTACTAACATGAAACACTGGATGGACTCTGCAATCTAGAGGAAACCCTTATCGTTATGCAACATCAATAACCTTCTTAACTATCTTCCAAGGTCCACAAAACCTTGGTGCAAGCTTAGTACACTTGCTTGTGGATAGTGAAGTGGAACTAGCTAGCCCTTGAAGAAAAACTCCATCTGCTTTCTCAAAGACCCTAGGAGATCTCTTCCTGTGAGCATATTCCTTTGCCCTATCAATTGCTTTCTGCATCTTGGCTTTAACTATTTCTAAATTTTCTTGGGGGTTCGCTAAGAACTCCGAAGCACTAGGACATTTCTTTGGCACTCCTATGGTATTGGGAGTAGTGGGATTCATGTCATAGTTCATCTCAAAATTAGACATTCCTATCACTTTATGAGGTTTATTGTTATAAGAAAACTCTACTAGTGGAAAGTAATTATCCCAATATGTCTTCCTCTTAGACACATATGCTCTCAACATGTCCTCTAGAATCTGTTTAACCCTCTCGGTTTGACCATCTATATGTGGATGATCACCACTTCTCATTTTCAATGACACTTTTAGTTTTTCAAATACAAACTTCCAAAAGTGTCCTGTGAATTTAGCATCCCCATCTGAAACTATGGATGTTGATAACCCGTGCAATTTGAAGACATGCTGGATAAATAGCCCTACTACCTGTGGAGCTTCTACCATCTCCTATGTGGGTATGAAATGAGCCATATTGCTCAATCTATCTACCACAACTAGGATAGTATCTTGCTTCCTTTGGGTCCACGATAACCCCACTATGAAGTCCATGCATACATTGTCCCAATTGTGCTCTAGAATTTGTGCTCTAGATGTAAAAGACCTGGTGTCTTAACCCTTTTTGCCTTCTTGACTTGACACATAAAGCATTGTTGAACATATGCATGAACATCTTTGGCTAATCCAGGACACCAAAATGTTCTTCTAACAAGTTCAATTGTCTTGTCAACACCAGGATGCCCTGCACAAGGAACATCATGGTTACCATGCATGAATTTTCTTCTCAAATCCCAAGAATCTGGTATGCAAAACTTTCCTTTCCATTTAACTATTCCATTCTCCTTTGAGAAATGGGAATACAAACTTGACTTGTTTTCTTTGCTAGGAGAAGAAACAGCTAGACCACCTCATCTCCTATGATAGAGTCATCACTGATGGCTCTAATGATCTGCAACAAATGTGGATCTTCCACCTATGCTTCCCTTATCTCTTGAAGCAATTAGCTTTCTAGAACGGTAAAGCTCATTTGATACACTATGCGTGATAATGCATCATCTACTATACTCTCTTCACCTCTTCTGTACATGATTTCCATGTGAAAATCCTGCATGAGATCATCCCAACGAGCCTTTCTACCTCAAAGATATGGTTGACTACAAAGCTACTTGAGTGTATGGTGGTATGTGTATACCTTAAAGTCTACACCATAAAGGTAGTATCTCCAGATTCTAAGAGCGTGCACCACTACATACAAATCCTTTTCATGCACTCACCAATTGCACTATGCACTCAACGTTTTGCTTTCAAAAGCTATTGGCTTATCATCTTGGCTCAAGACTGCCGCTGTGGCTATGCTGCTAGCATTTATCTCTAACTCAAATGGTTTTTGTGGATCTACCACTTTGAGTACATGAGCCTCTAAAACAAGTTATTTTAGAGTATCAAAACTTTATTGTTGCTCTTGTTTCCATGTGAATGGTACTTTGCCTTGGTGGAAGTTTGTCTTAGGTGCTGCTATCGATGAATAAGAAGAAATGAATTTTTGATAGAAAGTGGAAAGTCCTAAAAAATGGCCAACTAAGACCTTCTTGGGATCCATCTAAACCCCATCGACCGACACCACATGCCCTAAATACCTATCTTTAGAAGGAACAAGTATGTCTTATATGGATTTGCAAACAAATGAGTTTCTTTTGACCTATTTAACACTAATCTTAACTTACTTTCATGCTCATGTACAAACCTACTATAGACCAACAAGTCATCAACAAAATCTACAACAAACTTTCCAATGAACAGTCATAAAATATCAATCATTAACATCCTAAAAGTAGCAACTGCATTAGTCAAACCAAGTGGCATAACTAAATAATCATAATCCCAAATGGGTCCTGAAAGTTGTTTTATACACATCTTTTTCCTTTACTCTAATCTGGTGGTAGCCACTTTTCATATCTATCTTACTATATACAATGGCTCCACCTAGAGCATCTAAAAGAACATCTATCTTCGGCATGGGATATCTGTGCTTGATGTTAGTCTTATTGAGTGCTTTGTAGTCAATGCACATCCTATAAGATCTATCTTTCTTCTTCACAAGAACAAATGGTGCTACAAAGGGTGAATAGCTATATTTGATCAGCCCTTTTTGCAAATATTTATCCATGACCTTGCAGATTTCATTCTCCTCCTGCAAGCTCATTCAAAATGGAGGTCAAGCGAGTGGACTTGCTCCTGGTATTAATTCGATTCTATGCTCAATATGCAAGGAGATAAACTTGAAGATAATTCTTTCAAAAAAAACTCTTGGAAATCTACTCTTACTTTATATGAAAGTACTTGAGTGTTCCAACTAGACTTTCCTTGATTGTAGGAATCCATCACTACACAGGATGATGCACAAAATAAAGAAAGTAAATATACTTATAGTCGATCTTGAGGAACTTGGTGGTGGTCACCACTTGTGTCTCTTGGAGGTCTGGCTCTCCATGGATCAATAGCCACCTCCTCTCATGCTCAAACTGATAAACATGTGAAGCAAAGTCTATGACTTGTCGTTTCCTAGCATGCCACTTTTTACTTAGGACTACATCAAAACGGGCTAGTCGTGCTATTTCAAAATCCAACGTGTCCTCATAGTACTGCATCTGAATGGGTAGACCTACTACTAGTCCGTCCCATGTCCGAGTTCCCTTCCCATCTGATAACTCCATTGTGTAGGCATACTCGGACTGCACACTATCTATGTGTAACCTTCTGACTAGTCTGGAACTGACCCAGTGTCAAAGAGGACCTTGATAGGCTATCCTGCCACAAATCCTCTCATAACAATGAGCTCTATGTCTAGGAATTGGTATCCTTTCTATGCCACTGGCGAAAGCACAACATCGGGGATGGTACGAACCTTCTTCATGACCATCATGGTCACTATGGCAGATGATATATGAGATGGGAAATCACCAAAATCCTCATCTACATCACTCCCTGCTTGCATAGGATTTATGACTATGGTTGCCACTATCTTTTTCTTCTAAGGAGAGATCCTTGAAGAGGTGCTATCCTAGGCATCCATAGCACATTCCTTCCTTCATTGCCTTCTCTTTCTACCTAGGGGTAAGGATAAACTTTTTCTATGCCCTCCCAGTCATAGCAGACACTTTTCTTTTTCCTCTTGACATTTTCTTGATCATGTGCAACTATTTGGCCTCTTTTTGAGGTTATGCACTAGTTTAGATAGGAGTGGATGTGGAAAAGGATCAACTCATCTTAGTCCATGAGGATCTCTGACCTTGGGAGCCTATGCCTCTGTGGCCATCCTCATAAACTAGATCCATCTCTATGGGTTGTGCCAAAGAGTGACATCTCTCCTTATTCGACCTTTCTAACTAAAGGTCGAATAATTTCTCTAAGTCCCAAGACAAACTTGTGAACTTGAAGAAACTCTTAAATAGAGTCAAGTACTTTGAGAAGTACCTCACTATAGTTATCTACATAATCCTGACGGTTTGGTTTTTCTGACTTATGAAAAACCAAGTGTCTAGTGCGCTAGACCTCTCATAAAGCAATAAAAAATTATTATAGAACAAGACTTTAAATTGTTCCCATGTAGTGGTCTCTTCCTTGTCTTGCTTAATCTTATGCCACCACCTGTGCGCAACGTCCATAAGATTACATGTGGCTTGCTGAATCTTATGCCTATCCTCCACAATATGGCATAGACGAAAGCACTACTCCCACTTGCTAAGCCACTGATCAACAACATTAGTAGTCCATGCACTAGTAGAGCCATGATATCTTGGTGGCTTAAGGTCCTTAAGGTGCCCTAGGCCTCTCTAACTAGCACAGTCTCTCTAGGAATCTCTGGAGTTTGATGCTCGCTTGGAGCATCTGAGCCCATTCCTCGTAGGTCAATCTTAGGCATCACTTACTCTCTCTTCGAGCTACACACATGCTCCAAGATATCATTAAGTGTGCTCTCTAGTTGTGATATACTAGCACTCATGGTCTCTATAGGATCTGAGGTATGCTCAACCATGTGTGTATGAGTCCTAACTAGTGAAGAAGGTCCTGAATCCATACTAAGATAAAGTCAAGTTCTCTTTTTATGTTTTGATGGTTTTATGTTTTGATGCCTATGATAATAGAAGAGGGGGCTCTATGAACTCCTTCCTTGCGCGATTGTTGACACAGGCAGACTCAACTATGGGTAGCGTCTGGCAGTAGGTGTTTTCCTCTACTCCTTGGGGCCGAGCACGTGGGGGCTCCCTTGGTGGGGTCGATGCTCCTCTGAGGAGTCTATCTCCTCCCCTTGTTTTTATGTAGAAGCTTCCCTGTGTAACTCTCTCTCCATCGACGATGCACATAGAGAAATCGATAAAGATAATGATGAATTGACACAACTCCCGAGGTAGCTAAAATCTAAATGCATGGATTTGTTTTTCCAACAAGTTTTCCATTCCTATAAAGAATTTATGCACCTATCTTGTTGAATTTACTTCATGCTAAACAAAATCTTATTTCATGATCAAGTTCAACTTTACAACAACCGATAGTCATTTCCTTTTAAATTTTGATGCATACAACACATCTGGTAGGTTTTTTAATTCACCATTAGTAGTTATAAAGGAAATACTACATGATCCTTCAACATAATATTTTGCATCTATTTCAATCATCATTATGATGCTTCATAGAACTATATAAACATTTCTTGTGGGTATGTGATGAGATGCACGTCTATCCAATGCCCATGAAATAGTACTTTCTTCATATCTTGAAGAACATAATTTCTCAATGGTAGCCATGGATAACTCTAGATTTGCTTCATTTGTATTGATTGTCTATTTACCTTTACTTTTAAAACTACCATTTTACTCATTAACCTTTTAAACATTACAATCTATAATTGTGTGTTGATCCTTTTAACAGTAGAAGCACTACCCTTGAAACCTTTGTGCTACCCTTTTCCTTTTTTTTCAATCATCATTTTCCATCGAAGATCCACCATTTCCTTTTGCATTGGTGGAGAATGCAGCATTTCTATTGTTGCTTCCTTCTCATTCTTTAAACCGCAGCCCCACTTTCGTCAATAATTCATAGAACTCGTGAAATGTCAAAACGTTGAGGTCTCACCTAAGAATTAAGGGCATTTACAAGTACATCAATCTTTGATGGATAGATTCGAACTCCTCATGCTAGTTCTTTGATATTCTTTTGTATCCTCACCATGTGACGGATGCCTCATCTATTTACCCTTCAACAAAATTCCTTGCAACAAGTCAATACTACATTTTGAATTTTTGTTTGATTTTGTGCTTCCTATTGATTTCTCAATACATTCCAAGCATTTGTCGCTTTGGTTGTATGGCAAGGCAAAGTTAACACACTAGTAGAACAACTTGTAACTAATGAACAAAATGCATTTACATTTCTTCCTCTCTAAACTCGTAGAAGATTTGCATTTGGAGAGATCAATATACTTGGATACGATGAGCTAGATTGTGGTTTTGGGCCAATTCCCAACACAATTTTTGGAACCTCATAAGAGTGGGGGATAGTTGTATATTCAAACCTCCATTGAGCATGATTCGTATAATCTAACTACATTCATTGAAGGTTGATGGATGAATCCTTCATATTTGGATAACCAATTTAGCAATGCCACCTCTCAAAATGCTGGAGACTTCTTGAAGATGACACCACTCATTTTCAATGCCGAATCCCTTTACCTTTCACATCCTCATAAGTCTGTAAAACTCCCTATGCCCTAATACCTTGCAAGAGATCAATATAAATAATGCAACAAATAGAATGTGAGAAAGAGATAAAGAGTACATAATTGATAAGAGGAATGAATTTTTTCAAACAACTAATACGAAAATGGCTCTCCAGCCATACCCATGTGCTTCCATTGGGAGCTCAGATGGCGATGTAAACAAAATGTAGATGAAAAGGTTAGGTTGGCTGGTATATCACTAAATGGGTGAAAGATTATCATAGATGCAAGATGTTTTACATGTATACATAGCTTGCAAGAGCTAAATCAACCATTAATTGTTGAGTGTTCTAACTAGATTAGATGAGTATAGTGGACCTATCAAGTATAAAGGTGCTATTAGTTAGATAAGGGATATTCAAGAGATTATTCTCCCACACTTTCCTACGGATGTCCAAATCTTGTATGTGCCAAATCATGCGATTGCTCACATGTTGGGTGAGGATGAATATCACCCTCCTATCCCTTTCTTCCCATTATTTCACTACCCTTCTTTGTTTCTCTATGGATGTTATGGGATCTATGTAGGCGTTGCCTTCTATTCCACTCACTAAGCCCTAAAGGCACCTCGTCATATATAAATTATTTACTCTAGACTTCCAAGGGTGAAATAGGCGACCCTAATAACTTGCTTTCCTTAGAATAAATCCCAACTATCACTATCTTAGTTACTCTACCTAACTCAAAAGTTAGATCATTTGACTTTGTAGTCAAGTCCCAACTAAAATGCTTGGGGTCACAACATGGCTTCTCCTCTTAATGGGAGCCTTACAACTTGAGCACCAATGATGATTAGTCTAGTCTTATAAGGTGAGGCCCTAAACATATCCAACATTGAGATGACGAAGTAGAGTTCAAGATGTAGGTTTTTGAAAGTCAAGTAACAATGAATAGAACATGGTCATATCTAGAACAATCTCTAGTTACCTTCACAAGTAAAAACCTTTTGGATATGTTCGAATGTCTAGCACTAAGCATTTGTGTCATGTGTGTATACATAAGTGCGTATGCATCTCGTGTGTGTATATATATGTGTGTATGCATCTCTAGATACCCTGGTCTTAACAACTCAATGTGTGTATTCAAAGTCAAACGAGTGGACTTGCTCCTGGTATTAATTCGATTATATGCTCAATGTTCTTGATAGGAGATAAACTGGGAGATAATTCTTTAAAAAACAACTCTTGGAATTCTACTCTTACTTTATATGAAAGTACTTGAGTGTTCCAACTAGACTTTCCTTGACTGTAGGAATCCATCACTACACAGGATGATGCACAAAATAAAGAAAGTAACTATACTTATAGTCGATCTTGAGGAACTTGGTGGTGGTCACCACTTGTGTCTCATGGAGATCTGGCACTCCACGAATCAATAGCCACCTCCTCTCATGCTCAAAGTGATAAACATGTGAACAATCTCTAGTTACCTTCACAAGTAAAAACTTTTTGGATATGTTGGAATGTCTAGCACTAAGCATTTGTGTCATGTGTGTATACATATGTGCGTATGCATCTCGTGTGTGTATATATATGTGTGTATGCATCTCTAGATGCCCTGACCTTAACATTGCGTATCCTTCCATGCGCAACTCCAAGTTTGATGCTTCTTTCCGACAAGATTCATAACTATGTCAAGTCTGTCCATCGATCAAAATTGTTCTATGCTTTTATTGAAACTGTTGACATTGATCGAGGATGCGCAACCATTTCAATTTTCACCTCTCGCACTTTCCATGGGCTTCACCAGTTACGAGTTAGGGCCCAGTGGCAGCACACAGGCTTTTGGGGTTTCCTCTCTGACTGGATCCTTGGATGTTGGAACTTCGAAGAGAGCACATAGACACGTACCTTGAGGCGAAAAAAGATCACGCGTTTATGCTGACTGCACTCATCTACGTGGAGCTAACCAATGAGGGTTCATTTTCAGATGCAAATCCACAACGCAGTGTTTCAGCTGCTCATTTGATTCGGTTTCACTGGCTTTTTGCTTACATGCCAAGTTGCAACAATTATAAAAGCCTCTACAATTCTGCCTCTTAGCCGCCATTGCCCCCCCCCCCCCCCCCCCTCTCTCTCTCTGATCTCACGTGGAACTGACCAACGTGGAACTGACCAATGAGGGTTCATTTTCAGATGCAAATCTACAACGCGCTGTTTCAGCCGCTCATTTGATTCGGTTTCACTGGTTTTTCCTTACATGGCAAGTTGCAACAATTATAAAAGCCTCTACAATTCTGCTTCTTACCCGCCATTGCCCTCCCTCTCTCTCTCTCTCTCTCTCTCTCTCTCTCTCTCTCTCTCTCTCTCTCTCAAACACACCACGCATACACATCTGGACACAGGGCAGCCGAGATCACAGCGCCGCCTATTCGTTGAATGATATCCAGTTCTTGAACATCCCATTCTTATCAGAATATATTAGCCAAGCGATAGAGACCTGTGTCTTATCAGATCATCCGTAATAGAACGGTCGGAAAGCTAGCTGACAAGAAAAGTGTAAACAGCTCAGAATGATGTCTGACAGGAAACTCGATGGTGTATACGACAACACATGGTCATTCGTAAGTGTCCTTCCCTAACTTCCCTTATCCTGGCCTGTCACAGGAGTTTCCCTTAAGCTGTGTAGTGTGCGCGCACATGCGTGAAAGTGTATGTGGGTGTGTGTGTGTGTGTGACATACAATAGAGGAAGTTGACATTTGTACCTTGAGACAATTGAGACAATTAATTAGAGAGGTGAGCGTCTCTGTTTCGCGTGCATAATGGTTATATTTTCCTGAAGAGGAGGCATGGCATAGCTCGCGGAATAGAGGAATGTACCTTCTTCGCGGCCGGATGATTCCATAGGAAATGTGATATGGGATGCAATTTCTGTACTAAGCAGTGTTGTTAATGATAATGAAGAAATCGCATTGGAAATTTTTGCCATACATCTGCGTACCCTGAGGGCCACGTCCATGGATCTGTGAATTCCCCATTTTATCACATGATCTGCCAGATATATGTAGCATAACAATCCTTTTGGATTATCTGATCTTGATTCTTTTTTTTTTCCGAGAATGATGCGGCATGCCTAACAACTGATGTCATTATTTGAATATGCAGCATGATGACTGGACAAAGTGCGAAACCACTTTTGGTGACCGCATCCTGATGGAGTCTGGAACGTTCAGGTGTACACCTACTCAGCATTACGAAGACGCACCCGATAGGTCCAAAAGGCAGAGACGAGAACCTTGTCAACTCTACGAGAGAATATCTGCTCAGTCGTGGCCAAGAGCCGATGCTGTTGCGGTAATTGGGAATCAAGGTTCCGCACATAATTCTTGCAACGGGGACCGGTATATCTGTATTGCCGGAAGCTCATCATCTGCTGCTCCTTTGGAATCGTGTGGGTCTGTTCAAACCAACCCAGAGGGGGTACAGACCAAGAATAATGTAATCAAATACAGGTTTGAAGGACCAGACGAGTGCACAAGTAAGTTAAATTATTATGGAGGCGGAGGCGTTGCAGATATAGTCAGCAGCTCATGCCAGCTCTTCGATTCTGACATTTGTCCACCTGAAGATCTTGAGTATTTAGTTGAAGTCTCAGAGGAGGCAATGGCAGAGGAAGCGTTTGAATCTGAATGGAGGAACATCGACCATATCGATGACCTTGATGGATTATTCAAGTATGTACCTTAGGTGTAGTCTGCTAGTCAGTCTCAGGATTATTGATATTCAATTCTATGTTTTGGGGTCATCTAATGAATAATTCCGTTTAGTTTTTCTCTCTTTCAGTTTAGACAATAGTTGTGCATTGCTGTTGGACTCTCTACCCCCATTGGGAGATGCTTTCCAAAAGCTTCAGCAATCTGCTATTGAGCATGTGAGTCCAGAATCAGTTTCTAGATTTGCTCTGAAAGGTTTTGAGGCAAGAGCAGATTAATGAGAAACAACTAATACGTAGACCTTACGATTTCAAAATGCGTCCTTCTTAGCAAAGACAATAATTCAAAGACACAGAGAGAGAGAGAGAGTCTCCGATTCTAATGTATTCGATTTGTTTTTTCTGCAGGAAAATGTAGTAATGGAGATTTGTTCACCACAAGAAGAAAATGATCAAAATTCTCTATTTGGAAATCTAGACCTCAGGAAATCAAATGGCAACATTGACACTTCAAACGTGCCACTAATCTTTGATCACCCACACAGTGATGAGGCTTTGAATTGCAACGGGACATTTTTAACCGTAGAACGGAGTGTGATGGAAGATGCAGAGGAGTGTCTCTATGTAATTGTGCTCCAACAATGGCTTAACATCGCTTCAAAGGTATTAAGCCAATGCAGTTCTGATGCCTTGACCTTTTCTATGTTTCGTTCATAATCTGGCAATGCTAATTTTATCATCTACTTTTGACTTTTACAGATGGATACCAGAACAAGGCTGTGCATCCGTGATAGTCTGCAGCGGTTAGCAAGGAATGCCATGGAAAGATCCGTAGGGGTTATTGGAGGATTCAAAAGAGAGAACTCTACGCTTACGAACACATGGTGTGCAGCAGATCCAGTTTCAGACATAGTAGAGACAGAAACAAATACCATGGACAGATTCATCGCACATCTTCTTTTTCATAAACAGTATCCTTAAGGATATGCAAATGTGATCATGAATCGCAAACGTCTTTACAAATAGAGTGATCCTAGATGCAACAGGCTCTCGTGTTTATCAACCCTATGCTACGCTATCAGAGAAGAGGTGTTGGGGAAGATTTGGATAAGAGAGATGTAGGCTCAACTTTCGCAACTCTCCATAGAGACATCCCTTTGTATGTTAGGCAAAAAGTTATAACAATGTGCCCCTGTTTAGAAAGTTGATGGTATTTGTAATACAAGGAGATGACATAAAGAGTAACTGGATCCCTTGTGAAGGGGATGATAGGTTTACAAACATGCTTTGCATCTCTACTAAGTTGTCTCTTTTAATTGACTTTAAGTCTTTTTTTTCAGAGGAAGTTTGGTTGGAGCCTAATCTCCCTTGTTTGAATACATTGAAAGAACAAATGTACAGGTGAGCGGGCAAAGTACCCATCAAACCCCTTGTGTCTACCCAAAGGCAACTAGTTTAACAACTCATTTTTACATTGGCCTAGGGCCCACAATTGTCTTGTCGTAGGGAGGGGTTGAACCCTCACCCCCCCCTCAAGAGGTGAAAGGTCCAACTATGAAGCTTAATGTGCGTAAACAATGTAAATCTTTTGAATCAATAATAATGATGATAATAATAACAACAACAACAATAATAATAATGCCGTTCTCATTAAACCTATTGGGATGTCCCTTATTTCCGGAAGAGTAGAGTTGCTATTAATGATTTAACGGAGGCGAATTCATCACCTTCTTTACATCATCTATATCGACTATACAAAACACCAACCTCAACTAAACTCTACCTAAGGTAACATCTAGATTGACAACATTTGCAGCATTTATAGCACAAAAAGATGAAAATTGAAGCCTTAAAACCAGGAAAAAAAAAAGCACGGTATTGGTATTTCACTCTTTCTAAGGAACAAAAATCATACATGTCAGACACACAAACTGTGTGTTTTGTAGGCAATTTTCATTACCTCGAAAACAATTTTTTACAATAGTTATAAAAGATGTTCATTACAAAAAATCAAGAACGTGTTTTTTCCAAAAAAAAAGTGATGCCATTATTTTTTATAAAGAGGAACAAAATATATAAAAACTTGAATGAGTATGCAATACCCACAACTTTATGGCCATTGAGCTAATAATCAAAACACAAACCATATTAAATTAATGTGGCTAGTGTCACATGGTTATTCATGTAGCAAGGCCTTATTATGCAGCAATTGAAATATATTAAAACGAATAATTTCACTAACTTCATAAATACTAATATGAATTCTTTATTATTTTTAATCTAGATGTAGTGAATGAGCCAACATTTTGACTTTTCTAGACTTCATCGCCCATAATTTATAGTGAATGTTGAGAGTATTTTAAACATTGAAGAAAATTGGCCATTAAAAAGTAAAATACAATCCTATAATTCCATTTCCACTCTTTCTACTTTCATATATCCTCTAGTGACATATTTTGATTTACAATGGCATCTTAACCCAACCACATAACTTCCATCACCTTCTCCCAAGTTTATGTGTTCCTATTTACAATTGTGCATTTGATGAGATAGATACGAGTGTTACTTTTTAGTTTTTCTTATGAATCTCCTCCATGTTACTATACTTAGAAACGTTTCTTGTAGATTTCAATATAACTTCCACTACATTAGATGCTCTTTTTTGTTTCAAACATGGTTATGAAAAGTAAATTGATACTTTTTCTCTCATATGACAATGAGCTTTGATTATTGCATGGATTTTTAGCATAAATAGTGAAGTCAATGTTGAACATCACCTCAAAGGTTTGCACGTAGTGGTTGGGTAAAGAAATATTAGTTAGGAAGAACTACATGAAGAGGTAGGATTCCAGAATCTAATGGTCTCATTATTCTTACTAAAGCTCAATTATTAAATTTTGGGGACTATGAGATGGGAAAATACTGTTAATGAAGCCTGTAAAGTATGAAAAATTCTACGAAGAATTTTACACGACAAAGTGAAACTATTGTGAAGTTCATTGAAGAGGGTATGCATATGTTATAGCCAACATTTTATTTCGTGATGGGTGGAATGGATCTACATTCTCAAACCAGTTATCTCAAATGTAAATATAAAATCTTAACAAAATCGAATTTGCCTCCCAAAAGGATTTATGGCATCAATCGATCATTTATCTAGCATGGAAATCGATAGATGGATTCTTTACCAAGATCTATCCCAAATTAGTAATATCCTCCATGTGTTGTTCCTCAAGAGTAAGAAAAAATATTATCCACTTGCATATCTTTCATTATCTTCCTATTCCTTCATTTCTTATAATATCTTTCTATATTATGCAAAGTAAAAGTATGATCCTAAGCCATGCTAATTAGAGGTAAATCATCCAGTTGAGCTCACCTATATGAAACATAAAAAACCCATGTGAACCTAATTGCCATTTATCCGAGTGACATTGATCTTGTGTTTGTGATCAACATTGATGAGATCATTGATGATTTTGAGGAGAGTTTGATCACGGTTGATCCTTCTCTTTTGACTACAGTTGATCTTTAGCACTTGGTGACTTGATCTTTTTCACATGATCAGGATTAAGCATATTCGGATGATAGAATGAGTTGGTATGGAAATGTAAGGGATCTTGGAAAGACACCTATCCATGCTATCTTCTTAGAATCTCTTAATGCAAGTAGGTAGAGGTCTACTCTTTGCATATCTAACTTATTAATGGTCTATGAGTGTGTCTTGTACTACACATGGATACTTTTTGGTGCCATTGTAGAGGAGAGTGACAACTACACCTAGCTAACTTGCATGCGAGATTTTGAAGCTCACAGGTATGCACGCCCCTTAACACAAAGGTATGTGAAGGATGAGAGATGCAAGAGAAGGGGGTTTTGATAGTCGCTAGGGTGGTCCAAGAGGCTTGTTAAGACGAGAAGCATGCATATGTCAACTTGTTATCGAGCTTAGAAAGAGCCGAATTCTATTGCTGACTCATCAAAAAGTCGAGTCCCATTGGAATACCTAATAGGCAGAAGATTTGTCCCTTGAGGATCATTTCACAGGTCAACCAAAATTTGAGGTGGATGCCGAATAATGGCTTTGAAAGTAGTTTTAGAGTGGTTTATTTTGGAACCCAATTCCTTACAAATTGAATTTAGGCAACACCAAAATGTATCAATGTTGGTCGTATTCTTATGCACAAAAGCATTCGTGTCATCAAGAAAGAGTCTCATGATCATTTAGTCTTGATTGAAGGGAAGAGAGAGGCCTTGAATATGATCTAAATGTGCATTCTAGTTAACAAGGCAACGAACACCGTCGATAGTGATCGCAAAGAGAGGGGCCAAGGGGAAAGCTTGCATGAATGTTTTAATCAAATAGCTTGAGAAAGCTAGCCATTGATGTTTATCTATGTTTTGCATTTCCCACCAATGTAGAGATCATCTCAATGAATGTCTGGCCACAACCCAAGTCTTTTAGAGATTGGAGAATGTAGTCCCACTCGAGTCTACCATAAGCTTTATCAAAGTCAATCTTAAGGAAGATGTCATCTTGAGTGGACTCAACAGCAAAAGGTAGACCTTCCCAAACATCAATGATAGCCTCAAGGATGGACCTCACCTTGATGGATCCATTTTTATCCTCTTTGATCCAGTTTTGAAGGTGACAAGTGATACGACTATCAATAACTTTAGCAAGGATCTTGTAGCCTATTTGTAACATCATAATTGGATGTCAATTTACAATCTTGTTTGTGCTATCTTTTTTGTAAATAAGCTTGATAACACCTTCATTAAGATATTGAGGTAGCGCATCAAAGGAAATGGCCTCTTGTCACACCAAACATAATGGAGTAGTCACCACGTGCTTGAAGGTCTTGAAAAACTCATTGGTGAGGCCATCCAGCCCCGGGCCTTTTCCATTAGGAACTAAATCAATAAATTCAAGAATCACATCATCCAAAATGGGAGCTTCAAGAAGAGGTTTCATATTTTGTGGAATTATTTTGGTTCTCGCTCTAGAGATGAAGGCCATGCAATACTGCCTGTGAGGAGATAGAGGCGTGGAAACCCCCAAAAACTGGGTAAAGTGATTGACAATCAATGTACTATTTTCTTCATCTTTCTTGCACTCAACCCCATCGATATCCATCATGAAAGAGATCGCTTCTTGAGTTGCTTCTTTTTGAGGAGGCCCTATATCTCTTTACTAGGTTTGTTCACTTTTTCCACCCACCAATCTTTCACTAAGATTAAGGAGAGATGGCTTAGATTTCTATAGAGCTATCATTAGACATGCATTCCATGTGCTTTTCCATAGGAGACATGCCCAATATGGCACATGGGAGGCAGTATTGGCAAGCATATCCTTCTCCTTTAGGTTCAAGTGCAACCTTCTCCCATTGGGTCACATGCATCCTTCTTTGATAGCGTAACAATTTTTGTATCACCAAAATGCTTTTATATCCCTCCTTATCGATCCATTTTATGCGCTTTATAGCTTGTTTCAATGTTTTTGATGAGTCCTAAAAAGTGCAATAGGTGAAATGCAATAGAAATGGCTCAAGGACATTGTATAAAGCTAACAAAACTTGCAACAAATCCTCTTTCACTTGCCTTGATCACCTAAAGAAAAGTATAATCAGGCAAAAATTCTTCAAAATGGAGCAACATGATAGATAATAATTCAACACACTTCAATTTAGTGTCCACATTTAGTCTCAAGCAAAATACACACTCAAAATGTATTGAAAAGTCAGAACAAGAGTTTGCAAGAAGTTAGATCTCACAACTTTACTTGACAAAAATTTCTTACCAATGAGAGCCTTGGCCTTTTTATGGTAGTTCTCTCAAGGTCACTCTCTTTTTAGTTCAAAAGTCCTCGAAAAATAAAAGAACCTACTCTAAAATAGCTCCTACCTTGTGGACTTTCAAGAACCTACTCTAAAATAGCTCCTACCTTGTGGACTTTTAAGGGAAGAATCTTCCAAAATTTACAAAAATTGATTCCACATGTATGTACATTTCTTCTTGTCTACAAAAGTGCTTTAGAAATATGCAAAAAGAATTATGTGACTACCATATTGTGTAATATAGGCTTCATGTAGCATAGGCACAGTAACTGTGTGGAACCTCGATTACAATTTTATGAACTTTTTAATGTCTTCAAATTAGAGATCAAGTTCCAAATAACATTAAATATGCAAAGATCCATGTGTTGTTGCCTTCAAGGGCTTTGTACTCTTCTTCCATAGCTTCTTGCCACTCCTTTATGTCCTTGGCCTTTTTATAGTTAAAAGCTTCATGGTCTTTGATAACCCTAGACATGAAAGCATAATGCCTAGTAATACAACTATCATAGAGAAGCCATGAGATTGGATGTTTTACTCGTTTTGACCTCCTTTCTTCTACCTTTGGTGTGATAAACCTTCTTTGCCTTGGTACCTTGATCTCTAATTTTAATCCCTTTCTAACATAGGTTCTTCAAAGTCTTCAACTTCATGTCCATATTCATCAAGCTCTACCAATCTTGCCTTTCTTTTATTGACTAATTGATGGGCTGAATCCATGCTTGGAAACCATTTTATGCTTGGACCATTGATTTCCGAAATATCTAGAACCCTCGCTACATATCTCCTCTTTGCCTCTTTAATATCTTCATCCTACAATAGCACTTTGGAAGTTTACCATGGTTTGAGATCATCAAACACTACATCTCTGGATACCTTTAACTCCTCCGTTTCTCTGCTCAAGAGCATCCTGTAACCTTTTTTATCCATAACATAACCAGTAAACATACATATTTCAGCCCTTGCATCCATCTTACCTCTCAATTCTTGTGGAACATGCATGTAGCATACACACCCAAAGATTCTAATGTGTGAAAGGTTGGTTTCCTTCCAGTCCATGCCTCCTTAGTCGTCATTTCATGTACCCCTAATGTGGGATACCTATTCATCAAGTACATTGCTCCTAACGATTTTAGCAATGTACCTATGCTCAGAGCTTCGTGGCACTCTATGCAGATAAACATAGATCAATACAAATGGTGAAGGAATTGCTCAAGAGAATAGAGCTTAACACCAATACTGACTCACAGAAAAGAAAGAAAAATCCAAGGCACTCTCTTACACTATAGTGCTCATAGCCCTCCACTGAGAAGCCTACCCTCTGTATCTACACTACAGAGTAGCTCCTACAATAGGCTTGAAACCACCAAGAGCAAGAGAGAACTTCTGCACGTATACACGCGTCAATGTAACTCCAAAAATTTACCCCCAATGAGCACAAATCCATTGTTTTTATAGGCCCCAATAGGCCAAGAGAGCCTTGCCGAATCTTCACGTCCACTGATCACGCGCTGATGGAATGCCCAAAATTGGAGGGGTAGGCCAATTACTCCATTGATTTGAATTAGATCCACAAAATAGGTAGTCGCCGTGAATGGTTGGTGGCAAAAAAGCTTTTCCATGCTTCCACTTTTAACAATTTACTTTTACCTTTCCACACTAAAGAGCTTCCATAATTTAGGAGAGTACCACGAATTTGGACCAGAAAACTGATTTCTAAATGGGTGTGACATTGTGGGTTCCCTTGGATGGAAGGTTCTGCAACTCAAGCCTTTTGTGCATTCACTGTATGTTCTCGTTTGTTATTTCACCTCCAAGGGCTCTTACCACCTAAGCTCAGCACAGCACCCAACCTTGCAGCAATCTTCTAGAGATAACTGGTTCAATATTCCAAAATGTCTTGCTCTTTTTAGGGTCAACACTTCGACAAAACATTCAAAGGACCCCAAATTGCACTTCTCCATGTAAAGATTACGGAGCTAACTTGCATGTGAGATTTTGAAGCTCACAGGTATGCACACCCCTTAACACAAAGGTATGTGAAGGATGAGAGATGCAAGAGAAGGGGGTGTTGATAGTCGCTAGGGTGGTCCAAGAGGCTTGTTAAGACGCGAAGCATGCATATGTCAACTTGTTATCGAGCTTAGAAAGAGCCGAATTCTATTGCTGACTCATCAAAAAGTCGAGCCCCATTGGAATACCTAATAGGCAGAAGATTTGTCCCTTGAGGATCATTTGACAGGTCAACCAAAATTTGAGGTGGGTGCCGAATAATGGCTTTGAAAGTAGTTTTAGAGTGGTTTATTTTGGAACCCAATTCCTTACAAAATGAATTTAGGCAACACGAAAATGTATCAATGTTGGTCGTATTCTTATGCACAAAAGCATTCGTGTCATCAAGAAAGAGTCTCATGATCATTTAGTCTTGATTGAAGGGAAGATAGAGGCCTTGAATATGAACTAAATGTGCATTCTATTTAACAAGGCAACGAACACCGTCGATAGTGATCGCAAAGAGAGGGGCCAAGGGGAAAGCTTGCATGAATGTTTTAATCAAATAGCTTGAGAAACCTAGCCATTGATGTTTATCTATGTTTTGCATTTCCCACCAATGTTTAGACCATCTCAATGAATGTCTGGCCACAACCCAAGTCTTTTAGAGATTGGAGAATGTAGTCCCACTCGAGTCTACCATAAGCTTTATCAAAGTCAATCTTAAGGAAGATGTCATCTTGAGTGGACTCAACAGCAAAAGGTAGACCTTCCCAAACATCAATGATAGCCTCTAGGATGGACCTCACCTTGATGGATCCATTTTTATCCTCTTTGATCCAGTTTTGAAGGTGACAAGTGATACGACTATCAATAACTTTAGCAAGGATCTTGTAGCCTATTTGTAACATCATAATTGGATTTCAATTTACAATCTTGTTTGTGCTATCTTTTTTGTAAATAAGCTTGATAACACCTTCATTAAGATATTGAGGTAGCGCATCAAAGGAAATGGCCTCTTGTCACACCAAACATAATGGAGTAGTCACCACGTGCTTGAAGGTCTTGAAAAACTCATTGGTGAGGCCATCCAGCCCCGGGCCTTTTCCATTAGGAACTAAATCAATAAATTCAAGAATCACATCATCCAAAATGGGAGCTTCAAGAAGAGGTTTCATATTTTGTGGAATTATTTTGGTTCTCGCTCTAGAGATGAAGGCCATACAATACTGCCTGTGAGGAGATAGAGGCGTGGAAACCCCCAAAAACTGGGTAAAGTGATTGACAATCAATGTACTATTTTCTTCATCTTTCTTGCACTCAACCCCATCGATATCCATCATGAAAGAGATCGCTTCTTGAGTTGCTTCTTTTTGAGGAGGCCCTATATCTCTTTACTAGGTTTGTTCACTTTTTCCACCCACCAATCTTTCACTAAGATTAAGGAGAGATGGCTTAGATTTCTATAGAGCTATCATTAGACATGCATTCCATGTGCTTTTCCATAGGAGACATGCCCAATATGGCACATGGGAGGCAGTATTGGCAAGCATATCCTTCTCCTTTAGGTTCAAGTGCAACCTTCTCCCATTGGTTCACGTGCATCCTTCTTTGATAGCGTAACAATTTTTGTATCACCAAAATGCTTTTATATCCCTCCTTATCGATCCATTTCATGCGCTTTATAGCTTGTTTCAATGTTTTTGATGAGTCCTAAAAAGTGCAATAGGTGAAATGCAATAGAAATGGCTCAAGGACATTGTATAAAGCTAACAAAACTTGCAACAAATCCTCTTTCACTTGCCTTGATCACCTAAAGAAAAGTATAATCAGGCAAAAATTCTTCAAAATGGAGCAACATGATAGATAATAATTCAACACACTTCAATTTAGTGTCCACATTTAGTCTCAAGCAAAATACACACTCAAAATGTATTGAAAAGTCAGAACAAGAGTTTGCAAGAAGTTAGATCTCACAACTTTACTTGACAGAAATTTCTTACCAATGAGAGCCTTGGCCTTTTTATGGTAGTTCTCTCAAGGTCACTCTCTTTCTATTTCAAAAGTCCTCGAAAAATAAAAGAACCTACTCTAAAATAGCTCCTACCTTGTGGACTTTCAAGAACCTACTCTAAAATAGCTCCTACCTTGTGGACTTTTAAGGGAAGAATCTTCCAAAATTTACAAAAATTGATTCCACATGTATGTACATTTCTTCTTGTCTACAAAAGTGCTTTAGAAATATGCAAAAAGAATTATGTGACTACCATATTGTATAATATAGGCTTCATGTAGCATAGGCACAGTAACTGTGTGGAACCTCGATTACAACTTTATGAACTTTTTAATGTCTTCAAATTAGAGATCAAGTTCCAAATAACATTAAATATGCAAAGATCCATGTGTTGTTGCCTTCAAGGGCTTTGTACTCTTCTTCCATAGCTTCTTGCCACTCCTTTATGTCCTTGGCCTTTTTATAGTTAAAAGCTTCATGGTCTTTGATAACCCTAGACATGAAAGCATAATGCCTAGTAATACAACTATCATAGAGAAGCCATGAGATTGGATGTTTTACTCGTTTTGACCTCCTTTCTTCTACCTTTAGTGTGATAAACCTTCTTTGCCTTGGTACCTTGATCTCTAAGTTTAATCCCTTTCTAACATAGGTTCTTCAAAGTCTTCAACTTCATGTCCATATTCATCAAGCTCTACCAATCTTGCCTTTCTTTTATTGAATAATTGATGGGCTGAATCCATGCTTGGAAACCATTTTATGCTTGGACCATTGATTTCCGAAATATCTAGAACCCTCGCTACATATCTCCTCTTTGCCTCTTTAATATCTTCATCCTACAATAGCACTTTGGAAGTTTACCATGGTTTGAGATCATCAAACACTACATCTCTTGATACCTTTAACTCCTCCGTTTCTCTACTCAAGAGCATCCTGTAACCTTTTTTATCCATAACGTAACCAGTAAACATACATATTTCAGCCCTTGCATCCATCTTACCTCTCAATTCTTGTGGAACATGCATGTAGCATACACACCCAAAGATTCTAATGTGTGAAAGGTTGGTTTCCTTCCAGTCCATGCCTCCTTAGTCGTCATTTCATGTACCCCTAATGTGGGACACCTATTCATCAAGTACATTGCTCCTAACGATTTTAGCAATGTACCTATGCTTCCTTTCTGCCAACCCGTTTTGTTGGTGAGTATGCCTATAAGTGATTTGCCTCTTTATACCTTATTCCTGCAAGAAATCACCAAAGGCATGGGAGTATTCTCCCCTTGCATTTGACCATAGGGTTTTGATTTAGAAACCTATCCTCTTCTCAACCTATGCCTTAAAACTTTTCAAGACATCAAACATGTCTCATTTTTGCTTTATACAATACAATCACACTTTCCTTGAGTATTCATCAATGAAGGTTACAAAATACCTAGTACCTACAAGAGAGGGTTCTTTGGATGGCCCCCACACATATGTGTGCAGAGGTTCTAACACACCATGTTCGACATATCCACTCTTGAAGGGCTGTCAAGCAGACTTGTCTACTTGGCAAGCTTCACACATCTCATGCAACATTTGTAAAAAAAAGGTTGGTAAACCTCTTACCAATTGCCTCTTCTTCATGTTTTTCAACCTTTGAATGTTGATGTGACCACACTATTTGTGCCACTATCAATGTTGGTCGTATTCTTATGCACAAAAGCATTCGTGTCATCAAGAAAGAGTCTCATGATCATTTAGTCTTGATTGAAGGGAAGAGAGAGGCCTTGAATATGAACTAAATGTGCATTCTATTTAACAAGGCAACGAACACCGTCGATAGTGATCACAAAGAGAGGGGCCAAGGGGAAAGCTTGCATGAATGTTTTAATCAAATAGCTTGAGAAAGCTAGCCATTGATGTTTATCTATGTTTTGCATTTCCCACCAATGTTGAGACCATCTCAATGAATGTCTGGCCACAACCCAAGTCTTTTAGAGATTGGAGAATGTAGTCCCACTCGAGTCTACAATAAGCTTTATCAAAGTCAATCTTAAGGAAGATGTCATCTTGAGTGGACTCAACAGCAAAAGGTAGACCTTCCCAAACATCAATGATAGCCTCAAGGATGGACCTCACCTTGATGGATCCATTTTTATCCTCTTTGATCCAGTTTTGAAGGTGACAAGTGATACGACTATCAATAACTTTAGCAAGGATCTTGTAGCCTATTTGTAACATCATAATTGGATGTCAATTTACAATCTTGTTTTTGCTATCTTTTTTGTAAATAAGCTTGATAAAACCTTCATTAAGATATTGAGTTAGCGCATCAAAGGAAATGGCCTCTTGTCACACCAAACATAATGGAGTAGTCACCACGTGCTTGAAGGTCTTGAAAAACTCATTGGTGAGGCCATCCAGCCCCGGGCCTTTTCCATTAGGAACTAAATCAATAAATTCAAGAATCACATCATCCAAAATGGGAGCTTCAAGAAGAGGTTTCATATTTTGTGGAATTATTTTGGTTCTCGCTCTAGAGATGAAGGCCATGCAATACTGCCTGTGAGGAGATAGAGGCGTGGAAACCCCCAAAAATTGGGTAAAGAGATTGACAATCAATGTACTATTTTCTTCATCTTTCTTGCACTCAACCCCGTCGATATCCATCATGAAAGAGATCGCTTCTTGAGTTGCTTCTTTTTTAGGAGGCCCTATATCTCTTTACTAGGTTTGTTCGCTTTTTCCACCCACCAATCTTTCACTAAGATTGAGGAGATATGGCTTAGATTTCTATAGAGCTATCATTAGACATGCATTCCATGTGCTTTTCCATAGGAGACATGCCCAATATGGCACATGGGAGGCAGTAGTGGCAAGCATATCCTTCTCCTTTAGGTTCAAGTGCAACCTTCTCCCATTGGGTCACATGCATCCTTCTTTGATAGCGTAACAATTTCTGTATCAGCAAAATGCTTTTATATCCTTCGTTATCGATCCATTTCATGTGCTTTATAGCTTGTTTCAATGTTTTTGATGAGTCCTAAAAAGTGCAATAGGTGAAATGCAATAGAAATGGCTCAAGGACATCGTATAAAGCTAACAAAACTTGCAACAAATCCTCTTTCACTTGCCTTGATCACCTAAAGAAAAGTATAATCAGGCAAGAATTCTTCAAAACGGAGCAACATGATAGATAATATATTATTCAACACACTTCAATTTAGTGTCCACATTTAGTCTCAAGCAAAATACACACTCAAAATGTATTGAAAAGTCAGAACAAGAGTTTGCAAGAAGTTAGATCTCACAACTTTACTTGACAGAAAGTTCTTACGAATGAGAGCCTTGGCCTTATTATGGTAGTTCTCTCAAGGTCACTCTTTCAAAAGTCCTCGAAAAATAAAAGAACCTACTCTAAAATAGCTCCTACCTTGTGGACTTTCAAGAACCTACTCTAAAATAGCTCCTACCTTGTGGACTTTTAAGGGAAGAATCTTCCAAAATTTAGAAAAATTGATTCCACATGTATGTACATTTCTTCTTGTCTACAAAAGTGCTTTAGAAATATGCAAAAAGAATTATGCGACTACCATATTGTGTAATATAGGCTTCATGTAGTATAGGCACAGTAACTGTATGGAACCTCGATTACAATTTTATAAACTTTTTAATGTCTTCAAATCAGAGATCAAGTTCCAAATAACATTAAATATGCAAAGATCCATGTGTTGTTGCCTTCAAGGGCTTTGTACTCTTCTTCCATAGATTCTTGCCACTCCTTTATGTCCTTCGCCTCTTTATAGTTAGATGCTTCATGGTCTTTGATGACCCTAGATATGAAAGCATAATGCCTAGTAATACAACTATCATATAGAAGCCATGAGATTGGATGTTTTACTCTTTTTGACCTCCTTTATTCTACCTTTGGTGGGATAAACCTTCTTTGCCTTGGTACCCTGATCTCTAATTTTAATCCCTTTCTAACATAGGTTCTTCAAAGTCGTCAACTTCACGTCCATATTCATCAAGCTCTACCAATCTTGCCTTTCTTTTATTGAATAATTGATGGGCTGAATCCATGCTTGGAAACCAATTTTATGGTTGGACCATTGATTTCTGAAATATCTAGAACCCTCGCTACATATCTCCTCTTTGCCTCTTTAATATCTTCATCCTACAATAGCACTTTGGAAGTTTACCATGGTTTGAGATCATCAAACACTACATCTTTGGATACCTTTAACTCCTCCGTTTCTCTGCTCAAGAGCATCTTGTAACCTTTTTGATCCATAACATAACCAATAAACATACATATTTCAGCCCTTGCATCCATCTTACCTCTCAATTCTTGTGGCACATGCACGTAGCATACACACCCAAAGATTCTAATGTGTGAAAGGCTGGTTTCCTTCCAGTATATGCCTCCTCAGTCATCATTTCATGTACCCCTAATGTGGGACACCTATTCATCAAGTACATTGCAGTAGAAACATCATCTACCCAATATGTTAATGGCACATTCATTTCATTTAACATACTCCTAACGATTTTAGCAATGTACCTATGCTTCCTTTCTGCCAACCCGTTTTGTTGGTGAGTATGCCTATAAGTGATTTGCCTCTTTATACCTTATTCCTGCAAGAAATCACCAAAGGCATGGGAGGAGTATTCTCCCCTTGCATTTGACCTTAGGGTTTTGATGTAGAAACCTATCCTCTTCTCAACCTATGCCTTAAAACTTTTCAAGACATCAAACACGTCTCACTTTTGCTTTATACAATACAATCACACTTTCCTTGAGTATTCATCAATGAAGGTTACAAAAAATACCTAGTACCTACAAGAGAGGGTTCTTTGGATGGCCCCCACACATATGTGTGCACAGGGTCTAACACACCATGTTCGACATATCCACTCTTGAAGGGCTGCCAAGCAGACTTGTCTAGTTCGAAAGCTTCACACATCTCATGCAACATTTGTAAAAAAAAGGTTGGTAAACCTCTTACCAATTGCCTCTTCTTCATGTTTTTCAACCTTTGAATGTTGATGTGACCACACTATTTGTGCCACAAATCCAAGTATCCAACCTTCTTGTCTCCATAGCTGATGAACATTGATGTGTTCCTTGCCCTTTTCCAATGTCAAGAGTGAACATCCTTCCTTACTTATTTCCCTTAGATATTAGATCATAGACATTCCGTGGATCTTTAATAGAGCATCATTTGTATTTGCACTTTACTTGCTATCCCCTTTCAACCCTATTTCAAACAAAAATTAAGTTCTTTGTGATAGTAGAAACATGCAATGCCTCATATATTCATCTTTCTTTGTATCTCATGCTCTGTGAAGTCTCATGTCTCTGCAAAGCCTCTTTGCTTGGGTGCTTGAAGATTGGTGAAATATTCCTCTCTAACTATACCACCACTATCTATATACCACACCTCATCATGTGCTTGGCTTTCACTACTATACTTCACAGCTAACAACTGCTCATTTTTTGAATTAGTTGAGGAGTTAGCATAGTTAACTTGCCCTTTGTAATTGTTCCCGCCTTGCTTTTGCCAATAATCTTTGGTGTATTTTCCTTGCTTCCCACAATTGAAGCCCCCATTTGAGTTGGAATACTCTCTACCTCCGTACCTTCCTCCCCTACCTCTACCTCTTCCTCTATTGACCTTCATCATGGCTTGGTTGAATCCCTTGATATCTTTGGCTACCTTGTTTGTAGTTGCATCTACCTGTTTGTCTTGAACCACCTCTGTTGCCTTTGCCTCACATCCCTTGCCTCCATAAAAGATTTGTTCTTTGCTACCCTTTGACTTATTGCATCCATGGTTGAGCTCCTCAGTCACCATAAGAGAAATATTTTTCTCAAAGTTGGGTAATGAATTCCTTACATACATAGAGGTTGTGAATGCCTTTCATTTATCATCTTCCTAAGCCCATTAAGTGTGTGGGAAAAGTAGGCCATCATCATCTCTAACACATCCTATTGATCCGAGCACATCAAAAATATCTTTTAAAACATCCTATTTGAGTATTTTCGAAGTGGGGTGGGCCTCAATAATAATAAATTAGAAGTTTATGAGATTATCTAACACATGGACCTTATCATACACACATTAAGATTCAAAAACAAGATGATTGAGAGATAGAGAGAGAATAGATAGGTTTTCAAAGTGTATGATAAGTTGGAATCCTCACCTACACTATCTAATATTCAAATGTCAAATCACAATGTGTATATATGATACAAACTAATAGTATCTGAATCTAGGTGGAAAAAGGAAGTAGATACAAGAAATTGTGTGCCTAAGAGGTATGAAGAGAGTGTGTGTGAATATGGGGAATATGAACAATTTAGAACTTTTTTATAGAAAACCTAAATTTTGACTATACTAAATAAGCAACTAATGAGTTAACAAGTGAGGACAGATGTGGACTTGTTAGTCACAGTATGTTGGTTGACGTGAACTCCTCCAAATGTATCCAAATATGGAGCACCTCTCTTCCAACAGTATAAGAACTCCTCATCTAGTTGATCACCTCAAAGATCACCAAAGATCTCCAACGTTAGAGCTTGTGGAAGCGTGATGATTAACAATGACCCAAGTGTCTTCCTTATATGGTTTATGAGTCCCAAAAGAAAGCATCCTCAAAAAAAATATCACAAATCATGATCTTCATACAAAAAAACTCTTCTTGTTGTCATGCATGCTTTGATTTTCATGTCTCGAAAAGCTAATGTTTGCTTTCTAAAATAAATCACACGAAGCGTTGCTGCTGATGGGGTTTGAACTCGGGTGGTTCAATAAGAGGGAATTCTCATATCCAACATGCTAGGGTGCTTTTTTTGTGATGCAGTCTATAATGACTACACCATATGCTGGCTATAATTGAGATTCTACCAGTTTGACCATTTTTTCCAACAATCCCCCCTCAAATGTCATATTGCTACAAGATTTATTAACCTGCAAAGCTTTTGATATCTACAAATATATCTCTTTGTTGATCTCCAATGAATTTTGTGCTGATTGTACATGAACTTGGATATTTGAGAAACTGCAAATTGAATGTCTATACGTGTGTTACATAGATATATAAAGAAACCAATTTCTTGACTATAGAATGTAGTATCAAATGGTTTTGAATTTGCTTCTGACTTTAATGACACATTGACATCCATAGGTGTCTGCATAGGCTTGGAATATATCATCTCAAACCTTTCCAACAATTTCTCAATGTATTTCTACTATGTCATGTAGATGCATGCATCTCTATATATGAACTCAATCCCAAGATAATAATGCAAAATACGTAAGTCATTTACATCAAATGTATGTTTAAGTTGTGCTTTAAAATACTAAAGGTTTGAATCCTTGGGAACTGTCAGGATCATAACATCAACATGTATGATAATAATAATCAAAACATCTTTCTCAACTTTAACGTAAAGATAGGGAGATGCATTTGAGTTTTCAAAACCAATAGATACAAGATATTCATGTATCTTCTCATACCAAGCTCTTGGTGCTTGCTTTAGTCCATACAAAGCTTTGATAAGCTTGCATACTAAATGCTCTTTACTTATCTCTTCAAAACCTTCTAACTGTTGAACATAAACATCTTCACGAAGATCATCATTAGGAAATGTGGTTCTGATATCTAATTGGTATACTTTCCAACCAAAGAATGCACCTAAAGAAAGTATATGCTCACTAGTGTCATTCTAGATGTAGGAGCAAAAGTCTCATCATAGCCAATTCCTTTCTTTTGTGCATAACCTTTAACAACTAATCTTGCTTTATACATGTCTATTGTGCCATCTACATTTCTTTTGATTTTGAAGATCCACTTCACACCAATAGCTTTCTTACCTTTTGATAACTCACAAAACTTCCATGTTTGATACTTATGAGTAGAATCAATATCTTCTTGCATAGCTTTCTTCCATACATGACTATGTAATGCATCTTGAACACTAGCTGGTTCATTCTCAAGTGAATTAAGAGCTAAAATATTATGAATCTCAAAATGTTCTTCACAATTTACCTAGTATGTTTGTTGTCTCCTTGTTTGACTTTTGATTCTTCTAGTGTATTCCTTTATACAATTTCCTTCCTCGTTTGATATAACCACTTTGGAGTGTTCTTGAAAAGTGGCGGAATCCTTTTTGGTTCTTCAACATCTCTTTCTTATGGAACTCTAGAACCTTCTCCAACTTCATAAGTTGAAACTTCAAGAGGTACTGATGATGGAATATGTACTGATGTACTCTCTCTTCATGTGGATCTCTTAGGGTTTGAGTCATAAATCTGACTTTTTGCAATATCTACATTGCGTGAGACTAGGATATCACCAGTATCTGGAACATGGAATCTGTATCCCTTTTTCTGAATTGCATAACCAATAAAGACCACTTTAATGTCTTTTACATCGAGCTTACCACGATCCTTCTTCTCAATGTGAACATAAGCTACGGAACCAAAAACTTGGAAATAACTCACATTGGTCTTCTTTTGATAATAAGCTTCATAAGGTGTGATGACCTTCAATGCTTTTGTAAAAGACCTATTCATAGTCTGATTAGCTGTATGAACTACATTAAACCAAAACTTGGGAGAAAGATTTTTGGATGGCATCATACCACACATCTTCTCAACAAGTATCCTATTCTTTCTCTCTGCAACACCATTTTGTTTTGGCATGTATGCAATAGATAGTTGCTAAGAGATACCTTTGTCTTCAAGAAAAGAATTAAAGTCTTTAGACATGTATTCTCTTCCTCTATCACTTCTCAAAATCCAGATCTTTGATTGAATTTCATTTTCAACGATAGCTAAGAATTTCTTAAAAGTAGAGAAAATCTTTGACTTCACTTTAAGAACATAAATCCATGAATATCTTGATAAATCATCAATAAACATCACAAAGTACTTGAAACCTTGAATAAAATTTGTTCTCATCGGGCCATTCACATCTAAATTTATGATCTGCAACTTCCTTGTGGCCGTGATGTATCCATGCTTCTTGAAAGGAAGTTTATGAAGTCAAGACATCCTCCACATGATTTTGCATCATTTGGTAAAGCAAAAGTAGGAAAACTCTCCATCATACCTTGACCTTTGATATGTTTGAGAGCTATGTAATTGATATGAGAAAATCTAGCATGCTATAACTTCATGTTGTCCTTGATGTAGTAGACCTAGCAACATTAGCATGACTAATTTTGGATAACACAAACATGCCACTTCTGTTTTCACCTTGAAGTAGACAATGTTCCTTATTAGGTGAGGGGATCTGACATGAACCTTTCTTAAAAATAACTTTATAAACATCTGACAAGAAAGTAGAGATAGAAAGCATATTTTTCTTCATGTCTAGAACATAAAGAACAATGGAAATTGTGAACTCTCCACTTGCTCTTGACTTAAGGTTTACTTCTCTAACACCT
>CM035421.1:183567374-183632374 GCA_020310875.1 Ceratopteris richardii | reverse complement strand
ATACACACACATATATACACATATGCATACATACACATACACACACACATATACACACATACATACACACACGCATATCTACACACATATGCACACATGCATGCATACATACACACACATATACCAGCATGCATGCATACACACATATATACACACATGCATACATACACACATATACACAGATGCATGTATACATACACACACATGTATACACATGCATACACATACACACACACACACACATACATGCATGCATACATACACACACGTACACACACATGCATGCCTACATACACACACATACATATACACACACATGTATACACATGTATACATACACACACACACACATGTACACATGCATACATACACACACATATATACACACATGCATACATACACACATATAATCCTATTTTTATTTTGAAGTTTTTTTTTACATCAAATATATAAAAATAGGATTAGGGTTTTAGGGTTAAATCTTTAAGATTAGGGTTTTAGGGTTTTAACACCTACATAACATATATGCACACATACACATGCACATATAATACATATATACATGTATATACACATGTATACAGAAATATACATATTTTAGGTCTAGATATTTAAGATTAGGGTTTTAGGGTTTAGTATTTCAGATTTAAGTCTAAGTCTTTTTAATTAGGGTTTTAGGATTTTAATACGTAGATAACATATATACACAAGCACACATATACATATAATGCATACATACATGTAGATACACATGCATACAAAAATATACATATTTAAGATTTAAATCTTTAAATTTAGGGTTTTAGGGTTATAACACCTACATAACATATATGCATACATACACATGCACATATAATACATATATACATGTATATACACATGTATACAGAAATATACATATTTTAGGTGTAGATATTTAAGATTAGGGTTTTAGGGTTTAGTATTTCAGATTTAAGTCTAAGTCTTTCTGATTAGGGTTTTAGGATTTTAATACGTAGATAACATATATACACAAACACACATATACATATAATACATACATACATGTAGATACACATGCATACAAAAATATACATATTTTAGATTTAAATCTTTAAGATTAGGGTTTTAGGGTTATAACACCTACATAAGATATATGCACACATACACATGCACATGTAATACATATATACATGTATATACACATGTATACAGAAATATACATATTTTAGGTCTACATATTTAAGATTAGGGTTTTAGGGTTTAGTATTTCATATTTAAGTCTAAGTCTTTCTGATTAGGGTTTTAGGATTTTAATACGTAGATAACATATATACACAAACACACATATACATATAATACATACATACATGTAGATACACATGCATACAAAAATATACATATTTTAGATTTAAATCTTTAAGATTAGGGTTTTAGGGTTATAACACTTGCATAAGATATATGCACACATACACATGCACATGTAATACATATATACATGTATATACACATGTATACAGAAATATACATATTTTAGGTCTACATATTTAAGGTTAGGGTTTTAGGGTTTAGTATTTCAGATTTAAGTCTAAGTCTTTCTGATTAGGGTTTTAGGATTTTAATACGTAGATAACATATATACACAAACACACATATACATATAATACATACATACATGTAGATACACATGCATACAAAAATATACGTATTTTAGATTTAAATCTTTAAGATTAGGGTTTTAGGGTTATAACACCTACATAAGATATATGCACACATACACATGCACATGTAATACATATATACATGTATATACACATGTATACAGAAATATACATATTTTAGGTCTACATATTTAAGATTAGGGTTTTAGGGTTTAGTATTTCAGATCTAGAATTTTAAGAATAGGGTTTTAATTAAATATATATAATTAAATATATAAAAGTAGGATTACGTAAGGAAAAAAAATCTGAATATATAAATGAATATATATATAAAATAAGATAATTATATACATAAATAAATATAAAAAGAACTAGTGTTTTAAATAATTTAATTAAATATTTATAATTAAATATATAAAATTAAATATATAAAAATAGGATTACGTAAGGAAAAAAATCTGAATATATAAATAAATATATATACAAAATAAGATAATTATATACATAAATAAATAAAAAGAACTAGTGTTTTAAATAATTTAATTAAATATTTATAATTAAATATATAAAATTAAATATATAAAAATAGGATTACGTAAGGAAAAAAATCTGAATATATAAAAAAATATATATATAAAAAAAGATAATTATATACATAAATAAATATAAAAAGAACTAGTGTTTAAATAATTTAATTAAATATTTATAATTAAATATATAAAATTAAATATATAAAAATAGGATTACGTAAGAAAAAAAATCTGAATATATAAATAAATATATATAAAATAAGATAATTATATACATAAATAAATATAAAAAGAACTAGTGTTTTAAATTATTTAATTAAATATATATAATTAAATATAATTAAGTAAAGAAAAAATCTGAATATATAAAAAAATATATATATAAGGTAGGATAATTATATAGATAATAAAATATGATAAGAACTAGTATTTTAAATAAATAAATGAAATATATATGATTAAATATATAAAAATAGGTTTAAATTTAATCATTTTAAATAGAGTGAATATATATACAATACACAAACACACATACTTATATACATATCTATATTCACATATATATACATATACACATATATATACACATGCATACATATATATACATGTTCTAGTTCTAGGTCATTTGGATTAGGGTTTTAGGGTTTTAACACGTACATAGCATATATACACACATACACATACACATATGATACATATATACATGTATATACACATGTGTATAGAAATATACATAATTTAGGTCTAGATCTTTAAAATTAGGGTTTTAGGGTTTAGGCATACATATAACTTAATTAAGAGGAAAAAAATCTGAATAAATATATATATAAAATAGGATCAATCAAGAAAAAATCTGAATATATAGATAAAATAGGATAGCTATATAGATTAGGGTTTTAAAACTAGGGTTTTAAGTTTTTTTAGGTATTTAAGTATTTAGGTCTTTAAGAGTTAGATTTTTAGGTTTAATAAAAAAACAAATATTCTAAAATGTTCTAAAATTGTCCATATTGTAGCAGATGGCTTCTTTGGATCCTGAAGAGAGAATGGCATGTCCTTGCACACAGTGCAAGTATCAAATTTATCGAAAACGACGGATTTGTACTACACATGTTAGAGAGTATGGATCCTTTGATAGGAGTCGATTGGAAAACCTACGCTATCATTCGCATGGTGCCCTAGGTGAGCAGATGGACCCAAACGACATTGCACCGGTAACCTCTCGTGGACAAAAGAGAGCAAAAAAGGACTTAGACGTAGAAGCAAGCACTAATAAAGTTACACAGAATGAACATATGGAAGAGATGCTTGAAGCATTTTATGAGATGGACGAAGATCATGATGGTGAAGAAGGTGTCAAGAGTTTCATGGACACAACAGAAATTCCACGATCAGAAGTTGATGAAGAATATGAAAACATGCGAAGATTAGCTCGTTTATCACTTTACAATGGAGCAAAGATATCTGTACTACGTGCTTCACTCGCGATGCTCAATCTGCAATCCATTTATGGATGGTCAGATAGTAGTGTCACTGAATTGTTCAGGTAAGTGGAGAACAAATTGGCTTTCATTGTTGTATCACAATAACTCCATTTACTAATATCATTTTAATTGCTTATTGCAGGCTTCTTAAAGATCAAATTTTGCCAGAGGGCAATGACATGCCTCCAACACATGGAGATGCGAAAAAACTTTTACAGTCCATTGGAATGGATTATACTAAAATTCATGCTTGTCCGAATGATTGCATTCTCTTTCGGAATGAGTATGAGCATCTCCACGTATGTCCAAAGTGTGGAGCAAATAGATTTAGAGAAGAAGTTATAGGCGAAGCAATCCCCGCAAAGGTTCTTTGCCACTTTCCTATCATTCCACGAATTAAGAACATGTTTATATGCAAATCTATAGCTGAGTTAATGTCATGGCATACAAAGAGCAGGTCTACAGATAGTGTAATGCGAGTGCCAGCTGACTCTGATGCTTGGAAGCACATAGATAGTAAGTGGCCAAAGTTTGCTAGTGAGCCTCGGTCCATACGTCTAGGCCTAGCTATGGATGGAGTGAATCCATTTGGATTACGCAGTTCTTCATGGAGCACATGGCCTGTATGTTTGGTCAATTATAATATCCCACCATGGTTGGCCACAAAGAAAGGTCATTTACTATTAGCTCTTTTTGTACCAGGTAAGTATAAGGTAAAAAACATGGATGTATATCTTTCACCACTTGTGGAAGAACTGCGCATTTTATGGGATGGGATCACTGTGCGTGACATGTCTCAACCTATAAGAAGACGAGACGTGCGAGTGCAAAGCATACTTATGTGGACAACGCATGATTGGCCTGGTTATGGTGAATGTTCAGGTTTATCGATTTTGGGCTACCATGCTTGTCCTTTATGCGGACCACGACTCGAAGCACGCTATTCCAAAGCACTACGTAAAACTGTCTATGAAGGACATCATAGATATTTGCCTGATGGGCATCTTTTACGTGAAGGACAAATTGGTCGACAAGCGCAACACCAAATGAAAGCTAGCGATTGGAAACAACTGTGGGATTCAGAAAATCCAGTTGCTGGCATGAAACGGTTGTCCATTTTTCATGAACTCCCTTATTGGAGTGAATTGGTGATCAATAATTTGGTAGACCCGATGCATATTTTCAAGAATGTGGGAGAGATGCTTTGGAAAACTTTGATCGGAAAGAAAGAAAGCAAAGCACAAAGGGACGACTTAGAAGAGCGAGGTCGTATGCGAGAGTTGTGGGCAATTACTAAGCCCAACGGAACAGTATCGTTACCAAGAGCTCCTTGGGTGCTTCGCAGGATGGAAGAGCAACAAGTGAAGAAAACAATTTCAGAGTTTCGTACACCTACTGGATGCATGAGATGTCTAAAGATTGCTTTCACACGAAACGACAATCTTGCAGGACTCAAGTCTCATGATTGGCACAAGTTTTTACAGTTTGTGCTCCCTGTAGCCCTAAAAGATTGTCTTTCAGAGGATGTACGAAAAACCATTTATAAAATTAGTTCTTTAGTATGGTGGATATCTTCTAAAGAGATAAATAGAGATAGCATAGAGAGTGCAAAACTCAATGCTATCGAGGCTGTTTGTATGGTAGAGAAATACTTTCCCACAAGTATTCTCACTATTCAACTTCATTTACTGGTTCATGTAGTAGATGAAGTTGCAATAGCAGGAACTGTCCATAGTCGATGGATGTTCTTCTTAGAGCGCTTTATGAAGACATTAAAAGGGTTTGTTCGACAGAGAGCACGTCTAGAGGGTAGCATGGCAGAGGGATGGCTTGTACAAGAATCTCTTGTATTCATAACTGAGTTTCTACGTATATCGGATCCCAAAATGCCTCGCTTATGGAGCGATGATGAAGATGTTCATCTCGTAGGCAATGAACCACAAGGTAAAGGATTGCAAAGAAAAATGGATGCAGCTTTCAGAGAGAAGGCAATGAAGTTTTGCATAGTTAACTATGAGCCTATGCAAAAGTGGTTAGAAAGGTATGAACTTGCCAAGGAACTAACGCAAAGGTAAGAGCTCAGTTTCGAAGAAATCGTTCCACTCGATTTTTACCTCTTCCAGAAAATCTTCGACCTCTCCCACCTTTTCCAACGAGCAGATGGCTAGATGCAATGGTTTCACAAGCAAAGGTAGCGGGTGAAGATATCTTTGAAGAAGAAGAAGAACTCGCAAAAGGATGTGATTGGGAGTATATTAAATACGGTGCATTATGGTCTCATGGACGACACTTTCGAATCGCACGAATCGATCAAAACCGGTCTACTTTTGATAGTGGAGTGATGGTGAATTTTTTGCAAAAAAGTAGAGCGAGTGCAAGAGATGATAATGCTCTAGAAGGCGAGTTAGATTATTGTGGTGTGATTCAAGACATCTTGAAACTATCTTTCAGAAAGTTTGATTACTTTGTTTTTGACGTGAAATGGTTCAAAGTAGTCACCTCTGGAAGAAACGCAACAGTGAGACGAGATAAGAGCAGTTTGCTTCAAGTCGACTCCACAAGATTATGGACAGATGAAAGGGATACATTTGTACTTCCCGAACACTGTGAGCAAGTTGTTTTTATACCAGATTCAAAAGACCCAGAGTGGCTATTTGTTTTACAAGTCGCTCCATGTAGTAGATAAATTTTTGAAAACATAGATGTAGAAGAAAGTCCATCTCTAGTGGACTCAAAGATTCATTCGATAGTTGAGGAGGAAGAGATCATTGTTCGAGAAGAAGAGGTCATTGAAGAAGAGGTCATTGTTTGAGAAGACGAAGCAATAGACGATGATCAGGAGGAAACCAGCATAGCAAGCGATTTAGAAGCCATCAATATAGAGATAGATATTCTCGATGCATCGGATCTTCAAGAGGATGCTAGAATAGAGGACTTTTGAATAAAACACTTGTACGTACTAATTTTTTATTTTTTTTGTTTATTCCCTATATTATTTTTCTTATCGCATGCTAATTATTTGAGTTCTTTTGTTACAGAGCACGATGGGAGACAGTCCTCCAGTCACTCCACATTCCATGATAGAGGAGCAGTTTTTGGAGTTCATCTCTCAGGTTCCTCCTGCGTATATGGCCGCTGCATCACAGTATTGGATTGCTTGTGGTAGCACTCCTCCCGGCCGCACTCTTGGCGGCCTTACTCCTATCGGCCTCACTCCCGCTGGCCTCACTCCCGTCGGTGTCACTCCTGAGGGTGGTGCTAGTCCTGTAGGAGGTATGTCTCCTAGCTTTGTGACTCCACCACGACCATCTTTGCAGCCATCTCCTACTGGGTCTACTAGTAGACATGTGCGTTCGACACCTCAGCGCGATACAGGGTCTGGCCCGTCTCGTAGATCGAGGTCACGCTCTGGAGCAGGAGGTTCTAGGAGTGGATCTACAGGTAGGTCTGGAGGCGGAGGAGGCGGTTGTTGTGGAGGCAGTGCGACGAACGTTGTGTCGCCCGCTTCTACTCCTAGGACGAGTACCTCAGATGTAGGTACGCCATGCAGTACACCACACAGTACACCACGTACACCTTGGGGTGCTCATGACCATGATGACTCCAAGGTGTATAGTATCCGAGATGGAGCTCCGGTGATGGATGCGGCTGGCAAATCAATGCGTGCACGCATACGACAGCATTGCTCCATCCAGTTTGGACACTCCATCATGCTAAAATGGAGTGAACAGGATAAAGATCGAAAAAATTATATCACACAGACAATTTACCAGGAGTTCCGACCAGCTGATGGACAGTCGATTGTCAGTTCAGAGTGGATTCTGCACACCGCACGTGAGGTCATGTCGCATCGACGATCCGAGGCTCGTGATGCATTCAGAGAAGGCTTACCAAAGCCTGTGTGGTTAGATGCTGAGGAGTGGGACATGATTCGTGATGAGCAACACCAGACTCCTGATCGATATCGCCAACAACGAAATGCCGCAGCCACACGTCTAGACATGATTGGACCGTCACATTTGGGTAGCGGCGGATATGACACGATGCGTCATGAGTTTGTAAGTACCATTTCATTTATTGAATTTATTTGTGTTAAATTTCTCATATATATTTCTCTAATCTTTTTATATTTGTTTCAGGAGCTGGCAATGGGTCGTCCTCCAACACGAACGGAGGAGTCTTATGGATATAGTCATGGGTTGACTGCACTATTGCAGGACTTGGAGGGACGCGTGCGGTAGTTTCATGGGAGCGTTTGCGATGAGGTAACTAATTTATAAACTTGGTTTTTACTTGTTTGTAATTTTCATGTGAATTTATCTCATTCCATTAATGTTCCTTGTTGTAGGACTGTTGATATGGAACATTCTTTGCATGTGTATGGCAATGGAAGACCAATATTTTGTATTTGATTTCCATATGGCAATACATTGCTTTGCCACATTTTGTAACAGCGTCATATATGACAGTGGTTTGCCACACTCTTGTACATGCTTCATTATTGAAATATATAACTTCTTTTGTACATGGTTCATTGTTCATTCTGATTATCTCTTTTGTGTACAATAATACTCTGTTTCATGAAATCATATTTCGGTTGTCATTAGAGTACACATCACATGTACTCGGTTTTTTTTGGGCAGAGTGTATTGTCTTTTGTTCAGCAACATCATGGTAATGTTGTTGTAGCAAAAGACAAAACACTCTGCCCAAAAACAATTTTGCAGGTATGGTCGTCAGTATACGTGACGGTACTCCCAGTAGTGTCATCGGAATAACCGTCGGTACACCTAGGAGGCAATACAGCAGAAGCCGATTACCGACGCATATACAGACGCTTATACCGACGCATATACCGACGATTATACCGACGTATATACCGACGCATATACTGACGATTATACCGACGTATATACCGATGCATATACCGACGCCTATACTGACTCTTTGGTACCGACGCGCAAACCGACCTTTACACCGGCGTCGCGGCAAATAAAGCCGCGTTCATTTTCCTCGGTAAAAACCTCGGTATACCATCGATCTGATGTAGTGATATACATGTACATATACATATATGTACATGTATACATATACGTGTACATATACACGTACATATACACATACATATACGTGTACATATACGTATACGTATATATACATATACGTATACATATATGTCTACATATACATATACATATACATCTACATCTACATATACATATACATATACATATACATCTACATCTACATATACATCTACATATACATCTACATATACATCTACATCTACATATACATATACATATGCATATACATATACATATATATATATATATATACATATACATATACATGTACACATACATGTACACATATACATATACATATACATATACATGTACACCTACATATACATATACATATACATATACATATACCTGTACACATACATATACATATACAGAATCACATACATGTACAGATACATATACATGTACATGTACAGATACATGTACATATACACATACATGTACACATACATGTACACATACATGTACATATACATGTACACATACATATACATATACATATACTTATACTTATACATGTACATATACATATACATATACATGTACATATACATGTACATATACATGTACATATACATGTACATATAGATATACATATACATGTACATATACATATACATATACATGTACATATACATGTACATATAAATGTACATATACATGTACATATACATAAACATATACATATACATATACATATACATATACATATACATGTACATATACATGTACATATACATATACATATACATATACATATACATATACGTATACATATACATATACATATACATATACATATACATATACATATACATCTACATATACATCTACATATACATGTACATATACATGTACATATACATATACATATACATATACATATACATATACATATACATATACATATACATATACATATACATATACATATACATATACATATACATATACATATACATATACATATACATATACATATACATATACACATATACATATGCATATACATGTACATATACATATACATATACATATACATATACATATACATATACATATACACATACATATACACATA
Source organism: Ceratopteris richardii (assembly GCA_020310875.1). Taxonomy (NCBI): domain Eukaryota; kingdom Viridiplantae; phylum Streptophyta; class Polypodiopsida; order Polypodiales; family Pteridaceae; genus Ceratopteris; species Ceratopteris richardii. The sequence continues at coordinate 183,622,549 of CM035421.1, read as the reverse complement.
CATATACATATACATATACATATACATATACACATACATATACACATACATATACATATACATATACATATACATATACATATACATATACATATACATATACATATACATATACATATTTTTAGAAGTATCAATATATAAGAATGCCAAAGAAGGGAGTGAGAAGGAGCAAGGAGATGGAACCATCATGCAGATCATTCATAAATTATTTTCAACCAAAAGTGATTTTCATCACTACACCAATATTGTAAATATCATATCTTTAGATCCATTTGCTTCAAATCGAAGAGTCCTTGAGCTTGAGGAGTACTAGACAGAAGGACATATCAATTTTCATAGTTTTTTAGAGTATGTTTGAGTTCTCAAATAAGCCCTAGAACCTATTTTTTAATCCATACCGAACACTAGGTCTAGACAGGGTCAAATCTAGTGAAAAACTATAAAAAGAGCTAGAGAGCTCATTTTGGAGGTTGGCTTGGTAGAGATTAAAGCATTTGTAATAGACATCTTTTGTAATTGAAAGCACTCCATTGTTCCTTTCTTTGTTCTTTCCTTGTGTGTGCATGTATGTATGTGTGCATGCTAGTGTGCTTCTCAATCACACACGTGTTTTTTCCTGCTCATGGTCATCATACGAGTCTTCAAATCTCCATGGATTGACATTTATGAGGTAGATCTCCTCACATTGGTACTCACCGTTGTACTAAAGTGACACCAAATTTGGTATCGTTGTCGGGGAGGTAGCTTCGAGGACGAGCATGTGATGGTAGGATGTAGAGTTGTGATGTTGGAGTCATAGGTGATTTCCTTACTTCTTTTTATTTTTTTCTTATTTTCTTCACCATCATCATCATCATCATCATCATCATCATTCTCACCATCTCGCACTTCCATCTCCTTCTTTGCTGAATTTCTCAATTTTTATTCATATTCCCTTCCCTACTTCATTCCCCTCATTTCAATCGTGAGAGAGAGTGATAGAGAGCTTGTGTGCATTCTATTTCTTGTTGTTTGTGAGCTTTTGCCATAGGTTCTGGATGTATCATCATCCCTAGTAGCTTGCACAAGTACAAGAGACCTCTCTACAGTGTCCAAGATGTTGAGCTCTGTCTGTCGTGATAGATAGAGAAAGTTGCTATTTCTTTTTTTCATGCATGGTAGGATAAACCACACCATTAGAGCATTCCAAATAACTTGAAAGATCCTAAAAATTTGCCTTTTTTTGGTCTAGCGTGACAAACCAAACACTTGATAGACACCATGTATCGTGACAGACTAAAATCCATGATAGACACTAGTGTATCATGACAGACACCATCTATCATGATAGAGTGAAATCCATGATAGACTGAAATCCATGATAGACACCAGTCTATCATGACAGACACCATCTATCATGACAGACTCAAATCCATGATAGACACCAGTCTATCATGAAAGGATAAAATCCGTGATAGACACCAATCTATTGCGATATGCACTAGTCTAGCGCGATGGACACTGGTATATCGCAACAGATTGAAAACCATGATAGACACCCATCTATCGCAACAGACATTGTTATTGCGATAGACAGGACCCCATGATAGACAACCATCTATCATGACGGGTACTATCTATCATGGCATACTAATGCCATGACAGATGATATATAGTTTTATCGTGACAGAGACCCGTTTATCGTGATAGACAGGTCTATCGTGACAGATAGGTCTATTGCAACAGACACCTGTCTATCATGACAGACAGCCATGCATGATAGAGACTATCTATCATGATAGATATATGTCTATCGCTATAGATAGATCTATTGCAACAAAACACCATCTATCACGATAGACATACAATTTTGACAAAAATTAAGGTGCTATTTTTTTGAAAATTAGGGCTAAATTTTTCAAGCTTTTTTGCCTACACCATTACGGAGGCCTTAGATAATTACTACAAATATCTTGAGAGATCTTGAGGGATCAATACTTTGGGTTAATGATCTAGGCTACTAGTTACTCCTGGATGACATCGTTTCTCAACTGTTTTTGTTTTCTATCGAGTATCCTATATGGAGAATAATTTGTGCCAGGATGCCGTGCACAAGGAACATCATGGTTACCATGCATGAATTTTCTTCTCAAATCCCAAGAATCTAGTATGCAAACCTTTCCTTTCCATTTAACTATTCCATTCTCCTTTGAGAAATTGGAATACAAACTTGACTTGTTTTCTTTACTAGGAGAAGAAACAGCTAGACTACCTCATCTCCTATGATAGAGTCATCACTGACGGCTCTAATGATCTGCAACAAATGTGGATCTTCCACCTATGCTTCCGTTATCTCTTGAAGCAATTAGCTTTCTAGAACGGTAAAGCTCATTTGATACACTATGTGTGATAATGCATCATCTATTATACTCTCCTCACCTCTTCTGTACATGATTTCCATGTGAAACTCCTACATGAGATCAACTCAACGAGCCTTTCTACCTCAAAGATATGGTTGACTACAAAACTACTTGAGTGTATGGTGGTATGTGTATACCTTAAAGTCTACACCATAAAGGTAGTATCTCCAGATTTTAAGAGCATGCACCACTACATACAAATCCTTTTCATGCACTCACCAATTGCACTGTGCACTCAACGTTTTGCTTTCAAAAGCTATTGGCTCATCATCTTGGCTTAAGACTGCCTCTATGGCTATGCTGCTAGCATTTATCTCTAACTCAAATGGTTTTTGTGGATCTACCACTTTGAGTACATGAGCCTCTAAAACAAGTTATTTTAGAGTATCAAAACTTTATTGTTGCTCTTGTTTCCATGTGAATGGTACTTTGCCTTGGTGGAAGTTTGTCTTAGGTGCTGCTATCGACGAATAAGAAGAAATGAATTTTTGATAGAAACTGGAAAGTCCTAAAAATGGCCATAATTGCCCCTCACCTTGAGAAGTAGGCCAAGCTAGAATAACTAAGACCTTCTTGGGATCCATCTAAACCCCATCGACTAACACCACATGCCCTAAATACCTATCTCTGAAGGAACAAGTATGTCTTATATGGATTTGCAAACAAATGAGTTTCTTTTGACCTATTTAACACTAATCTTAACTCACTTTCATGCTCATGTACAAACCTACTATAGACCAACAAGTCATCAACAAAATCTACAACAAATTTTCCAATGAACAGTCATAAAATATCATTCATTAACATCCTAAAAGTAGCAACTGCATTAGTCAAACCAAGTGGCATAACTAAATACTCATAATCCCAAACGGGTCTTGAAAGTTGTTTTATATACATCTTTTTCCTTTACTCTAATCTGGTGGTAGCCACTTTTCAAATCTATCTTACTATATACAATGGCTCCACCTAGAGCATCTAAAAGAACATCTATCTTGGGCATGGGATATCTGTGCTTGATGTTAATCTTATTGAGTGCTTTGTAGTCAATGCACATCCTATAAGATCTATCTTTCTTCTTCACAAGAACAAATGGTGCTACAAAGGGTGAATAGCTATATTTGATCAGCCCTTTTTGCAAATATTTATCCATGACCTTGCAGATTTCACTCTCCTCCTGCAAGCTCATTCAAAATGGAGGTCAAGCGAGTGGACTTGCTCTTGGTATTAATTTGATTCTATGCTCAATGTTCTTGCAAGGAGATAAACTCGGAGATAATTCTTTCAAAAACAACTCTTGGAATTCTACTCTTACTTTATATGAAAGTACTTGAGTGTTCCAACTAGACTTTCCTTGACTGTAGGAATCCATCACTACACAGGATGATGCACAAAATAAAGAAAGTAAATATACTTATAGTCGATCTTGAGGAACTGTTGGAGTTAAACGTCTGCGGAAGCACGCGAACAGCACAAGGAAGAAGAAGAAGCTTGGAGCACAACACACAATACTGACTGTATTACTAGAGAATGTACAAAGATAAGTAGCCCATTAGGGCAATAGGCATATATACAAGCCGGGGGAAAAAAACCTCCTAAAGAGGGAAAAAAGTGCCCCGGTGGTCCTAGTGTGTTCACACACATCACTACCTAAATATATCAACAAATCCCCCTTGGGAGTGATGCGGTGAACAAGGAGCTGGCACTCATGTATAAGGAAGTGCCAAGCTATGTGGAAATCACTCCACAAGAGGAAGTAAGCCCAAAGCTTTGCAGAAAGCTTCAAACTTCTCCCTAGGCAGAGCCTTCGTAAAAAGGTCTACAATGTTCTCCTGCGTGGGCACATAGGCCAAGCTGATCTCCCCAGATGAGAACCTCTCCCTGACATAGTGATAATGCACCTCAATGTGCTTAGTGCGAGCATGGAACACAGGGTTCCTCGCAACTGCCAATGCGCTCTGACTGTCAGTGAAGATGGTGGTGGCAGAAGACTGGCCAACACCCAAATCAGCCATAAGGCGTCTGAGCCACACACACTCAACAGTCGCTGTGAAAGCTGCCCTATACTCAGCCTCACAACTGGAAGTGGCCACAGTAGGCTGCTTCTTGCTCAACCAAGATATACATGAGCTACCAAGCATGAAGCAAAAACCACTGGTGGACACACGAGTGTCATAGCAACCAACCCAATCTGAGTCAGAAAAAGCATGCAAATCTGGCGGTAGTGATCCCCCCTTGGGATAAAACAACCCAAGTAGCCGAGTACCACTCAAGTAGCGAAAGATGCGCTTAACCGCCTTCCAATGCATGACTCCTGGGTAATGCATAAACCTGCTCACCTGTGAGACAACAAACTGAATATCTGGCCGAGTAATGCATAAGTAAATCAAGCATCCAACAGCCTGCTGATAGAGAACAGCATCAAATGCATCTCCAGCATCATGAAGACTCAATCGTAAACATGTCTCCATAGGAGTGGCAATAGGCTTATAGTCTTCAAGGCCAAAACGCTGCAATAATGTGTCAATATATTTCGTTTGACACAAAGCCATTCCACCATCAACTTGCATAAACTGAATGCCCAAATAGTGATGCAAATGCCCCAAATCAGACATCTCAAATGAGGCATGCAAATCAGCCTTGAAATCAGCAATATGCTTCTCAATAGGGCCAGTGAGCAGCATGTCATCAACATATACAACAATGATCAGAAGCACATCATTAGCACGCTTAATATATAAGGTGCTTTCAGTTGGACTGTTCACAAAACCATGTGCAACCAGATAGGCATGTATCTTCTCATACCAAGCACGTGGTGCTTGCTTTAAACCATATAATGCCTTCTTTAACCTGCACACCTGGTTTTCATGCCCTTTCTGCACAAAGCCTCGGGGCTGAAAAACATACACTTCTTCATGCAAGTCACCATTCAGAAATGTTGTTTTAATGTCCAACTGATGTACATTCCAACCATGATGGGCTACAAGTGCACAAATGGTCCGAACAGTAGTCATACAGCATGTAGGTGCAAAGGTCTCATCAAAATCAATGCCTCTTTCCTGTGCATAACCCTTTGCAACAAGCCTAGCCTTATACCTGTCAACTGTACCATCAGGTTTACGCTTCAGCTTGTATACCCACTTAGTGCCAATGGCCTTCTTGCCAGGAGGCAAGTCACATAAAGACCATGTACCATTCTTCATTATAGCATCATATTCAGATTGCATGGCAGCCATCCAATTTTCTGAATTCTGTGCTTCATCAAAAGAAATAGGCTCATTCTCATCATAGAGACTAGATGCAGCCATAGCATAGCAATCTGATGCAAAGGAGGCACTATGAGAGCCTGAACGAGTACGATATGACAAAGGTGCATCTAATTTGTTGTCACGCAAAGTCTGCACCAGCCATTTTGGCATAGTTTTTGCCTGCTCAATATCAGCTCTCTCATCAACAAGTGCATCAAGTAAATCTGCATCAGAAATGGAATGATCTGCATCATCATATGAAACCTGCAAAGGCGGAGAAGTTGCCTCATTAGGACCAGCACTAGACTGTCCACCTGTAAAAAGAGGCATCAAGGTATCATACATGTCTTTGGAGCTAATAGATGTCTCCTTAGTACATGAAAGCAATGGCTGAATAGCATCTTCCACAAAGACAACATCACGGCTAACCAAAATGTGTTTAGTTTGTGGATGATACAGACGATAGCCTTTACTTTCAGAACTGTACCCAACAAAAATACATTTTACTGCCTTATCATCCAATTTTCTGCGATGTTGTTCAGGCACTAGTGCATATGCCAGACAACCAAAAACACACAGATGAGCAACAGATGGCTTGCGGTCATGCCAAGCCTCATATGGAGTGATAGACTGCAGCGCTTTAGTGGGACACCTGTTAAGTACATATGCTGCACACATGATAGCCTCAAGCCAGAAACTATGTGGTAAAGCCTGACTCTTGACCATACACCTTGCCATCTCCATGAGTGACATGTTCTTCCGTTCAGCAACTCCATTCTGTTGAGGTGTATACGGCACTGTACACTGGTGTTTTATCCCACGTTCAGCCAGAAATGCATTAAAATCAGAAGACATATATTCCCTCCCTCGATCAGAACGGAGGGTGCCCATTTTACATGCTGACAGATTTTCAGCCAAAACCAAAAACTGTTTAAAGCACATGAACACTTCAGACTTTGCTTTGAGTGGATATACCCATGCATGCCTGGAAAAATCATCAATGAAAGTCACGAAGTAAAAAGGCCTATTCAGGAAAAATGGGAATTACACAGGATTTTGAGGCAATTCCTTGTGTCCGAGTGTTTTAAATTTTGACTCATTCACACACTAGAACATATTATTATCTCTTGATTAGAGTATATTAAATTGACAATTTATTATTAAGGATAATTGTGTTGTAAATGGGGTATCAAGGTAGGGCTCAAACCTAAGAAGTTAACATAGTACGTAATATAAATGGGACTTGAATAATTCCCAAATTTCTTGAATAGGCCTTTAAAGGTAATTCCCAAAAGAGGGTGTCTGCATAGGACCACAGACATCACTATGTACAAGCTGCAATTTCTGCGTAGCCCGAACTGAACCGTCTTTTGGAAAGGAGGAACGCTGCATTTTGCCCAAAATACAGCCTTCACATACATGTTTTCCAGGTGCCTCAAGCTTGGGCAAAGAAGACACCATATCAAATTTCTGCAGGCGTAGCAAACTAGCAAAATTCAGATGACCAAAGCGTGCATGCCAAAGCTTTGCATCTGACATAGCCTGAGAATCATGAACTGCACATGCCAAATCATTCACAGATCTTTCATAGTCTATGAGCTTATACAGCCCATGACATAAAATGCCAGAAGCAATAATAACATCGCCATTTGACAGATCATGAACTATACATCTGTCATCAACAAATTTCACAACCAAGCCAATCTTGGCTAATGCAGAAACTGATAACAAATTCTTCTTGATCCCTGGCACAAATAAAGCATCTGACAAGGTGAAAGAACTATCATCAGCAGTAGTCAGAATGATCTTACCAACTCCCATAACAGGATAAGAGGAGTTGTTGGTGCATGTGACAGTATTCCCTGTAGGGGCAGGCTCGAGTGAAGAGAAGAAACTGCGCTGCGAGGTAATATGTTTGATTGCCCCACTGTCAAAGTACCAAACATCCGAGTCCACCGCAGACATGCACTGCTCATGAGAAGATGGGTCAAAATTGCAAACAGTAGTAAATGCCCATTCTTCTTCCTGCACAAGATTAGCAGACTCTGTTTTTGGTGTAGAGGCTTCTGCAACAACCATTCCAGCCTCCTTTTTCTTTGCCTCTTTTGCAGCCAGTTTTGGACAGTTCTTTATGATATGGTCATTCCCTTTACAGTACTTCCAAAACAATTTCTGCTTTTCTGATTTCTTCTCATCTCTATCTGTTGGTGGATTCTTAGACAAGAAGGAGTTTGAGGGTTTGTAGGAGAAAAGAGAAGAAACAAGAAGGGATAATACACCTGGAAGCTTCTGCCGATTGATTACAGTAAGAAAATTACAATGTTTGAAGTACAAGACAAGCCAATACCTCTCTGTGCACAATTCCACAGAGTGCCCAATTACAAAATACCCAATATCCCAAAGTCTTCTTGCCGCCGGCCTCCTCTGCACCAGACCTCCACCTGCTTCAAGCTTATCCTTGTGCACACCTTGCACCAAGCTTCCACAAAGGGGAGGAGTGAATACCTTCTGTCGGCATGCGCCCACTACAATGGGACCTTGAGATACTTGGGGGGACTAGCTTAGCACTCTCTGCACAATCGCTTAGGCACTCCCTATGCACTCCTTCACTTCCACTTCTCTGTGTCGCACACTGGTGACTCTTGCACTTCTTCCTCTTGCTCCCCTAGACTATGCTCTCTTGTTTACTCTAAGATTGGTCCAAGAATGGCCCTTACCTTGATGTGAGTGTGTCGATCACGTACGCTCCTAACTGCCATGGTATCTTGGTGCTCACTTTGATGTCCCAAGATTGTCCTCCCAAGTGGAAGCCAACGACTCACTGTTTTGTCCTGTAGTGACTTTAGTCTAAAACCAAAAATTTTAATGGGGGGCCATACTTTCACCTGTGCGTACACTTTGCCGCTTCACATACCTTCATGTTTCCTTTTAAGTCTTCACTTTTGCACATAAGAGGGGGTTCACCTGAACCTTCCAAAACACTTTAAAACACCCTTTGAACCTTAGGGAAATTAGAGAAAATACCTCTGCAACCTGCAACCCATTTTCTCCAATTTACCCTTTGTGGACAATTCATTGTGCACTACCTGTGCACTTTGCCACCTGCACTTACACACTTTGATTTTGCACCTGTTGACTTTGACCTTGACCTTGTTGACTTTGACCAGTTGACTTTGACCAACATGACTTTTATGGGCTCAATAGTTGCCCACCACCTAATGTGCTCTCCGTCCCGGAGAGCTACAGCCAAACCCAGAGCATATAGGACATCATGACAAGAGAGGAGCAAAATTGTAATAGGACAGCTGAGCAGCAACCAAGACCACCAAGAGCATTGGAGAAAGCACCAGAGAGTACTCAGCAAGGTGGGGCGGGGACAGGGGTTGGAGGGGGGGGTGGTGTGGGGAAGAGGGGAGGGGGGGAAAGGATGGGGTGTGGGGGCGGGGTGAGGCAGAGGGGGAAAAGAGGAATTAATTGAGGGTGGCAATGAAAGAAACCCAACCCAACCAGAGAGAAACGAACCTGTAGTACACAGTCAGAGTAATAAAACAACCAATAATCAACCAGAGATTACAAAATGAACACACAATGAACACTGAACCATAACTCATATAAAAGCAGAAATGAACAAGGAAACAACTGTCCATGGTGAGTACATGAAGTGCCAAGGACTGGCAAGGAGCTGTCGATCAGAAGGAAGTGATGAGCTAAGGAATGACAAGGGAACCAAAAGGGATAAGTAGATGCATCCTACACCGAGCCTCGCAACAAAATGAGTCTATGGAAAAACCAATGAAACTCTAGAAACGTAAGTATGAGTGAATACATAGAACCTAGTGGATAGATATGGAACGCATGACTATGGCAACGACGGGGAAGGAGGCCTCTCTCCGGGAGGAACATCGTCCCGAGGTAGAGGTAAGTCGGGTGAGCCGGGGGGAATGATGGCTGCCTCCTCAGTGTAGGCAGCAATCCTGCTCCTGTACCTGCGGAGGTGATCGCGCTCTCGGCAGACGAGCCGACACGCAGGACTATCACAAATGCCTAATGACGCACGCTGGCGGATCTCCATGAGAGCGCGAGTCGCAACATCAGCCTCATCTCGATACCGGTCCCGGTCCTGCTGCATAGCCCGCAACGCATCCCACGAGGTCTGCCACTGAGCTGCGACAGCAGCACGAATGCGATCGATTGTCATAGCATACTGCTGGTGAAGTGCAGCGGTCGCTGAGACGGAATCAAGGGAGAGACGGGCTGCGTCGGCGCCATCACTCACGACGAGGCTCGCATCACGAAGTAGGCCCAAAAATGGTGGGTCGTCGTCGAGGCTAGCCGGGATGGAAGGCTGCGGGTCGGAAGGCTGTGTGGCGGGTGGTGGTGGGGGTGGGGCCTGGGTAGGCTGGGGGTAAGTGGGAGAAGCCGGGGGTGAGGTAGGATGACGGGAGGTGGAAGCGGACTCAAGGGATATGGCTGGAGAGGAAGGGGGCTGGGAGGCAGCGGCCGAGGGGTGGAAATGAATGGGTGAGGCAGGGGTAGGGGTAGGAAAGGAATCCATCAAACGCGTACGGACGCGGCGAGCTACAGAGGGAGTGGAGGCGGCGATGGGAACAGATGCCTGCGGAAGAGTGCCAGGGGCGCTGGGCACGACAAGTGGTGGCGGAGGAGGGGGATGGGAAGAATGGACAATAGGTGGAGGATGGGCAGGGTCAAGAGTGCGGCTTGATGCTATGAGCTGTGTACCAGGCAGATGAAATAGCCAAGCCAACACTGGGGCGGAATAAACGGAGAACGAACGGGTGCCCCGGTGGAGGGCAGTATGGAATCGGCGAGAGCGCAGGAGGAACGACTGGAACATTAGAGTGCCGTATGGAAATGGACTGCCATGTAAAAAACAGAAGAGGGGGTCAGCTATATGAATATCGTGCAACGGAAGGTCTGAGGAGGGACTACGGAATAAGAAGAAGAAAATGAACGAATGAAGGACAGCGAGCTGGTAGTGGGTGGGCATGGCATCAACGCCATATAATGAAATGCAGAAAGCGATGGTCTCTTCCCAAGATAACCCCGAGTAAATGGACTACGGAGCATGAAACGAATGAATGCTAGAACCTATGCCGGTAGCTATGACCATAGAGGTCAGCGAACCGGATGGAAAATGAGGGAAGTCAAGCAAGGCTATGCGAATATCGGACCCTTCTGCCTCGTATAAGAGGAGGGAGGCCAGTCGCCAAAGACCGGCCTGACGCAGGCAACCCTCGGGAAGGAGATCAATGAGCGGGATGGGAGGCAAGGCTAAATGCAGGCGGATGGATAGGGTCGAAGATGGGTCGCGATAGTCAATGATGGAGGACGAGCGTGGACGGGGAACAGGAGAGGTGGAATGACTACCGGAACTACGTGCGGGTCGGCCACTAGAACTATTGGAGAGCGTCGGCATGGATGTGGGAGGCGGCGCTGCAACGGGAAGGTGGGGACCTGGGGGAAGAGGTCTGGGGCTATGTAACGAGGAACCAGAGAGGGAGAGGCACGGAAGGGAAACCGCGAAAGGCTGACTACCCTGTAAATGGGTAGGGGTGGAAGGCAAAATAGGGCATGGTGCGCGAGGGACGGGGTGGACTATGGAGGGAAGGGTGGCCCGAGGGGCGGGGTGGAGGGTGGCGACAGGGACGGTCGAGATGGAGGCCAGAGTGGCGGACTGGAAGGGAGCCAGAGGCAATAGGGGGCCTACCTCAGGCTGGAAAGGACCGAAAGCCAAGGCTGAAGGAGCAAGCTCCGAGTACGCTTCGGTAGCCATGGAAGAATCCTGTTGGGGAGCGGAAGACGCCATAGTTGCAGAGCAAAACGTTGGCACAAAGTGCTGCTGCAACCACAGATAGCAATGGCTTAAGAAGATAACTCGAATTTAACTGGGAAAAAACCTAGGAAAACAAATGAACTGGGGACAGAGAACCCAAAAAATGGATCCGGCATGAGCAAATACCCTAAAAACGACTGTAAAAACGTGAGAAATAGAGGGGTACAAAGATAAATACAGTGGAAACAACAATAGAGAGTGAGACTATATACAAAAATAATAATAAAAAAATAAAAAGAAAAATTAAACAAATAATAAAAATAAAATAAAATAAAAGAAATAAAAAAAAACTAAAATAAAATAAAATAAAATAAAAGAAATAAAAAAAAACTAAAATAAAATAAAATAAAATAAAAGAGAAGGAGATACCTTTTTTGGGGGGCCACTTGAAGTGTCGGCTGAGTGGAAGGGGGGAGAGTATTATATGGGGGGAGGGGGGGGGGGGGGGGGGGGGGGGGGGGGGGGTTGGTCGGTGGTGATCGGTGGGGGGGGGGGGCGAGGGGGGGGGGGGGTTTGTGGTTTTGTTTTTTTTTTTTTTGGCAGAAAGAGAAAACACCCCCTATTGGGCCTCTTTTTTTTTGTCTATATATATATATATATATATATATATATATATATATATATATATATATATATATATATATATATATATATATATATATATATATATATATATATATATATATATATATATATATATATATATATATATATATATATATATATATATATATATATATATATATATATATATATATATATCTATCAAAGAAAATACATAAAAAATCTAGAAAAATTGCAAAACAATTCAAAAAATTTTCAAAAAAAATCTCAATAATTTTGCTAGAGGCCTAAGCTAGAATTTTGCAATCAAACCTACAAGGAGCTTCCTTTATTCCTCAAATTTGGCAAGAAAAGGACATCGGAAAGGGATAAAAATGCTAGAAAAATGCTAAAAATGCTAGAAAATTTTCCAAAAATACCCAAAAGTTTTACTTTTGCAGAGGTTATGAAATGCCTTCTAGGTTTTCTAAAAACCCCAGTATCAAGGATGAAATGGATAAAGAAAACTACTAAAACTGAGCAAATTGTGATGAGAAAGCTATGTACAACCTGGACAGATTTTGCAGGTCCAGGTGATCCATACTTCTTCAAGGTTGTTGATGATAGGCCTTGAGCCTTGATATGTTGACCAGTGGCAAGGCCTCTCCTTTCAGTGTCTCTAACTCCACAGCACCCCAATTCAGCATTGTTTTGACTCTATAAGGTCCTTCCCAATGTGGAAGCCATTTTCCTCTCAGTTGTGTATGAAGATGAGCTCTATGGAGAAGAACTAACACGCCTGCTTCAATGTTGTTGTTCCACAGATGTCGATCATGTGCCTCCTTCCTCTTCATCTGAGTCTCTATCAATTGTTTCATTGCTAGTAGACGAATCTCCTCCACTTTATGTAGTGCTCCGAGCCTCTGAGAGACCTCACAATCCTTCTTGCCCTGCATGAATGCTATCTTAGGTGAACCATGTAAAAATTCAAAGGGCTCAATGGGCAATATGCCATAAACTAGCTGGAATGGAGAATATCATGTGGCCTCTTTGTAGGCTAACCTGTATGCCCACAGTGTACCTTGATAAGCAATGCCCCATGAAGTGGGCTGCAACATACACTCCTTTCTTAACATTGAGATTAAAACCTTATTTGTCGACTCAGCCTGTCCATTGGCTCTTGGATAGTAAGCACAAGAGGTCCTATGTAGAATTCTATACCTATTAAAAATTTCTTGTAGGACCTTATTGACAAAATGTGTACCTTGATCTGTACAAATTTCAAGTGGGCATCCAAACCTGCAAATGATGCTACTATAAATGAAATCGGCAACATTTTGGGCAGTGCAATCGGGGGAGGCAATAGCTTCAGCCCACTTTGTCGCATAATCTATAGCTATCAAGAGATATTTTTCTATTTTTGGAATTGCGGGAGGGTAGATGGGCCCTACAAAATCTAGCCCCCACTTCTCAAATGGTTGCCAGGAAGTGGAAACAACCAAGGGTTTATGCCTCTGCTTTGTGGGCTTAGGTCCACACCTCTGGCAAATGTCACATGCCTTTCCCCATTCATCTGCATCCCTAAATAGTGTAGGCCACCATAGACCAGCATTCAGTATCCTCTGACTCATAATATGCCCTGGAAGGTGCCCACCACCTATTCCTTCATGTGCAGAGTGAAGGACTTCCCTCACTTCTTCTTCTTCCAAACACTTCCTGAACCTGTCATCCTTGCCCTATCTATACAATTTATCTTCAATGAAGGTATATGGTCTACTCTTGATTAGCAGTCTCTTCTTTTGTACAGCACTAGCCTTTTCTGGATACAACCCAGTTTTAATGAAAATTTTGATGTCATAATACCAACCTTGATCTTGTACAGCAAACAGATGAGCATCTGGAAAGTCATCATTGATTCCACTAGTTTGATTCATCATATTGATTCTGGATAGGTGATCCGCCATAACATTTTCTTTACCTGGTTTATGGACTACAGAAAAATCAAACTCTTGGAACAACAATAACCATTACTCCCAGTAAGTAATGACGGAATTTTTCGACAGCAAAGACCATTGCTAGGGCTTCCCTTTCTGTAGTACTGTAATTCCTTTCAGCCTTGGTCAAGATTCTACTCGCATATTGAATTGGTATGTCCACTATGGTATCCAGTATGCCCCAAGAAACTCTGAATCCCTTTAGGGGATTTAGGTTTAGGCAACTTTAATATAGAAATGATTTTGTCAGGATCTGGGGCCATACCTTTAGCCGACACCACATGTCCTAAGAGGGTTCCTTCTGTCACAAGGAAATGACATTTGTTTGGATTGAGCTTTAACTTAGTCTCCCTGCATCTTTTGAAAACATTCTGCAGTTGCCTCAAGTGGTGGTCCAAACAATCTAGAGGAGTTTCTTTGTGAGATCCTGAAAACGAAGAGAAGTCATCCATGAAGATTCTAAGTGATTCCAGCAATAGGGGGCCAAAAATGAGATTGACCGTTCTGTTAAAGGTGGCTGGAGCATTTCTGAGCCCAAATGGCATTTTTACATACACATATGTTCCCCAAGGTGTGATAAAAGCAGTCTTTTCACGATCCTCTGGATGTATTGATATTTGGTTATAGCCACTGAATCCATCCATAAAGCTATATAATGCATGCCCAGCCACTTCTTCAATGACCTGTTCTGCAAAAGGCATTGGGAAACCATCTGGAATGGTCACCTTGTTGAGTGCTCTAAAGTCAACACAAATTCTGATTTTATTAGTATTCTTCTTTGGTACTATAACCATAGGTGAGAGCCACTCTGAGTGTTCAACAGGAATGATGATTCCTGCATCCTCCATCTTTTGGATTTCCACATAGACAGCTTCAGCATATTTTGGATTAAGTCTATAACTCTTTCCTCTTATGGGTTTGGCTCCATCAACCAGAGGGATTCTATGCTCTCCATAAGTTGCAGGCACTCCTTCTAAGTCTTTATAAAGCCAGGCAAAAACATCTACATACTGGGTCAAGAATGATTTTACCTTTTCAAGGAGCCCTGAGTGGCTCCACAACCAAGTGGCCACCAAAACTGGCCGATTATTGTCTTGAGTGCCTAATTGTATTTCTTGGACAGGATTTCTCTCTACCATATTATCTTCATGTGCATCTGCTTCCTTTTCTTCTTCTACTAGCTTTTCGTACATTGCTTCATAAGCAGGTGTATTTTGGACTTCAATGTGTTCCTCCTTGTCTTGCATCCATCCTGCAGGGATTTCTTGAATTGGGAAAGACCATTCTTCACTAGAATTTTTTACCTTGCCTTTAGCTTTAGAAACTTCTTTATCTGTGGTTGTCATATCCTCCTCCAAGTTGTATTTGAGGGGTGTCTTCCTGCCCCTTTTGTGGTCTGTGATGGGCTCTCCCAATCCATCAACCTGGACTTTTTCCTTATCTTCATCATAACCTTCAGTCGTGCAAGAATTATTAAGAAAAATTCCAAAACAAGAGGAAGAGTTGCCTGCTTGGAGCCAATTTAGAATATCCTCTTCTTCCTCAAAATCTATTTGGGGTTGATCCTCCGATTCTGTTTCCATGCAAATGCCAACTGTTTGCATCATGCTAGTGTTTCCTTGATTATCTGGGCCCTCTTCTAAATGAATCTGTGTCAGCTCTTGCCCTTTCTTTTGTACCCACATAGTGTCCTTGCCCCAATCATGAATGACACTTGCATGCCTCAGCCATGGTCGTCCAATTAAGAGAGGAAATCCTCCTTCAACCTGGGGCAATCTTAAAACCATAAAATCTAGAATGAATAGATTACCTTGTACTTCAAGTGGAACTTTTGGGATCACTCCCAAGGGCCTTACTTTGCTCTGATCTGCCAAAGTAACAGTGAAATTTGCAGGCCTTGAAGGATGGAGTCCAATCTTTTCCATTGTGTGTTCAAGCATCAAGTTAATGCCAGAACCACCATCCACAATAACTCCTTGAAATTCATGACCTTTGATAGATACTGTCAGCCGAGGACTTTTATAATCTATGAGGGGTGCTTCCCCTAAAATTTTTCCTTTATGTAAAACAGTAGTCTTTGCCACCAAACTTGTAGTGGAAGCTTCATCAATTATCTGCAATAACTCTGATCTGAATTTCCCATCCATCTTTATTAATTCAAAAATACTAACCTCCTTCTTCATGGACTTGAGTAGTTTTGAAGCCTCTGATTCCTTGAGAGCTTGGACTCCAGTTGACTTATCAAACTCCTCATGAGCCCTGTTGAAGGCATGCCCAATGGCATCACTGGTGCATATGAGATCTCCTTTTTGACTTGTATCTGCACCTGTGGTGACTTTATCTTCAGATGGTTCTCTATTTTGATTCCATTCCTTAATCTTTGACCCTTGTCCTATGTCTGCTTGAGCCTTCCCCTTGCTTCTTGTCTGCACAGTCAAAGATTCTATTTCTTCTAATTGCACCACCCTGGTAGATGGTGATGGCTCATTGACCAGATCACGCACTTCTTCTTTGTGTACCGAAATCATTTGAATATGAGGCCCGGATGAAGAGGCTTGATTCTTAGGACAACAATTTGTATAATGGTCTCTTGCATCAGGGCAGTTCCTGCAAGGAGGGGCATTTTCTGGTAGGGTGCACCTATTTTGATAGTGCCCACATTCTCCACATCTGAAACAGATGATTGGCCTCCTAGGCCCATTTCCAAAGTTATTCCTCTGTCTAGGATTATAGTTGTTACCTTGATTTGGTGCAGCAGCCATCACATTCGCTGGTGTTGGGGGTCCTCCTTGTGTCCAGTATGTCGTTGTCGGCATTCCTCTTGATTGGCATTCATGGGCCTCATGGCCAACCTTCCTGCATAAATGACAAGTCACACTTAACAGAGGACATTCACTTACTATGTGACCTTGCTTGCTGCACATGGAACACCAAAGTCCACTCTTGATGCCACCTCCTTTGAGCTCCTGCAACTCCTATCGCAGTTGAGCCAATTCCTCTGCCTGGGCCTCCTCCTCCTTTTGGAGCTTTAGTGCTTCAATCTCCCTTCTCAACTGAGCAACAGCATTCTCTTCCTCTTTGTAGGGCTTATTTCTTTTTAAGCCCTCCAGCTCTTTCCTTACTTGTATCACTGGATCCTCCATTTCTGCACCATATGTTGGTTGGGAAGAGGTTGCTCCATACTGGTACCTTATCTGCTCCAAGCGTGTGGCTGTGCTGATGAACTCCTCTATGGAGGCTGTAGGTAGCACTAATTCCTTTATTTTGCATTGGGTGTCCACTGGTAGGGGTTAGCCAACCATTTCTTGACAAAAAAATCATGTGGTGGATCTGGCAATTTAGCCATTAGTGCTTTGGCCCGAGTCACAAACTCTGGGAACTTTTCTCCTGGACCTAATCTTTTTCTAGCTCTTCTATGATAATCTCCGTAGTGTTGCCATGCTGGAACTGATTTTTAAAAGCATCTTTCATCACATCCCAAGTGGTAAAATGGTTTTCAGCAAACTGACTGAACCACTTATCAGCTAATCCCTCTAATGTGGCAGGGAAGAGAATCAAAAAGCATCCTCTCTACCCATTAGGCCTCTAGTCTTACATAGTGCCAAAAACCTCCTAATGTGTTCATCTGGATCCTCCTGAGCTAGGCCTTTGAAAGAAGGAAACTTTATATTTAATCTAGAGAGTAAAGTTTCCAAGTCTACCTGACCCGCCATGCTCTTGACTGATGATGTGGAAGATAGTGGACTGGGGGAACTTCTAACAACCTTCCTCCTTGTCTGCTTGCAGGTGACCCTCAATACTTGGGACCGGGTTGCGGTCATGAGCAGCTCATAGCCCACTGAATGTAAGACACTTGATAAGAATATATTTACCTTTTGTTTGATGAAGTAGCACTGTGGTTCTGTCGACACTTGATCTCTTCTATGCTTGGCACTTGGTTTCTCCTAAGCTCAAATCTCCTTGGAAGTCCACCGGGCGTGCCAAATTTTGTTGGTGGATTCTTAGACAAGAAGGAGTTTGAGGGTTTGTAAGAGAAAAGGGAAGAAACAAGAAGAGATAATACACCTGGAAGCTTCTGCCGATTGATTACAGTAAGAAAATTACAATGTTTGAAGTACAAGACAAGCCAATACCTCTCTGTGCACAATTCCACAGAGTGCCCAATTACAAAATACCCAATATCCCAAAGTCTTCTTGCCGCCGGCCTCCTCTGCACCAGACCTCCACCTGCTTCAAGCTTATCCTTGTGCACACCTTGCACCAAGCTTCCACAAAGGGGAGGAGTGAATACCTTCTGTCGGCACGCGCCCACTACAATGGGACCTTGAGATACTTGGGGGGACTAGCTTAGCACTCTCTGCACAATCCCTTAGGCACTCCCTATGCACTCCTTCACTTCCACTTCTCTGCGTCGCACACTGGTGACTCTTGCACTTCTTCCTCTTGCTCCCCTAGACTATGCTCTCTTGCTTACTCTAAGATTGCAAGAATGGCCCTTACCTTGATGCGAGTGTGCCGATCACATACGCTCCTAACTGCCATGGTATCTTGGTGCTCACTTTGATGTCCCAAGATTGTCCTCCCAAGTGGCAGCCAACGACTCACTGTTTTGTCCTGTAGTGACTTTAGTCTAAAACCAAAAATTTTAATGGGGGGCCATACTTTCACCTGTGCGTACACTTTGCCGCTTCACATACCTTCATGTTTCCTTTTAAGTCTTCACTTTTGCACATAAGAGGGGGTTCACCTGAACCTTCCAAAACACTTTAAAACACCCTTTGAACCTTAGGGAAATTAGAGAAAATACCTCTGCAACCTGCAACCCATTTTCTCCAATTTACCCTTTGTGGACAATTCATTGTGCACTACCTGTGCGCTTTGACACCTGCACTTACACACTTTGATTTTGCACCTGTTGACTTTGACCTTGACCTTGTTGACTTTGACCAGTTGACTTTGACCAGTTGACTTTGACCAACATGACTTTTATGGGCTCAACACTATCCTGGTTCTTCGAATGTGCAACATTTGCAGATTTCTGCTTACTAGTAGAAGAGCTCCATTTTCCTTTGCCCTTCTGACTAGCCAGGAAAGCTTGATCTGCAACACGCATAATGGACCTGTTCTGCCTGGACTGATCTTCCTGCAACAGAACAGAGACTAACTCCTCAAATGACAAGGCATTTGGATTGCCTTTCATCATCAACCTAAGAGTAGAGGCGAAACTCTGATATGAATCAGGAAGACCATTCAGAACGGTCTGCACAAGTGAGCTATCTGGTATAACCTTATCAGCAAAAATCAATTGTTCCTTCAGGTCTTTGATCTTTGTGAGAAAATTGTCCATAGAATCACCTTCATTCATGTGCTCACTCTCCAACTATTTTCGGAGGTAAGCAACACGAGCCTCATTCCTAGCCTGGTACAAAGTGGTAAGTGTATCCCAAGCATCCTTTGCTGTTCTGCAAGAGCGAATGTGAGGAATAATAGCACGTTTGACAGACAAAGCTATCAATGCATGTGCTTGTGCATCTTTGCCATCCCAATGAATTTGCTCTGCAGTAGGGGCAACAGAAACAGCAGCACGAATAGGAATCTGCGGAATATCATCTTCGACACCATCTTCATCAGCTCCAGCACCTGTATTTGCAGTACCTGTAGTTGCAGGTGTAACAGGACGTCTTTCAACACCCTGCACAATGTTCCACAGTCCTTTTGCAACCAATACATGTCGCATCATATAAGCCCATAATGGGTAGTTGGTACCATCCAACTTATCCTCAACAGCCAACATACGGAATACATCACTGCTTTCAGCCATGGCCGGTGACTAAAATACCTTGATGCAGAAAATTGACTGTATCTCAAAAAGTTGAACGGAACTTCCCAGACGAGTTCTGCTTAACCTGTAGCAGACTTTGAGACGCTTATACTGGCGAACAGAAACAGGTATATACCTTTGGCACAAAAAGACAAAATAGCTTGCAAAAGCACTGCGATAGTGCGTTCGGAGGCCAAAACGAGCTCAGATCGCGATTTCGGCACCACACAGCAAAGTTGTTTTGATCTCGGAAACACGCTGAGTATGCTCACCAAAATTCGTACGATTCTGAGACTCCAAACGGAGGAGTGTCGACGGCGCCCTAGATGAAGCGACGACCTGCTCTGATACCAATTGTTGGAGTTAAACGTCTGCGGAAGCACGTGAACAGCACAAGGAAGAAGAAGAAGCTTGGAGCACAACACACAATACTGACTGTATTACTAGAGAATGTACAAAGATAAGTAGCCCATTAGGGCAATAGGCGTATATACAAGCCGGGGGAAAAAAAACCTCCTAAAGAGGGAAAAAAGTGCCCTGGCGGTCCTAGTGTGTTCACACACATCACTACCTAAATATATCAACAGGAACTTGGTGGTGGTCACCACTTGTGTCTCTTGGAGATCTGGCCCTCCACGAATCAATAGCCACCTCCTCTCATGCTCAAACTGATAAACTTGTGAACAATCTCTAGTTACCTTCACAAGTAAAAACTTTTTGGATATGTTCGAATGTCTAGCACTAAGCATTTGTGTCATGTGTGTATACATATGTGCGTATGCATCTCGTGTGTGTATATATATGTGTGTATGCATCTCTAGATGCCTTGGTCTTAAGATTGTGTATCCTTCCATGCGCACCTCCAAGTTTGATGCTTCTTTCCGACAAGATTCATAACTATGTCAAGTCTGTCCATCGATCAAAATTGTTCTATGCCTCTACAATTCTGCCTCTTAGCCGCCATTGGCCCCCTCTCTATCTCTCTCTCTCTCTCTCTCTCTCTCTCTCTCTCTCTCTCTCTCTCTCTCTCTCTCTCTCTCTCTCTCTCTCTCTCTCTCTCTCTCTCTCTCTCTCTCTCTCTCTCTCAAACACAGCATGCATACACATCTAGACAGAGGGCAGCCGAGATCATAGCGTCGCCTATTCGTTGAATGATATCCAGTTCTTGAACATCCCATTCTTATTAGATCATCCGTACTGCTAATTTTATCATCTACTTTTTACTTTTACAGATGGATACCAGAACAAGGCTGTGCATCCATGATAGTCTACAGCGGTTAGCAAGGAATGCCATGGAAAGATCTATAGGGGTTATTGGAGGATTCAAAAGAGAGAAGTCTACGCTTACGAACACATGGTGTGCAGCAGATCCAGTTTCAAGCATAGTAGAGATAGAAACAAATACCATGGACAGATTCATCGCACATCTTCTTTTTCATAAACAATATCCTTAAGGATATGCAAATGTGATCATGAATCACAAACATCTTAACAAATAGAGTGATCCTAGATGCAACACGCTCTCGTGTTTATCAACCCTATGCAACGCTATCAAAGAAGAGGTGTTGTGGAAGATTTGGATAAGAGAGATGTAGGCTCAACTTTCACAACTCTCCATAGAGACATTCCTTTGTATGTTAGGCCAAAAGTTATAACAATGTGCCCCTGTTTAGACACTTGATGGTATTTGTAATACAAGGAGATGATATAAAGAGTAAATGGATCCCCTATGAAGGGGATGATAGGTTTACAAACATGCTTTGCATCTCTACTAAGTTGTCTCTTTTAATTGATTTTAAGTCTTTTTTTTCAGAGGAAGTTTGGTTGGAGCCTAATCTCCCTTGTTTGAATACATTGAAAGAACAAATGTACATGTGAGCGGGCATAGTACCCATCAAACCCCTTGTGTCTCACAAAGCAGGGGTTGGACTCCCCGAAAGCAACACTCGAAAAGGACTACCCAAAGGCAACTAGTTTAACAACTAATTTTTGCATTGGCCTAGGGCCCACAATTGTCTTGTCGTAGGGAGGGGTTGAACCCTCACCCCCCCCCCCTCAAGAGGTGAAAGGTCCAACTATGAAGCTTAATGTGCGTAAACAATGTAAATCTTTTGAATCCTTATTTCCGGAGGAGTAGAGTTGCTATTAATGATTTAACGGAGGGGAATTCGTCACCTTCTTTACATCATCTATATCGACTATACAAAATTTGTAAAATATTGTTAAAGCTTGCCCTTCATATACGCATGCCAATGTAACTCCACTCAATACAATGAATCACACTCATTTGATGTATAGTGTGAAAAAAATATGAAAGTGAGCAAACAAGAGAGAAAACACCAACCTCAACTAAACTCTACCTAAGGTAACATCTAGATTGACAACATTTGCAGCATTTATAGCACAAAAAGATGAAAATTGAAGCCTTAAAACCAGGAAAAAAAAGCATGGTATTGGTATTTCACTCTTTCTAAGGAACAAAAATCATACATGTCAGACAGACAAACTCTGTGTGTTTTGTAGGCAATTTTCATTAGCTCGAAAACAATTTTTTACAAGAGTTATAAAAGATGTTCATTACAAAAATTCAAGAACGTGTTTTTCCAAAAAAAAAAGTGATGCCATTATTTTTTATAAAGAGGAACAAAATATGTAAAAACTTGAATGAGTATGCAATACCCACAACTTTATGGCCATTGAGCTAATAATCAAGACACAAACCATATTAAATTAATGTGGCTAGTGTCACATGGTTATTCATGTAGCAAGGCCTTATTATGCAGCAATTGAAATAAATAAAAACGAATAATTTCAATAACTTCATAAATAATAATATGAATTCTTTATTATTTTTAATCTAGATGTAGTGAATGAGCCAACATTTTCACTTTTCTAGACTTCATCGCCCATAATTTGTAGTGAATGTTGAGAGTATTTTAAACATTGAAGCAAATTGGCCATTAAAAAGTAAAATACAATCCGATTATTACATTTCCACTCTTTCTACTTTCATATATCCTCTAGTGACATATTTTGATTTACAATTGTCCTCTAGTGACATACTTTCATATATCCTCTAGTGACCCAACCACATAACTTCCATCACCTTCTCCCAAGTTAATGCATTTAATGAGATAGATACGAGTGTTACTTTTTAGTTTTGCTTCCACTACATTACATGCTCTTTTTTGTTTCAAAGATGGTTATGAAAAGTAAATTGATACTTTTTCTCTCATATGACAATGAGCTTTGATTATTGCATGGATTTTTAGCATAAATAGTGAAGTCAATGTTGAACATCACCTCAAAGGTTTGCATGAAAGACTACATGAAGAGGTAGGATTCCAGAAATTACAAATCTAATGGACTCATTATTCTTACTGAAGCTTAATTATTGAATTTTGGGGACTATGAGATGGGAAAATACTGTTAATGAAGCCTGTAAAGTATGAAAATTTCTACGAAGAATTTTACACGACAAAGTGAAACTATTGTGAAGTTCATTGAAGAGGGTATGCATATGTTATAGATTATCTCAAATTATCTCAAATTATCTCAAATGTAAATATAAAATCTTAACAAAATCGAATTCGCCTCTCAAAAGGATTTATGGCATCAATCGATCATTTATCTAGCATGGAAATCGATAGATTGATTCTTTACCAAGATCTATCCCAAATTAGTAATATCCTCCATGTGTTGTTCCTCAAGAGTAAGAAAAAATATTATCCACTTTCATATCTTTCATTATCTTCCTATTCATTCATTTCTTATAATATCTTTCTATAGTATGCAAAGTAAAAGTATGATCCTAAGCCATGCTAATTAGAGGTAAATCATCCAGTTGAGCTCACCTTTATGAAACATAAAAAACCCATGTGAACCTGATTGCCATTTATCCGAGTGACATTGATCTTGTGTTTGTGATCAACATTGATGAGATCATTAATGATTTTGAGGAGAGTTTGATCAGGGTTGATCCTTCTCTTTTGACTACAGTTGATCTTTAGCACTTGTCGACTTGATATTTTTCACATGATCAGGATTAAGCATATTTGGATGATAGAATGAGTTGGTATGGAAATGTAAGGGATCTTGGAAAGACACCTATCCATGCTATCTTCCTAGAATCTCTTAATGCAAGTAGGTAGAGGTCTACTCTTTGCATATCTAACTTATTAATGGTATATGAGTGTGTCTTGTACTACACATGGATACTTTTTGGTGCCATTGTAGAGGAGAGTGACAACTACACCTAGCTAACTTGCATGCCAGATTTTGAAGCTCACAGGTATGCACGCCCCTTAACACAAAGGTATGTCAAGGATGAGAGATGCAAGAGAAGAGGGTGTTGATAGTAGCTAGGGTGGTCCAAGAGGCTTGTTAAGACGAGAAGCATGCATATGTCAACTTGTTATCGAGCTTAGAAAGAGCCGAATTCTATTGCTGACTCATCAAAAAGTCGAGTCCCATTGGAATACCTAATAGGCAAAAG
The DNA here is from genome assembly GCA_020310875.1 of Ceratopteris richardii. NCBI lineage: Eukaryota > Viridiplantae > Streptophyta > Polypodiopsida > Polypodiales > Pteridaceae > Ceratopteris > Ceratopteris richardii. The sequence continues at coordinate 183,598,198 of CM035421.1, read as the reverse complement.
ATTTGTCCCTTGAGGATCATTTGACAGGTCAACCAAAATTTGAGGTGGAAGCCGAATAATGGCTTTGAAAGTAGTTTTAGAGTGGTTTATTTTGGAACCCAATTCCTTACAAAATGAATTGAGGCAACACCAAAATGTATCAATGTTGGTCGTATTCTTATGCACAAAAGCATTCGTGTCATCGAGAAAGAGTCTCATGATCATTTAGTCTTGATTGAAGGGAAGAGAGAGGCCTTGAATATGAACTAAATGTGCTATTTAACAAGGCAACGAAGACCATCGATAGTGATCGCAAAGAGAGGGGCCAAGGGGAAAGCTTGCATGAATGTTTTAATCAAATAGCTTGAGAAAGCTAGCCTTGATGTTCATCTATGTTTTGCATTTCCCACCAATGTTGAGACCATCTCAATGAATGTTTGGCCACAACCCAAGTCTTTTAGACATTGGAGAGTGTAGTCCCACTCGAGTCTACCATAAGCTTTATCAAAGTCAATCTTAAGGAAGATGTCATCTTGAGTGGACTCAACAGCAAAAGGTAGACCTTCCCAAACATCAATGATAGCCTCAAGGATGGACCTCCCCTTGATGGATCCATTTTTATCCTCTTTGATCCAGTTTGAAGGTAACAAGTGATACGACTATCAATAACTTTAGCAAGGATCTTGTAGCCTATTTGTAACATCGTAATTGGATGTCAATTTAGAATCTTGTTTTTGCTATCTTTTTTGTAAATAAGCTTGATAACACCTTCATTAAGATATTGAGGTAGCGCATCAAAGGAAATGGCCTCTTGTCACAGCAAACATAATGGAGTAGTCACCATGTGCTTGAAGGTCTTGAAAAACTCATTGGTGAGGCCATCCAACCCCGGGCCTTTTCCATTAGGAACTAAATCAATAACTTCAAGAATCACATCATCCAAAATGGGAGCTTCAAGAAGAGGTTTCATATTTTGTGGAATTATTTTGGTTCTCGCTCTAGAGATGAAGGCCATGCAATACTGCCTGTGAGGAGATAGAGGCGTGGAAACCCCCAAAAACTGGGTAAAGTGATTGACAATCAATGTACTATGTTCTTCATCTTTCTTGCACTCAACCCCATCGATATCCATCATGAAAGAGATCGCTTCTTGAGGTGCTTCTTTTTGAGGAGGCCCTATATCTCTTTACTAGGTTTGTTCGCTTTTTCCACCCACCAATCTTTCACTAAGATTGAGGAGAGATGGCTTAGATTTCTATAGAGCTATCATTAGACATGCATTCCATGTGTTTTTCCATAGGAGACATGCCCAATATGGCACATGGGAGGCAGTAGTGGCAAGCATATCCTTCTCCTTTAGGTTCAAGTGCAACCTTCTCCCATTGGGTCACGTGCATCCTTCTTTGATAGCGTAACAATTTTTGTATCACCAAAATGCTTTTATATCCTTCCTTATCAATCCATTTCATGCGCTTTATAGCTTGTTTCAATGTTTTTGATGAGTCCTAAAAAGTGCAATAGGTGAAATGCAATAGAAATGGCTCAAGGACATTGTATAAAGCTAACAAAACTTGCAACAAATCCTCTTTCACTTGCCTTGATCACCTAAAGAAAAGTATAATCAGGCAAAAATTCTTCAAAATGGAGCAACATGATAGATAATAATTCAACACACTTCAATTTAGTGTCCACATTTAGTCTCAAGCAAAATACACACTCAAAATGTATTGAAAAGTCAGAACAAGAGTTTGCAAGAAGTTAGATCTCACAACTTTACTTGACAGAAAGTTCTTACGAATGAGAGCCTTGGCCTTTTTATGGTAGTTCTCTCAAGGTCACTCTTTTTTTATTTCAAAAGTCCTCAAAAAATAAAAGAACCTACTCTAAAATAGCTCCTACCTTGTAGACTTTCAAGAACATACTCTAAAATAGCTCCTACCTTGTGGACTTTTAAGGGAAGAATCTTCCAAAATTTACAAAAATTGATTCCACTGAGGACATTAAGAGGAGGACTTGAAGTTTTTAGAGAGCCAAGGATTGAAGAAGGGACCAGGAAGATTTGAAGAAGGATTTGAAGCAAGAGGGAGCTTCTATCATCACCAAAGGTCTAGGACAAGTGAAGGATCTTGTGGGAAAGCAACATATCTATCTTTCTCATATCTATCATAATTCAAGGAAGGACTAGGATCCGCGATATATTCTCATACACAATGGGAGACTATAACACAAATTGAGAAGCTTGAAAAAAGTAAATAACAAACTTGGAAGTTTAGAATCTCCAAGTTCCTCATGGAAAAGGGTCTATGAGGGGGTGTTAGTGGTATTGAGGTAAATCCATACATAGATCCGCATATACCTACTGAAAACATAGAGGAGAGCCACTAGAGATTGGGAAGAAATGGATAGAAGAGTGATCTTTCTTCTATCTCAACACATAAAAAACTCCATGATAGGTCACGTCAAAGACCTAGATACATCTAAGAAGTTTTGGGAATGTTTAGAAAGGTTATAATCTACCTCTATAGAGGCTAGGGAAATTCATCTCAAGAGTGCACTAAAAAATCTCTGGAATTCATAGAATTAGAGCATTAATGACTTCATACTTGTTCGAAACGATGGTCAAACTAGCACAAATCTCATTTATAGCCAGCATATAGTGTAGTCATTGTAAAATTATCCACAAGAAAAACACCATGGCATGTTGGATATACGAAATGCCTCTTATTGAAACCACTCCGATTCAAACCCCATCAGCAACAACGCTTCATGTGATTTATTCTAAAAAGCAAACATTAGCTTTTCGAGACACAAAAATCAAATCATGCGCAATGACAACAAGAGTTTTTTTTGTATGAGAATAATGAGGAAGACACTTGGTTTTTTTGAGGATGCTTTTCATTGGGACTCATAAACCATATAAGGAAGACACTTGGTTCATTGTTAATCATCACTCAAGCTTCCACAAGCTCTAGCATTGGAGATCTTTGGTGATCTTTGAGGTGATCAACTAGAGGAGGAGTTCCTATACTCTTGAAGGAGTTGTGCTCTACATCTGGAGACATCTAGAAAAATTTTGTGTCAGTCAACATACTGTGAGTAACAAGTCTACATCTATCCTCGCTTGTTAATTCACTAGTTTCTGATTTAGGATAATCAAAATTGGGGTTTTTTGTAAAACAGTTCTAAACGTTTATATTCTCCATATTATCTCTCCACACACACACACACTCTTCATACCTCCTAGGCACATAATTTCTTGTATCTAGTTTCTATTTCTTCCTACATTCAGATATTGTCAATTTGTATCATATACACACATTGTAATTTAACATTTGAATATAAGATAGTGTAGGTGAGGGTTCTAGCTTACCGTACACTTTGAAAACCTATCTATTCTCTCTCTATCTCTTAATCATCTTCTTTTGAGTCTTAAGGTGTGTATGCGAAGGTTCATATGTTGGAAGATACGATAAACCTATGATTTATTATTATTATTATTGAGATCCGCATTTGGATCAATAGGATGTGTTAGAGATGATGATGGCCTAGTTGCCCACACACTTAGTGGGCTTAGGGAAGATGATAAATGAAAGACATTCACAATCTCTATGTATGTATGGGATTCATTAACCCAATTTTGAGAAAATTAGTTCTCTTATGACACGCAGGACTATCACAAATGCCTAATGACGCACGCTGGCGGATCTCCATGAGAGCGCGAGTCGCAACATCAGCCTCATCTCGATACCGGTCCCGGTCCTGCTGCATAGCCCGCAACGCATCCCACGAGGTCTGCCACTGAGCTGCGACAGCAGCACGAATGCGATCGATTGTCATAGCATACTGCTGGTGAAGTGCAGCGGTCGCTGAGACGGAATCAAGGGAGAGATGGGCTGCGTCGGCGCCATCACTCACGACGAGGCTCGCATCACGAAGTAGGCCCAAAAATGGTGGGTCGTCGTCGAGGCTAGCCGGGATGGAAGGCTGCGGGTCGGAAGGCTGTGTGGCGGGTGGTGGTGGGGGTGGGGCCTGGGTAGGCTGGGGGTAAGTGGGAGAAGCCGGGGGTGAGGTAGGATGACGGGAGGTGGAAGCGGACTCAAGGGATATGGCTGGAGAGGAAGGGGGCTGGGAGGCAGCGGCCGAGGGGTGGAAATGAATGGGTGAGGCAGGGGTAGGGGTAGGAAAGGAATCCATCAAACGCGTACGGACGCGGCGAGCTACAGAGGGAGTGGAGGCGGCGATGGGAACAGATGCCTGCGGAAGAGTGCCAGGGGCGCTGGGCACGACAAGTGGTGGCGGAGGTGGGGGATGGGAAGAATGGACAATAGGTGGAGGATGGGCAGGGTCAAGAGTGCGGCTTGATGCTATGAGCTGTGTACCAGGCAGATGAAATAGCCAAGCCAACACTGGGGCGGAATAAACGGAGAACGAACGGGTGCCCCGGTGGAGGGCAGTATGGAATCGGCGAGAGCGCAGGAGGAACGACTGGAACATTAGAGTGCCGTATGGAAATGGACTGCCATGTAAAAAACAGAAGAGGGGGTCAGCTATATGAATATCGTGCAACGGAAGGTCTGAGGAGGGACTACGGAATAAGAAGAAGAAAATGAACGAATGAAGGACAGCGAGCTGGTAGTGGGTGGGCATGGCATCAACGCCATATAATGAAATGCAGAAAGCGATGGTCTCTTCCCGAGATAAACCCGAGTAAATGGACTACGGAGCATGAAACGAATGAATGCTAGAACCTATGCCGGTAGCTATGACCGTAGAGGTCAGCGAACCGGATGGAAAATGAGGGAAGTCAAGCAAGGCTATGCGAATATCGGACCCTTCTGCCTCGGATAAGAGGAGGGAGGCCAGTCGCCAAAGACCGGCCTGACGCAGGCAACCCTCGGGAAGGAGATCAATGAGCGGGATGGGAGGCAAGGCTAAATGCAGGCGGATGGATAGGGTCGAAGATGGGTCGCGATAGTCAATGATGGAGGACGAGCGTGGACGGGGAACAGGAGAGGTGGAATGACTACCGGAACTACGTGCGGGTCGGCCACTAGAACTATCGGAGAGCGTCGGCATGGATGTGGGAGGCGGCGCTGCAACGGGAAGGTGGGGACCTGGGGGAAGAGGTCTGGGGCTATGTAACGAGGAACCAGAGAGGGAGAGGCACGGAAGGGAAACCGCGAAAGGCTGACTACCCTGTAAATGGGTAGGGGTGGAAGGCAAAATAGGGCATGGTGCGCGAGGGACGGGGTGGACTATGGAGGGAAGGGTGGCCGGAGGGGCGGGGTGGAGGGTGGCGACAGGGACGGTCGAGATGGAGGCCAGAGTGGCGGACTGGAAGGGAGCCAGAGGCAATAGGGGGCCTACCTCAGGCTGGAAAGGACCGAAAGCCAAGGCTGAAGGAGCAAGCTCCGAGTACGCTTCGGTAGCCATGGAAGAATCCTGTTGGGGAGCGGAAGACGCCATAGTTGCAGAGCAAAACGTTGGCACAAAGTGCTGCTGCAACCACAGATAGCAATGGCTTAAGAAGATAACTCGAATTTAACTGGGAAAAAACCTAGGAAAACAAATGAACTGGGGACAGAGAACCCAAAAAATGGATCCGGCATGAGCAAATACCCTAAAAACGACTGTAAAAACGTGAGAAATAGAGGGGTACAAAGATAAATACAGTGGAAACAACAATAGAGAGTGAGACTATATACAAAAATAATAATAAAAAAAATAAAAAGAAAAAATTAAACAAATAATAAAAATAAAATAAAATAAAAGAAATAAAAAAAAACTAAAATAAAATAAAATAAAATAAAAGAAATAAAAAAAAACTAAAATAAAATAAAATAAAATAAAAGAGAAGGAGATACCTTTTTTGGGGGGCCACTTGAAGTGTCGGCTGAGTGGAAGGGGGGAGAGTATTATATGGGGGGAGGGGGGGGGGGGTTGGTCGGTGGTGATCGGTGGGGGGGGGGGGGCGAGGGGGGGGGGGGTTTGTGGTTTTGTTTTTTTTTTTTTTTGGCAGAAAGAGAAAACACCCCCTATTGGGCCTCTTTTTTTTTTGTCTATATATATATATATATATATATATATATATATATATATATATATATATATATATATATATATATATATATATATATATATATATATATATATATATATATATATATATATATATATATATATATATATATATATATATATATATATCAAAGAAAATACATAAAAAATCTAGAAAAATTGCAAAACAATTCAAAAAATTTTCAAAAAAAATCTCAATAATTTTGCTACAGGCCTAAGCTAGAATTTTGCAATCAAACCTACAAGGAGCTTCCTTTATTCCTCAAATTTGGCAAGAAAAGGACATCGGAAAGGGATAAAAATGCTAGAAAAATGCTAAAAATGCTAGAAAATTTTCCAAAAATACCCAAAAGTTTTACTTTTGCAGAGGTTATGAAATGCCTTCTAGGTTTTCTAAAAACCCCAGTATCAAGGATGAAATGGATAAAGAAAACTACTAAAACTGAGCAAATTGTGATGAGAAAGCTATGTACAACCTGGACAGATTTTGCAGGTCCAGGTGATCCATACTTCTTCAAGGTTGTTGATGATAGGCCTTGAGCCTTGATATGTTGACCAGTGGCAAGGCCTCTCCTTTCAGTGTCTCTAACTCCACAGCACCCCAATTCAGCATTGTTTTGACTCTATAAGGTCCTTCCCAATGTGGAAGCCATTTTCCTCTCAGTTGTGTATGAAGATGAGCTCTATGGAGAAGAACTAACACGCCTGCTTCAATGTTGTTGTTCCACAGATGTCGATCATGTGCCTCCTTCCTCTTCATCTGAGTCTCTATCAATTGTTTCATTGCTAGTAGACGAATCTCCTCCACTTTATGTAGTGCTCCGAGCCTCTGAGAGACCTCACAATCCTTCTTGCCCTGCATGAATGCTATCTTAGGTGAACCATGTAAAAATTCAAAGGGCTCAATGGGCAATATGCCATAAACTAGCTGGAATGGAGAATATCATGTGGCCTCTTTGTAGGCTAACCTGTATGCCCACAGTGTACCTTGATAAGCAATGCCCCATGAAGTGGGCTGCAACATACACTCCTTTCTTAACATTGAGATTAAAACCTTATTTGTCGACTCAGCCTGTCCATTGGCTCTTGGATAGTAAGCACAAGAGGTCCTATGTAGAATTCTATACCTATTAAAAATTTCTTGTAGGACCTTATTGACAAAATGTGTACCTTGATCTGTACAAATTTCAAGTGGGCATCCAAACCTGCAAATGATGCTACTATAAATGAAATCGGCAACATTTTGGGCAGTGCAATCGGGGGAGGCAATAGCTTCAGCCCACTTTGTCGCATAATCTATAGCTATCAAGAGATATTTTTCTATTTTTGGAATTGCGGGAGGGTAGATGGGCCCTACAAAATCTAGCCCCCACTTCTCAAATGGTTGCCAGGAAGTGGAAACAACCAAGGGTTTATGCCTCTGCTTTGTTGGCTTAGGTCCACACCTCTGGCAAATGTCACATGCCTTTCCCCATTCATCTGCATCCCTAAATAGTGTAGGCCACCATAGACCAGCATTCAGTATCCTCTGACTCATAATATGCCCTGGAAGGTGCCCACCACCTATTCCTTCATGTGCAGAGTGAAGGACTTCCCTCACTTCTTCTTCTTCCAAACACTTCCTGAACCTGTCATCCTTGCCCTATCTATACAATTTATCTTCAATGAAGGTATATGGTCTACTCTTGATTAGCAGTCTCTTCTTTTGTACAGCACTAGCCTTTTCTGGATACAACCCAGTTTTAATGAAAATTTTGATGTCATAATACCAACCTTGATCTTGTACAGCAAACAGATGAGCATCTGGAAAGTCATCATTGATTCCACTAGTTTGATTCATCATATTGATTCTGGATAGGTGATCCGCCATAACATTTTCTTTACCTGGTTTATGGACTACAGAAAAATCAAACTCTTGGAACAACAATAACCATTACTCCCAGTAAGTAATGACGGAATTTTTTGACAGCAAAGACCATTGCTAGGGCTTCCCTTTCTGTAGTACTGTAATTCCTTTCAGCCTTGGTCAAGATTCTACTCGCATATTGAATTGGTATGTCCACTATGGTATCCAGTATGCCCCAAGAAACTCTGAATCCCTTTAGGGGATTTAGGTTTAGGCAACTTTAATATAGAAATGATTTTGTCAGGATCTGGGGCCATACCTTTAGCCGACACCACATGTCCTAAGAGGGTTCCTTCTGTCACAAGGAAATGACATTTGTTTGGATTGAGCTTTAACTTAGTCTCCCTGCATCTTTTGAAAACATTCTGCAGCTGCCTCAAGTGGTGGTCCAAACAATCTAGAGGAGTTTCTTTGTGAGATCCTGAAAACGAAGAGAAGTCATCCATGAAGATTCTAAGTGATTCCAGCAATAGGGGGCCAAAAATGAGATTGACCGTTCTGTTAAAGGTGGCTGGAGCATTTCTGAGCCCAAATGGCATTTTTACATACACATATGTTCCCCAAGGTGTGATAAAAGCAGTCTTTTCACGATCCTCTGGATGTATTGATATTTGGTTATAGCCACTGAATCCATCCATAAAGCTATATAATGCATGCCCAGCCACTTCTTCAATGACCTGTTCTGCAAAAGGCATTGGGAAACCATCTGGAATGGTCACCTTGTTGAGTGCTCTAAAGTCAACACAAATTCTGATTTTATTAGTATTCTTCTTTGGTACTATAACCATAGGTGAGAGCCACTCTGAGTGTTCAACAGGAATGATGATTCCTGCATCCTCCATCTTTTGGATTTCCACATAGACAGCTTCAGCATATTTTGGATTAAGTCTATAACTCTTTCCTCTTATGGGTTTGGCTCCATCAACCAGAGGGATTCTATGCTCTCCATAAGTTGCAGGCACTCCTTCTAAGTCTTTATAAAGCCAGGCAAAAACATCTACATACTGGGTCAAGAATGATTTTACCTTTTCAAGGAGCCCTGAGTGGCTCCACAACCAAGTGGCCACCAAAACTGGCCGATTATTGTCTTGAGTGCCTAATTGTATTTCTTGGACAGGATTTCTCTCTACCATATTATCTTCATGTGCATCTGCTTCCTTTTCTTCTTCTACTAGCTTTTCGTACATTGCTTCATAAGCAGGTGTATTTTGGACTTCAATGTGTTCCTCCTTGTCTTGCATCCATCCTGCAGGGATTTCTTGAATTGGGAAAGACCATTCTTCACTAGAATTTTTTACCTTGCCTTTAGCTTTAGAAACTTCTTTATCTGTGGTTGTCATATCCTCCTCCAAGTTGTATTTGAGGGGTGTCTTCCTGCCCCTTTTGTGGTCTGTGATGGGCTCTCCCAATCCATCAACCTGGACTTTTTCCTTATCTTCATCATAACCTTCAGTCGTGCAAGAATTATTAAGAAAAATTCCAAAACAAGAGGAAGAGTTGCCTGCTTGGAGCCAATTTAGAATATCCTCTTCTTCCTCAAAATCTATTTGGGGTTGATCCTCCGATTCTGTTTCCATGCAAATGCCAACTGTTTGCATCATGCTAGTGTTTCCTTGATTATCTGGGCCCTCTTCTAAATGAATCTGTGTCAGCTCTTGCCCTTTCTTTTGTACCCACATAGTGTCCTTGCCCCAATCATGAATGACACTTGCATGCCTCAGCCATGGTCGTCCAATTAAGAGAGGAAATCCTCCTTCAACCTGGGGCAATCTTAAAACCATAAAATCTAGAATGAATAGATTACCTTGTACTTCAAGTGGAACTTTTGGGATCACTCCCAAGGGCCTTACTTTGCTCTGATCTGCCAAAGTAACAGTGAAATTTGCAGGCCTTGAAGGATGGAGTCCAATCTTTTCCATTGTGTGTTCAAGCATCAAGTTAATGCCAGAACCACCATCCACAATAACTCCTTGAAATTCATGACCTTTGATAGATACTGTCAGCCGAGGACTTTTATAATCTATGAGGGGTGCTTCCCCTAAAATTTTTCCTTTATGTAAAACAGTAGTCTTTGCCACCAAACTTGTAGTGGAAGCTTCATCAATTATCTGCAATAACTCTGATCTGAATTTCCCATCCATCTTTATTAATTCAAAAATACTAACCTCCTTCTTCATGGACTTGAGTAGTTTTGAAGCCTCTGATTCCTTGAGAGCTTGGACTCCAGTTGACTTATCAAACTCCTCATGAGCCCTGTTGAAGGCATGCCCAATGGCATCACTGGTGCATATGAGATCTCCTTTTTGACTTGTATCTGCACCTGTGGTGACTTTATCTTCAGATGGTTCTCTATTTTGATTCCATTCCTTAATCTTTGACCCTTGTCCTATGTCTGCTTGAGCCTTCCCCTTGCTTCTTGTCTGCACAGTCAAAGATTCTATTTCTTCTAATTGCACCACCCTGGTAGATGGTGATGGCTCATTGACCAGATCACGCACTTCTTCTTTGTGTACCGAAATCATTTGAATATGAGGCCCGGATGAAGAGGCTTGATTCTTAGGACAACAATTTGTATAATGGTCTCTTGCATCAGGGCAGTTCCTGCAAGGAGGGGCATTTTCTGGTAGGGTGCACCTATTTTGATAGTGCCCACATTCTCCACATCTGAAACAGATGATTGGCCTCCTAGGCCCATTTCCAAAGTTATTCCTCTGTCTAGGATTATAGTTGTTACCTTGATTTGGTGCAGCAGCCATCACATTCGCTGGTGTTGGGGGTCCTCCTTGTGTCCAGTATGTCGTTGTCGGCATTCCTCTTGATTGGCATTCATGGGCCTCATGGCCAACCTTCCTGCATAAATGACAAGTCACACTTAACAGAGGACATTCACTTACTATGTGACCTTGCTTGCTGCACATGGAACACCAAAGTCCACTCTTGATGCCACCTCCTTTGAGCTCCTGCAACTCCTATCGCAGTTGAGCCAATTCCTCTGCCTGGGCCTCCTCCTCCTTTTGGAGCTTTAGTGCTTCAATCTCCCTTCTCAACTGAGCAACAGCATTCTCTTCCTCTTTGTAGGGCTTATTTCTTTTTAAGCCCTCCAGCTCTTTCCTTACTTGTATCACTGGATCCTCCATTTCTGCACCATATGTTGGTTGGGAAGAGGTTGCTCCATACTGGTACCTTATCTGCTCCAAGCGTGTGGCTGTGCTGATGAACTCCTCTATGGAGGCTGTAGGTAGCACTAATTCCTTTATTTTGCATTGGGTGTCCACTGGTAGGGGTTAGCCAACCATTTCTTGACAAAAAAATCATGTGGTGGATCTGGCAATTTAGCCATTAGTGCTTTGGCCCGAGTCACAAACTCTGGGAACTTTTCTCCTGGACCTAATCTTTTTCTAGCTCTTCTATGATAATCTCCGTAGTGTTGCCATGCTGGAACTGATTTTTAAAAGCATCTTTCATCACATCCCAAGTGGTAAAATGGTTTTCAGCAAACTGACTGAACCACTTATCAGCTAATCCCTCTAATGTGGCAGGGAAGAGAATCAAAAAGCATCCTCTCTACCCATTAGGCCTCTAGTCTTACATAGTGCCAAAAACCTCCTAATGTGTTCATCTGGATCCTCCTGAGCTAGGCCTTTGAAAGAAGGAAACTTTATATTTAATCTAGAGAGTAAAGTTTCCAAGTCTACCTGACCCGCCATGCTCTTGACTGATGATGTGGAAGATAGTGGACTGGGGGAACTTCTAACAACCTTCCTCCTTGTCTGCTTGCAGGTGACCCTCAATACTTGGGACCGGGTTGCGGTCATGAGCAGCTCATAGCCCACTGAATGTAAGACACTTGATAAGAATATATTTACCTTTTGTTTGATGAAGTAGCACTGTGGTTCTGTCGACACTTGATCTCTTCTATGCTTGGCACTTGGTTTCTCCTAAGCTCAAATCTCCTTGGAAGTCCACCGGGCGTGCCAAATTTTGTTGGTGGATTCTTAGACAAGAAGGAGTTTGAGGGTTTGTAAGAGAAAAGGGAAGAAACAAGAAGAGATAATACACCTGGAAGCTTCTGCCGATTGATTACAGTAAGAAAATTACAATGTTTGAAGTACAAGACAAGCCAATACCTCTCTGTGCACAATTCCACAGAGTGCCCAATTACAAAATACCCAATATCCCAAAGTCTTCTTGCCGCCGGCCTCCTCTGCACCAGACCTCCACCTGCTTCAAGCTTATCCTTGTGCACACCTTGCACCAAGCTTCCACAAAGGGGAGGAGTGAATACCTTCTGTCGGCACGCGCCCACTACAATGGGACCTTGAGATACTTGGGGGGACTAGCTTAGCACTCTCTGCACAATCCCTTAGGCACTCCCTATGCACTCCTTCACTTCCACTTCTCTGCGTCGCACACTGGTGACTCTTGCACTTCTTCCTCTTGCTCCCCTAGACTATGCTCTCTTGCTTACTCTAAGATTGCAAGAATGGCCCTTACCTTGATGCGAGTGTGCCGATCACATACGCTCCTAACTGCCATGGTATCTTGGTGCTCACTTTGATGTCCCAAGATTGTCCTCCCAAGTGGCAGCCAACGACTCACTGTTTTGTCCTGTAGTGACTTTAGTCTAAAACCAAAAATTTTAATGGGGGGCCATACTTTCACCTGTGCGTACACTTTGCCGCTTCACATACCTTCATGTTTCCTTTTAAGTCTTCACTTTTGCACATAAGAGGGGGTTCACCTGAACCTTCCAAAACACTTTAAAACACCCTTTGAACCTTAGGGAAATTAGAGAAAATACCTCTGCAACCTGCAACCCATTTTCTCCAATTTACCCTTTGTGGACAATTCATTGTGCACTACCTGTGCGCTTTGACACCTGCACTTACACACTTTGATTTTGCACCTGTTGACTTTGACCTTGACCTTGTTGACTTTGACCAGTTGACTTTGACCAGTTGACTTTGACCAACATGAATTTTATGGGCTCAACACTATCCTGGTTCTTCGAATGTGCAACATTTGCAGATTTCTGCTTACTAGTAGAAGAGCTCCATTTTCCTTTGCCCTTCTGACTAGCCAGGAAAGCTTGATCTGCAACACGCATAATGGACCTGTTCTGCCTGGACTGATCTTCCTGCAACAGAACAGAGACTAACTCCTCAAATGACAAGGCATTTGGATTGCCTTTCATCATCAACCTAAGAGTAGAGGCGAAACTCTGATATGAATCAGGAAGACCATTCAGAACGGTCTGCACAAGTGAGCTATCTGGTATAACCTTATCAGCAAAAATCAATTGTTCCTTCAGGTCTTTGATCTTTGTGAGAAAATTGTCCATAGAATCACCTTCATTCATGTGCTCACTCTCCAACTATTTTCGGAGGTAAGCAACACGAGCCTCATTCCTAGCCTGGTACAAAGTGGTAAGTGTATCCCAAGCATCCTTTGCTGTTCTGCAAGAGCGAATGTGAGGAATAATAGCACGTTTGACAGACAAAGCTATCAATGCATGTGCTTGTGCATCTTTGCCATCCCAATGAATTTGCTCTGCAGTAGGGGCAACAGAAACAGCAGCACGAATAGGAATCTGCGGAATATCATCTTCGATACCATCTTCATCAGCTCCAGCACCTGTATTTGCAGTACCTGTAGTTGCAGGTGTAACAGGACGTCTTTCAACACCCTGCACAATGTTCCACAGTCCTTTTGCAACCAATACATGTCGCATCATATAAGCCCATAATGGGTAGTTGGTACCATCCAACTTATCCTCAACAGCCAACATACGGAATACATCACTGCTTTCAGCCATGGCCGGTGACTAAAATACCTTGATGCAGAAAATTGACTGTATCTCAAAAAGTTGAACGGAACTTCCCAGACGAGTTCTGCTTAACCTGTAGCAGACTTTGAGACGCTTATACTGGCGAACAGAAACAGGTATATACCTTTGGCACAAAAAGACAAAATAGCTTGCAAAAGCACTGCGATAGTGCGTTCGGAGGCCAAAACGAGCTCAGATCGCGATTTCGGCACCACACAGCAAAGTTGTTTTGATCTCGGAAACACGCTGAGTATGCTCACCAAAATTCGTACGATTCTGAGACTCCAAACGGAGGAGTGTCGACGGCGCCCTAGATGAAGCGACGACCTGCTCTGATACCAATTGTTGGAGTTAAACGTCTGCGAAAGCACGTGAACAGCACAAGGAAGAAGAAGAAGCTTGGAGCACAACACACAATACTGACTGTATTACTAGAGAATGTACAAAGATAAGTAGCCCATTAGGGCAATAGGCGTATATACAAGCCGGGGGAAAAAAAACCTCCTAAAGAGGGAAAAAAGTGCCCTGGCGGTCCTAGTGTGTTCACACACATCACTACCTAAATATATCAACAGGAACTTGGTGGTGGTCACCACTTGTGTCTCTTGGAGATCTGGCCCTCCACGAATCAATAGCCACCTCCTCTCATGCTCAAACTGATAAACTTGTGAACAATCTCTAGTTACCTTCACAAGTAAAAACTTTTTGGATATGTTCGAATGTCTAGCACTAAGCATTTGTGTCATGTGTGTATACATATGTGCGTATGCATCTCGTGTGTGTATATATATGTGTGTATGCATCTCTAGATGCCTTGGTCTTAAGATTGTGTATCCTTCCATGCGCACCTCCAAGTTTGATGCTTCTTTCCGACAAGATTCATAACTATGTCAAGTCTGTCCATCGATCAAAATTGTTCTATGCCTCTACAATTCTGCCTCTTAGCCGCCATTGCCCCCCTCTCTATCTCTCTCTCTCTCTCTCTCTCTCTCTCTCTCTCTCTCTCTCTCTCTCTCTCTCTCTCTCTCTCTCTCTCTCTCTCTCTCTCTCTCTCTCTCTCTCTCTCTCTCTCTCTCTCTCTCTCTCTCTCTCTCTCTCTCTCTCTCTCTCTCTCTCTCTCTCTCTCTCTCTCTCTCTCTCTCAAACACAGCATGCATACACATCTAGACAGAGGGCAGCCGAGATCATAGCGTCGCCTATTCGTTGAATGATATCCAGTTCTTGAACATCCCATTCTTATTAGATCATCCGTACTGCTAATTTTATCATCTACTTTTTACTTTTACAGATGGATACCAGAACAAGGCTGTGCATCCATGATAGTCTACAGCGGTTAGCAAGGAATGCCATGGAAAGATCTATAGGGGTTATTGGAGGATTCAAAAGAGAGAAGTCTACGCTTACGAACACATGGTGTGCAGCAGATCCAGTTTCAAGCATAGTAGAGATAGAAACAAATACCATGGACAGATTCATCGCACATCTTCTTTTTCATAAACAATATCCTTAAGGATATGCAAATGTGATCATGAATCACAAACATCTTAACAAATAGAGTGATCCTAGATGCAACACGCTCTCGTGTTTATCAACCCTATGCAACGCTATCAAAGAAGAGGTGTTGTGGAAGATTTGGATAAGAGAGATGTAGGCTCAACTTTCACAACTCTCCATAGAGACATTCCTTTGTATGTTAGGCCAAAAGTTATAACAATGTGCCCCTGTTTAGACACTTGATGGTATTTGTAATACAAGGAGATGATATAAAGAGTAAATGGATCCCCTATGAAGGGGATGATAGGTTTACAAACATGCTTTGCATCTCTACTAAGTTGTCTCTTTTAATTGATTTTAAGTCTTTTTTTTCAGAGGAAGTTTGGTTGGAGCCTAATCTCCCTTGTTTGAATACATTGAAAGAACAAATGTACATGTGAGCGGGCATAGTACCCATCAAACCCCTTGTGTCTCACAAAGCAGGGGTTGGACTCCCCGAAAGCAACACTCGAAAAGGACTACCCAAAGGCAACTAGTTTAACAACTAATTTTTGCATTGGCCTAGGGCCCACAATTGTCTTGTCGTAGGGAGGGGTTGAACCCTCACCCCCCCCCCCTCAAGAGGTGAAAGGTCCAACTATGAAGCTTAATGTGCGTAAACAATGTAAATCTTTTGAATCCTTATTTCCGGAGGAGTAGAGTTGCTATTAATGATTTAACGGAGGGGAATTCGTCACCTTCTTTACATCATCTATATCGACTATACAAAATTTGTAAAATATTGTTAAAGCTTGCCCTTCATATACGCATGCCAATGTAACTCCACTCAATACAATGAATCACACTCATTTGATGTATAGTGTGAAAAAAATATGAAAGTGAGCAAACAAGAGAGAAAACACCAACCTCAACTAAACTCTACCTAAGGTAACATCTAGATTGACAACATTTGCAGCATTTATAGCACAAAAAGATGAAAATTGAAGCCTTAAAACCAGGAAAAAAAAGCATGGTATTGGTATTTCACTCTTTCTAAGGAACAAAAATCATACATGTCAGACAGACAAACTCTGTGTGTTTTGTAGGCAATTTTCATTAGCTCGAAAACAATTTTTTACAAGAGTTATAAAAGATGTTCATTACAAAAATTCAAGAACGTGTTTTTCCAAAAAAAAAAGTGATGCCATTATTTTTTATAAAGAGGAACAAAATATGTAAAAACTTGAATGAGTATGCAATACCCACAACTTTATGGCCATTGAGCTAATAATCAAGACACAAACCATATTAAATTAATGTGGCTAGTGTCACATGGTTATTCATGTAGCAAGGCCTTATTATGCAGCAATTGAAATAAATAAAAACGAATAATTTCAATAACTTCATAAATAATAATATGAATTCTTTATTATTTTTAATCTAGATGTAGTGAATGAGCCAACATTTTCACTTTTCTAGACTTCATCGCCCATAATTTGTAGTGAATGTTGAGAGTATTTTAAACATTGAAGCAAATTGGCCATTAAAAAGTAAAATACAATCCGATTATTACATTTCCACTCTTTCTACTTTCATATATCCTCTAGTGACATATTTTGATTTACAATTGTCCTCTAGTGACATACTTTCATATATCCTCTAGTGACCCAACCACATAACTTCCATCACCTTCTCCCAAGTTAATGCATTTAATGAGATAGATACGAGTGTTACTTTTTAGTTTTGCTTCCACTACATTACATGCTCTTTTTTGTTTCAAAGATGGTTATGAAAAGTAAATTGATACTTTTTCTCTCATATGACAATGAGCTTTGATTATTGCATGGATTTTTAGCATAAATAGTGAAGTCAATGTTGAACATCACCTCAAAGGTTTGCATGAAAGACTACATGAAGAGGTAGGATTCCAGAAATTACAAATCTAATGGACTCATTATTCTTACTGAAGCTTAATTATTGAATTTTGGGGACTATGAGATGGGAAAATACTGTTAATGAAGCCTGTAAAGTATGAAAATTTCTACGAAGAATTTTACACGACAAAGTGAAACTATTGTGAAGTTCATTGAAGAGGGTATGCATATGTTATAGATTATCTCAAATTATCTCAAATTATCTCAAATGTAAATATAAAATCTTAACAAAATCGAATTCGCCTCTCAAAAGGATTTATGGCATCAATCGATCATTTATCTAGCATGGAAATCGATAGATTGATTCTTTACCAAGATCTATCCCAAATTAGTAATATCCTCCATGTGTTGTTCCTCAAGAGTAAGAAAAAATATTATCCACTTTCATATCTTTCATTATCTTCCTATTCATTCATTTCTTATAATATCTTTCTATAGTATGCAAAGTAAAAGTATGATCCTAAGCCATGCTAATTAGAGGTAAATCATCCAGTTGAGCTCACCTTTATGAAACATAAAAAACCCATGTGAACCTGATTGCCATTTATCCGAGTGACATTGATCTTGTGTTTGTGATCAACATTGATGAGATCATTAATGATTTTGAGGAGAGTTTGATCAGGGTTGATCCTTCTCTTTTGACTACAGTTGATCTTTAGCACTTGTCGACTTGATATTTTTCACATGATCAGGATTAAGCATATTTGGATGATAGAATGAGTTGGTATGGAAATGTAAGGGATCTTGGAAAGACACCTATCCATGCTATCTTCCTAGAATCTCTTAATGCAAGTAGGTAGAGGTCTACTCTTTGCATATCTAACTTATTAATGGTATATGAGTGTGTCTTGTACTACACATGGATACTTTTTGGTGCCATTGTAGAGGAGAGTGACAACTACACCTAGCTAACTTGCATGCCAGATTTTGAAGCTCACAGGTATGCACGCCCCTTAACACAAAGGTATGTCAAGGATGAGAGATGCAAGAGAAGAGGGTGTTGATAGTAGCTAGGGTGGTCCAAGAGGCTTGTTAAGACGAGAAGCATGCATATGTCAACTTGTTATCGAGCTTAGAAAGAGCCGAATTCTATTGCTGACTCATCAAAAAGTCGAGTCCCATTGGAATACCTAATAGGCAAAAGATTTGTCCCTTGAGGATCATTTGACAGGTCAACCAAAATTTGAGGTGGAAGCCGAATAATGGCTTTGAAAGTAGTTTTAGAGTGGTTTATTTTGGAACCCAATTCCTTACAAAATGAATTGAGGCAACACCAAAATGTATCAATGTTGGTCGTATTCTTATGCACAAAAGCATTCGTGTCATCGAGAAAGAGTCTCATGATCATTTAGTCTTGATTGAAGGGAAGAGAGAGGCCTTGAATATGAACTAAATGTGCTATTTAACAAGGCAACGAAGACCATCGATAGTGATCGCAAAGAGAGGGGCCAAGGGGAAAGCTTGCATGAATGTTTTAATCAAATAGCTTGAGAAAGCTAGCCTTGATGTTCATCTATGTTTTGCATTTCCCACCAATGTTGAGACCATCTCAATGAATGTTTGGCCACAACCCAAGTCTTTTAGACATTGGAGAGTGTAGTCCCACTCGAGTCTACCATAAGCTTTATCAAAGTCAATCTTAAGGAAGATGTCATCTTGAGTGGACTCAACAGCAAAAGGTAGACCTTCCCAAACATCAATGATAGCCTCAAGGATGGACCTCCCCTTGATGGATCCATTTTTATCCTCTTTGATCCAGTTTGAAGGTAACAAGTGATACGACTATCAATAACTTTAGCAAGGATCTTGTAGCCTATTTGTAACATCGTAATTGGATGTCAATTTAGAATCTTGTTTTTGCTATCTTTTTTGTAAATAAGCTTGATAACACCTTCATTAAGATATTGAGGTAGCGCATCAAAGGAAATGGCCTCTTGTCACAGCAAACATAATGGAGTAGTCACCATGTGCTTGAAGGTCTTGAAAAACTCATTGGTGAGGCCATCCAACCCCGGGCCTTTTCCATTAGGAACTAAATCAATAACTTCAAGAATCACATCATCCAAAATGGGAGCTTCAAGAAGAGGTTTCATATTTTGTGGAATTATTTTGGTTCTCGCTCTAGAGATGAAGGCCATGCAATACTGCCTGTGAGGAGATAGAGGCGTGGAAACCCCCAAAAACTGGGTAAAGTGATTGACAATCAATGTACTATGTTCTTCATCTTTCTTGCACTCAACCCCATCGATATCCATCATGAAAGAGATCGCTTCTTGAGGTGCTTCTTTTTGAGGAGGCCCTATATCTCTTTACTAGGTTTGTTCGCTTTTTCCACCCACCAATCTTTTACTAAGATTGAGGAGAGATGGCTTAGATTTCTATAGAGCTATCATTAGACATGCATTCCATGTGTTTTTCCATAGGAGACATGCCCAATATGGCACATGGGAGGCAGTAGTGGCAAGCATATCCTTCTCCTTTAGGTTCAAGTGCAACCTTCTCCCATTGGGTCACGTGCATCCTTCTTTGATAGCGTAACAATTTTTGTATCACCAAAATGCTTTTATATCCTTCCTTATCAATCCATTTCATGCGCTTTATAGCTTGTTTCAATGTTTTTGATGAGTCCTAAAAAGTGCAATAGGTGAAATGCAATAGAAATGGCTCAAGGACATTGTATAAAGCTAACAAAACTTGCAACAAATCCTCTTTCACTTGCCTTGATCACCTAAAGAAAAGTATAATCAGGCAAAAATTCTTCAAAATGGAGCAACATGATAGATAATAATTCAACACACTTCAATTTAGTGTCCACATTTAGTCTCAAGCAAAATACACACTCAAAATGTATTGAAAAGTCAGAACAAGAGTTTGCAAGAAGTTAGATCTCACAACTTTACTTGACAGAAAGTTCTTACGAATGAGAGCCTTGGCCTTTTTATGGTAGTTCTCTCAAGGTCACTCTTTTTTTATTTCAAAAGTCCTCAAAAAATAAAAGAACCTACTCTAAAATAGCTCCTACCTTGTAGACTTTCAAGAACATACTCTAAAATAGCTCCTACCTTGTGGACTTTTAAGGGAAGAATCTTCCAAAATTTACAAAAATTGATTCCACTGAGGACATTAAGAGGAGGACTTGAAGTTTTTAGAGAGCCAAGGATTGAAGAAGGGACCAGGAAGATTTGAAGAAGGATTTGAAGCAAGAGGGAGCTTCTATCATCACCAAAGGTCTAGGACAAGTGAAGGATCTTGTGGGAAAGCAACATATCTATCTTTCTCATATCTATCATAATTCAAGGAAGGACTAGGATCCGCGATATATTCTCATACACAATGGGAGACTATAACACAAATTGAGAAGCTTGAAAAAAGTAAATAACAAACTTGGAAGTTTAGAATCTCCAAGTTCCTCATGGAAAAGGGTCTATGAGGGGGTGTTAGTGGTATTGAGGTAAATCCATACATAGATCCGCATATACCTACTGAAAACATAGAGGAGAGCCACTAGAGATTGGGAAGAAATGGATAGAAGAGTGATCTTTCTTCTATCTCAACACATAAAAAACTCCATGATAGGTCACGTCAAAGACCTAGATACATCTAAGAAGTTTTGGGAATGTTTAGAAAGGTTATAATCTACCTCTATAGAGGCTAGGGAAATTCATCTCAAGAGTGCACTAAAAAATCTCTGGAATTCATAGAATTAGAGCATTAATGACTTCATACTTGTTCGAAACGATGGTCAAACTAGCACAAATCTCATTTATAGCCAGCATATAGTGTAGTCATTGTAAAATTATCCACAAGAAAAACACCATGGCATGTTGGATATACGAAATGCCTCTTATTGAAACCACTCCGATTCAAACCCCATCAGCAACAACGCTTCATGTGATTTATTCTAAAAAGCAAACATTAGCTTTTCGAGACACAAAAATCAAATCATGCGCAATGACAACAAGAGTTTTTTTTGTATGAGAATAATGAGGAAGACACTTGGTTTTTTTGAGGATGCTTTTCATTGGGACTCATAAACCATATAAGGAAGACACTTGGTTCATTGTTAATCATCACTCAAGCTTCCACAAGCTCTAGCATTGGAGATCTTTGGTGATCTTTGAGGTGATCAACTAGAGGAGGAGTTCCTATACTCTTGAAGGAGTTGTGCTCTACATCTGGAGACATCTAGAAAAATTTTGTGTCAGTCAACATACTGTGAGTAACAAGTCTACATCTATCCTCGCTTGTTAATTCACTAGTTTCTGATTTAGGATAATCAAAATTGGGGTTTTTTGTAAAACAGTTCTAAACGTTTATATTCTCCATATTATCTCTCCACACACACACACACTCTTCATACCTCCTAGGCACATAATTTCTTGTATCTAGTTTCTATTTCTTCCTACATTCAGATATTGTCAATTTGTATCATATACACACATTGTAATTTAACATTTGAATATAAGATAGTGTAGGTGAGGGTTCTAGCTTACCGTACACTTTGAAAACCTATCTATTCTCTCTCTATCTCTTAATCATCTTCTTTTGAGTCTTAAGGTGTGTATGCGAAGGTTCATATGTTGGAAGATACGATAAACCTATGATTTATTATTATTATTATTGAGATCCGCATTTGGATCAATAGGATGTGTTAGAGATGATGATGGCCTAGTTGCCCACACACTTAGTGGGCTTAGGGAAGATGATAAATGAAAGACATTCACAATCTCTATGTATGTATGGGATTCATTAACCCAATTTTGAGAAAATTAGTTCTCTTATGATGATTGAGGAGCTCAACCATGGAGGCAATAAGTCAAAGGCCAACAAAGACCAACTCTTCTATGGATCCAAGGGAGAACGAGGCAAAGGCAATAAAGGTGGTTCAAGAAAAAGAGGTAGAAGCAACTACCAACAAGGTAGCCAAATATATCAAGGGATTCAACCAAGCCATGATGAAGGTCAATTATCAAGATAAACTGTTCATATTCTCCATTCTCTCTCTCTCTCTCTCACTCACACACACACTCCATTTTCTGCATAGATCTACATATTGTTAGTTTGTATCATATACACACATTGTAATTTGACATTTGAATATAAGATAGTGTAGGTGAGGATTCTAACTTACCATACACTTTGAAAACCTATATGTTCTCTTTTTATCTCTTATGCATCTTCTTTTTGAGTCTTAAGGTGTGTATGCTCAGGCCTATGTCTTGGAATATCATGTAAACATGTGATCTATTATTATTGAGGTCCACCCCACTTCCAACATTTGGTATCATAGCATAGTTGGCATACGCCCTTAAGAGGATGAGAAATTATAGACTTGAGACTGAAGACAAGCTTGAGGGAATGTCTAATTATCCAATGTTGAGTTTTATGATGATGAATCTATTAGTATCAAAGGACTTGTGGAATATTTTCAATGGCACTTATCCAAAGCCAAGAAAAGTCAAAGAAGATGTTGCTTCATCTTCTAGAAGACATGTTGGTCCTATTTCTACTTGACAAGAGGTTAGTGAAGAAGAAGAAACTCCTTCATCATCACAATTCCGTACTAATATCATATTCTTTCCTACAGAAGAGCAATCTAGATGGGATTCAAGGGATGCACAAGCACCACCATATATTGCTATGGGATTCAAGAGGCATATTATACTTCAAATTAGGTCTTGCAAAACATCTTGATAGGCTTGTTTGGAGTTCAAGAATCTCTATCAGAGTAGAAGCACTGCTAGGAAAGATTATCTAAGGAGATAGCTAGCAATCACAAGGATGAAAGTTGGTTAATCAATTGAGTCACATATTCTGAAGCTCAAAGATTTTTGAGATCAGTTACTCAATGTTGGAGTCAACATTTCATATGAAGAGATGGTAAATAAACTTCTAAACTCACTTCCATCTTCATATCGTGCTTTTCTTACTTCCTTATCTCTCTCTACAAGAGATAGTGAACTTTCATTTGAAGAGTTTCACTTCTTGTTATTTAAAGATGAATATCAACAAAAGATTATGGAAGAGAATGATGAAGCCATGTTATAATCATTGAAGGGAAACAGGAAGAAAAAGAGTTAGCAAGCTAAGAAGGAAATTAAGTCTTCTAATCCTAAGTCTTCTAGTTCTTCTCCTAATGCTTCCTCTACACCCGAAGAAAAGTCTTTGACTACATCTGATTCAAATAAAAGAGTATGCCATTACTATGAGAAACCAAGTCCTTACATACATATAAATATACATGTACATATACATATACATATACATATACATATACATATACATATACATATACATATACATATACATATACATATACATATACATATACATATACATATACATATACATATACATATACATATACATATACATATACACATACATATACACATACACATACATATACACATACACATACATATACACATACATATACATATACATATACACATACACATACATATACACATACACATACATATACATATACATAAACATATACATATACATAAACATATACATATACATTTACATATACATATGCATATACATATACATATACATAGACATACACATACACATACACATACACATACACATACATGTACACATACACATACACATACACATACGCATATGCATACGCATACGCATACGCATACACATACGCATACGCATACACATACGCATACACATACGCATATGCATACTGTTGAGTGCAGTATGGGCACCCAAGGACTGACTAGACAAGGAAGCCAGCAGAGAGAGTCAGAGCGAGGTGAAGGATTAAGTAGACAAAGCAGTCGACGCAAATCTGGCAGATAGGCCCTTCAAATTTTTCCAAATCAACATCTTTATAACAGTGATTCTTATCACTAACAATCATTGTAAATACCATTTCATATTTTTGTAGCTCCATTTTGTGCAAGCCAAGGAGTCCTTGAGCTTGAAGAGCCTTAGAAGTACCTACATATCAATTTTCGTATTTTTTAGACTCCGTTTAAGGCCCTCAAATTGGCCCTGGAACCTAATTTTTAACTAGGCTGGACACTAGGTCTGGACAGGGCCAAAACCTAGTCAAAAACTATAAATAGAGCTAGAGATCTCATTTTTGAGGGTAGCTTGTAATTGAAATGAACTTGTAAGAACTTTTTGAAAGGAATCTAAGAACTCCATTGCTTCTTACTCTTTGTCTTGTCGTGTGTGCGCGTGTGTGTATGTGTGTGCATGTTTGTATGCTTCTCACTCACGCACTTGTGCCTCCACTTGCTCAAGGTCTTCATACCATCCTCACGTCTTCCCGGATTGACATTAAAGGAGGTGCTACTCATCACTGAGCTACACCAAATTTTGGCGCCTCAACCATGTTGAAAACTTCGCAACTGGTTCTGTGAGAATACATGAATAAATGTTAACATTGCAATGGACACAAAAATGACACTGTGTCCCTGTTACAACATTAACATGAGGCTCGGGAGAGGTTAGGGGGTTAGTAAGTGATCGGTGCTTGTGTGTGTAGTTAGGAATTGGGTAGACCTAAGAACTAAGCGGAATGATGTAGTGTGAGAGTGACGTAGTTAGTAGGTGGACATGGATTTACAACTGGGGTCCGGGGGTTTATTCCAAGTTTTAGGTTGCCAAATGCAATGGATAGGTTTTGATCTTGACTTTGTGGAGACTCTGGAGAGTGTGATAGGGGTATTTACTTGAAAAATGGGGCTTTTAGGGACCCATTTACAAGTGATTCTACTTGTGCTCATGGAAGAATATGTGTTCGTGCGTGATGTGTAAGAGTGGGCCTCAGATGTTCGAGTGAGTGAAACATGTTGTACAGGGTTTGGCCTTGGTGTAGCTATTTGAGCCCGCAAGCAAGCCTTAGGCACCCAGATTTGTCGTGATTGTGGGCTGGCCTTCATTGACTTCTTGGGTACCCAAATAGTCTTCACTTTCGCAGAAGAATGTATGAAGGACTTCTTATTAGTGTCGTGTTGTTGATTACTAATAAGAGGTTTTGGCCGTGGTGTTGGCCTGGTCGGAACAGGGTGTTCGCCTTTTCGCCTCCATACTTGTTTCATCGGCTGAGATATTCTTCTTCGCACGTGTTGTTGGCCTCCAGTGTAGGTAGTGCTCTGCTTCCTCTGTATTTGATCTGCCTTTGGATGCCGCATCTCTCTGGCCTTTGGAAAAGAAGAGAGTGCCGTCTTCTCCTTGACTCCATTGTTGAGACAATCCTCTTTCTGCATCATACATTTTTGGACAAGAATAGCATTGTCAACTTCATGTGCACCCCTGGAAGGACCAGGAGTTTGTGCCTTACCTAGTTCCTTGAGTGCCTCATTTTCCAATTCAACTGTAATTCGACTATGATTTACCCATACCTGAAGAAGTCCACTTCTTAGGTTTAGGTTGACCGCATGATCATAGATCCAGTCCTGACCCAAGACAAGAGGCTCAGTGAGGTCCTCATCTTGACACACTAGTACTTTGACTGTCATTGCTTCGTCGTGAATGGAGATGGGAAGATCCACCTCGCCCATGCAAGGGGTTTCCACACCTCCCAATCCTATGAGATATGCTTCTATAGGATTGACCGTTAATTTCAACTCTTGACAGTAAGACAACTTGACTGCACTAGTGGATGCACCTGAGTCAATCAAAGCTCTTACAATCCTTGCACCCTTTCCTTGTCCTATATCTAAGGTTATAAAAGGACGTCGATCAAGTATCCTATGAGAGCTGATACCTGAAACTTCACACATAGCCACGTGATATCCTTGGTCTGCATATGCACCTAGCCTAGGTTGCTCTCTGCCTTGTCTTCTTAATTTCATTCTCCGTATGCGCTCTAAAGCTTCTGCTTGAGCTTCTTCTCGAATTTGCTTTTCTTCTTCTTTGCGTTTCTTAGCAATATTGAGTCGACTTAGCATTTCCTCTGTGAGAGGTTCCTGATATAACTTGACTCTGCATCCGCTAATGTAGCTTGGGAGAACATCACCCTCTAAAGTGGCTAGTTGTACTGCTCCACTTGTGGAGATCCTATTTATGATCATAGGTCCGTAGCCTCTTTTCTCTAGTTTTCTCGCGTGTTGTTTCAAAGTGTAGACTAGTACTAGGTCACCTGCCTTCAATCCTTTATCCTTAACGTGGGCATCAAAGTATGCCTTCTATCGTTTCTTAGCTGCATATATCCCTGCAGCTGCCCTCAGTCTTGTTTCTCCTAATCGTTCAAGGTCAAAAAGTCTAGAGGAGAGTTCATGACCCGTCCATTCATGCTCCTGTGCTACTTTCAATGTAGGTATTAAGAAATCCAACGGTAGCACTGCATTTTGGCCAAACACCATCTGAAAGGGGGTGGCTTGGAGTACCGTTTTGTAGGCCACTCGATATGCCCAAACAGCATGGTGTAGCTGTTTATCCCAATCAGAGCGTTTATTGTTCACTAATTTCGTCAGTACATTGCACAAGATCTTATTGGTGCTCTCAGCCTGGCCATTTGCTTGAGGGTGATAGGGGGCAGACTTCTTATGTACTACCAAGAACTCTTGGAGCAGATTTTCAATAACTTCATTCAAGAAGTGAGTGCCTCTATCGCTAACTAGCTCGATGGGTAGCCCGTATCTAGTGAATACATTCTCAAATAAGAACTTAGCAGTAGTCTGAGCATCCTTCTTTGTCGTAGCTTTTACCTCTACCCACTTGGTTAGATAGTCCGTGGCAACAATGATATATTCAGCATGGGACCCCTTAGCTGGGGGATTAATAGGACCTACGAAGTCTATTCCCCACTTAGAGAATGCACGTCCACCCATCATAGGTTTCAGTGGCATCTCGTCTTTGCGTATAGGATACTGAGTTCGCTGACAGACATCACACCATTTCACATAGGTATGTGCATCCATGTGAAGGGTCGGCCACCAGAAGCCCGCAAATAGTATTGCCTTGATCACCCGATCTGGTCCAAAGTGTCCTCTTGCTACACCTTGGTGAGCAGTTTCCAAGATCTTGAGATATTCACTTTCATGGACACATAGTCTCAGGTAACCATCCTTACCATGCTTGTAGAGATTATCACCAATGAGTGAGTACTCTAGGGCTTCTTGTTCTAGACTTCTTTTCCTAACCAGAGTCATGTCTGGAGGGAATGTTTTCGTCCTCAGGAAGGATACTAGTGGTTCACTCCAATCTGGCACTATGGACACTTGATAAAGAGTGGCATGTTCCACAGGTGGTTTAGTGCAACAGATTGGGCATTCCTTGCACAACTTTTGGACATCAGCCTCCATAGTAGGCCAATGCACTCCGAGTCTCCTTAGTGTTTGTAGGGTTCGTTGCTTTGAGTGGTGTTGCTCTAATGCACCTACATGTGCTAATTGCAACCATTTAGCGTACTCATCCTCAGCCATTATTCTCTTATTTCTTGGATTCTATCATCTAGAAGGGGTTGTGGTCTCTTGAATACTTCCAGGATTGACAAAATAAAGACGTATTGTGAGTCTGGACTTAGTAACAACTGACAAATTTCCAAAAATCTCAGATTCTCTTTCAAAAAACCCGTAATCAAATGCATCTTCAAAAATTTGTAAGTAATGACTGCCCAAAAATATTACTCTGCTGTAATATGCCATTAAACAAATTCTATCAGGTGTTTCGCTAAGATCAAACAATAATGCATCTGTGGGAGAATTGAAGCCAATGTAATTTAATGTTCTGATATCTGTATCGGTGTATGTTTCTATACAGGCCAAAATTAATCTCATTATTCTGATAAGTAGAATGCATGCAGGGTCGTTTACATCTTTGTATGTAGCTATAACGGACTCAGTTGTATTCACCATGTAATTGTTTGTAGGCCATGTGCTTGCCTTTGGACCTGCTATTTTTGGGAAATTCAACCACTTAGGTGGGATTTGACCTTCTCTCCGTCTTTCCCAAAAAATTATCCATTCTCTTCTTCTTGCCACTGGACAGTAAGCTGGATTAATTTTTAAGTGAAGAGGTACCTCCTTCCAAATTTTCCTACATTCTTTGTTGGCATCCAACCATTTGTTCCTCCACTTTGGATTGGCTCTTTCAAATAATTCTTTAGTCACATTGATATCCTCTTCATACTCAAGATATTTATTTGGAGGTAGCCCAACTCTGGCCAACTGATAGTTCCTGATACTCTCCATGATCATACACGATGGTATACCCAATCCATCTGCGGCCCAATGATGCTCGTCTGGATTAATCCCCTTATTCAATGCAAATGTGACAATTTGAGCTTCATATTCACCATGCATTTTCCTGATAAACTCCATTCTGGAATCTCTATTTGTCAGCAATTTTTTTACAAATTCTTCTGAATATTCTCCCTCTGGTCTTTTATCTGCTGGTTCACTGTCATGTTGTATTCCATCATTATTTTCTACCTCATATTCTTCTGTATATGTGGTCTCTACATGTGTTTCTTCCTGAACTTGTGGCTTATCCAGCTTTTTCTGTAATTCCTCTATTGTCATCATCAGACTTCCATTCTGTTTTGCCCATAACTCTCTTTCTTTTATCCATTCATTTTTTTCCTTTTCCCTCTTTGTCTGCCAATCACTTCTTTCTTTTTCCATGTCCATGTGCAACTTGTTATATCCTCTCATTGATGTAGCAGCATGTATACTAGCCTGCTTCTCTAGTTCCTTGGCTTCTTTTAATTCTAGTTGTAATCTCTTAATTTCTTTGTGTAATTCTTCCTTTTCTTCCTCTGTCATCTCAGTTGTCTGACTTTCATCCTTTAACTGACCTTCCTCCAATAGCAACTTGTTGATTTCTTCATTTGCTTTGGTCAAAATCTGATAGGAAGTCTGCAAGGTTCTGTATCTTCCTTCAATTTTTCTCAACTCCATTTCCAATTTATTATTCTGCTCTGTTAGTTTTACACTCTTTTCTTCTAGATATTGAATTTTATTTTGTTTATGCACTTCTAACTCTTCCAAAGCAATTATCCTGTTTGTAAATTCCTCATTTTTCTCTTGCACCTTCCTCAGTTGTTCTGACATTTGTTCCTTCTCTCTTTTGTGCTCTTTAATAATCATACTGCCTTTCTCAAATTCAGCCTCTGCTACCATTCCTGAAATGATCATGTTCCTGCTTGA
Organism: Ceratopteris richardii; assembly: GCA_020310875.1. NCBI lineage: Eukaryota > Viridiplantae > Streptophyta > Polypodiopsida > Polypodiales > Pteridaceae > Ceratopteris > Ceratopteris richardii. The sequence continues at coordinate 183,568,870 of CM035421.1, read as the reverse complement.
AGGTCTGAACTGTTCAATGTTATTCATAATAATCTGACAAGCTGATCTTATATTCTTGGGTATTCTTTCCAATCCCCCTTCCATTTCCATTTGTTTAGCTTCTATTTGTTTGTCCTCTTTGCATTCATCCTCCTCTTCCTCTTCTTCTTCATATTCTAAATCCTTGGCCTGATGTTCTTCATTGCTTGGATGAGTCTCTAGTGTTTCTGAATCTGCCATGTCTTCTTCATGTTCCAAAATCTGAGCACCCAGATTCTTCTGCGCTAAGACATCTGGAGTCAGCTTTATTCCCTGTACCTTTTCATTCTCCATCTCCTGTTGCTTCTCTTCTGAGAGGTGTCCCTCCTTTATTTGTACCTCCTTATCCTGGATTAGGGTTTCTTGAACCAGAGTAGATTCAATTTCCTCAACAGATTTTACTGGACCTTTACCTGTTTGCTCTTCCTGTTCTTCCTTTTCTTGGACTAGAACTGATTCACTCTCCTCAAAAACTTTGACCTGATCATTACTTTTTTGTTCTTTGTGTCCTTCCTGCTCATCAATGTCCATGAAATCCATTTCCCCCTCCTGTTCCTGATCTTTATTGGTGGTAAATTCTTCATTATTTTTCAAATCATGAAGTACATTTTTTATACTTTGGATGATCTCCTTTTCCACTACTCCTCCTGTGACTTCTTGAATATTGTTCTTCACTATTATTTCCTCTTCTCCCTGAATTTGACCTTGATCTGCACCTTTTTTATTTATAACTGGACTGCTTATCTGTGCTTTTTTGGCTATTTCTAATATGCTCTCATCTAATTTGAAGTAGGTTTGTGAGGGTTTTATCCATATTGATTTTACTCCTGTATGCACCAGCCCACAACTAACTTCTTCTCTCATTTCACTTTCTTGTTCTATCATAGCTGCTTTTCCTTTCATCAACCTTCTTTCATCTTCAAAACTGAGCTGTTTCATTTCCTGTTCCTGCATCTGCTTCTCCTGAGACTTCTTCTTCAAATCTTCATGTGTTTTCTGCTTCTCAGGGGCCTGTGTAATCACATTAGGAGTATTTGGTATTGATAAATTCAGACTCTTTAATAAAAAGCTCTCAATATCACTTTCAGAATCAGAGGAAAAATGTGAAGGTCCTCCTCTTTCTGGTTCTTTGAGTTTTGATGCTTCTTCCACCATGGATTGCTTCTATGTTTCTTCCACTATCACTTCCTCCATTTCTTTTGTGGTTACAGTTTCAACTACTGACTTTCCCTTTCCCTTCTTGGTCAACTTCTTCTTTTGCACTGGTTTCTTTGGAACCTTCTTTTTTACAACAATAGTGGTTCTGGTTTCTGGTGGTCCTTGCAATTCTTTGAAGTAAGCTAGCAACTCAACTTCCTTTCTAACAAACACCTCTTCTGTTTCAGCTGTCATCATCTGATCATGAAGTGCTTCATAATGCTCCATTGATCTTTGGAGTTGTCCTATCCAATCATTTAGCATAAAGAATCAACAATACA
>CM035421.1:183557374-183562374 GCA_020310875.1 Ceratopteris richardii | reverse complement strand
CTCTAGGTTCATGCATAAACTGTGACAATACTCCCACTGCATAACATATATCAGGTCTAGTTTTTGTTGCATAAATCAAAGATCCTACCATGGATCTATATACATTCATATCATGCAACTCATCACCTTCCTTTGCGCTTAGCTTTACATTACATTCCATTGGAGTAGAAACAAATTTACATTCCTGCATACCAAACCTTTTTAGCATATCACATATATACTTTCTTTGTATCAACCACATACCTTCATCGCTATACACAATTTCAATCCCAAGAAAGTATCTGAGCAAACCAAGATCTGAAATTTTAAATTCCTTTACCAAATTACCTTTTATCTCATCAATTGCTTTTGCATCATTTCCTGTAATCAACAAGTCATCCACATAAATGCATACATAGACGCACATGCCATCTACATGTTTTACATAAAGTGAAGGATCAGCATGACTCGCTGTGTATCCTTGCAGCATAAGATACTTTACCAACCTTGCATTCCATGCCCTTGGTGCCTGCTTAAGACCATACTATGCCTTCTTTAACCTGCATACATGATTAGGACATTTTGCATCCACATAACCATCTGGTTGTGACATATACACTTCTTCATTTAACTCACCATTAAGAAAGGCATTCTTTATATCGAGTTGATATATATTCCACCTTTTACTTGCAGCTAAAGCCAACAAAGTTCTCACCGTTGCCATATTTGCTACTGGACTAAATGTTTCCTCATAGTCCACACCTTGAGTTTGATTATATCCTTTTGCTACAAGTCTAGCCTTATATCTAGACACACTACCATCACTATTTCTTTTAATCTTAAAAACCCACTTGCAACCAATTACCTTTTGCTTTGGTGTACTTGGAACTAAATTCCAAGTCTTGTTATCCTGTAGTGCTTCCATTTCTTCTCCCATTGCTTTCTCCCACTTTTCATCTCCTTTGGCCTCATCATAACATGTGGGTTCATTTTCCTGCTCAACTTTTGTCATAAAAGCATAATGAGTATTCATGAAAGATTCATAAGTATACCTTTGAGGTTGCTTACTTACTCTTGAAGTTCTTCTTACCTCCAATGTAGATGCTCTTCCTTTCTTATTAGGAACCTTTGATGATTCTCCATACTCACATACATCACTAATTTCCTCTCCTTCATCATTAACTTCAACAAGTTTGAGTTTACCTTTACTTTTAACACTTGGAGGTGACTCTTGCCTTAATCTTCCATTGAAAGGTGATCCTCTTTCTTCATCTAAACCACTCCTTTCATCATTTAAACTTCCTGATGGCTGAACTATGCATTCATCTCCTTCAACCACACCTTCTTCATTTTCATCCATGACCTGCAAACAATTCTTATCTGCATACCATGAAAGTGATTCATCAAAGTTTACATCTCTTGACACAACAACCTTATTGGTATGAGGATTATAGCATCTATATCCTCTTTGAGCATCTGCATAACCAATAAATATACATTTTTCTGATTTCGCATCAAGTTTAGATCTCACCTCACTAGGTACATGTACATAACATACACAGCCAAATACTTTCAAATGACTTACACTTGGTTTCCTTCCATGCCATACCTCATATGGTGTCAAATGATGAACTCCAGCAGTCGGAACTCTATTCATAATGTAAACACTTGTGCTAACAGCTTCAGCCCAAAAATAATTAGGCAAACACATATCATTAAGCATGCTTCTAGATGCTTCTGCTATGATTCTGTTTCTTCTTTCTGCGACTCCATTTTGTTGTGGAGTATACCTGCATGTAACTTCTCTTTTGATACCTTCATCATGCAAAAAATCAGTAAAAGCTTGAGAGAAATACTCTCCCCCTCCATCGGATCTTAGCTTCTTAATATACCTTCCTGTTTGCTTTTCGACAAATGATTTGAACTTCTTGAAACAATCAAAGACCTCACTCTTATGTTTAATGAAATACACAAATGTCATTCTACTATGATCGTCAATGAATGATACATAGTACTTATTACCAACCAAGGATGCCTCTTTAGTAGGTCCCCACACATCTGTGTGTATGAGATCTAGCAAACCATCACTTACATAGCTTGAATGCTTGAAAGGTTGTCTACTCTGCTTACCCATTTGACATGCTTCACAAAGATGCACCATATGTTGCTTAGTAAGATCAGGTAATCCTTCAACAATCCTCTTCTTTGATAGCTCCTTTAACCTGCGTACATTCATGTGTCCAATCCTTTTGTGCCATAGATCAAGCTCTGCTATTCGATGCATACCATAAGAGAAATAGTTTGTATGATTTGGGTTTACCTTGAATGTAAACAATCTACCTTGTTTTTGACCTCTAGCAATTAACCTCCTTTGCTTTGGATCCTCAATGAAGCAACCTGCATGATTAAATCTCACTTGCAGACCTTTTTCTACCATTTGACCAACCGACATCAAATTCTTAGTGATCGTTGGCACATAAAGTACATCCTTCAAGCAATTTGTCTTGCTCTTATCCTGCATAACATCTCCAACCTGCATAATCTTATGTGTTGTATCATCGCCTGTTTCAACATGACCTTTACATGACGGATTATGCATATTAGAAAACCATGAAGCATCATGAGACATGTGATTAGAACAACCACTATCTACATACCATACATCGCTATTGCAATTCATCTTAGTTTCTACATTCATCATAAGAAGAGAATCATAATCATCACTTTTACCTTCAACTGCATAATTTCCTTGTTGTTTACCTCTTCTTGAATAGCCTCCTCTTCGATTACCACCTTGATTATTTTCATTTTGATAACAATCTTTGGCATAGTGTCCATACCTTCCACATATATAGCAATTGTTCTTATTATCTTCACTCCTTTGTCTTTGGTTGTAGTTGTAGTAGCCTCTCGTACCTCTAGCGCTTGATCTTCCTCTTCCTCTTGTGTTGAAGAAGCCACTTGAAGTCCTTTGATCATCGCTCCTTCTTCCTCGACCTCTATTTGAACCTCTTCCACCTCTGTTTCCACCTCTTGATGATCCTACATAAAGAGCTTGTCCTTGATATCCTTTTTGATTTGAAGTAGAACCATTTAGATTCATCTCCTCCGTGACCATAAGGGCAATAAGTTGATCAAAATCTGGTAATTCTCCTCTGACATAAACTGAAGTAATGAAGGGTTTCCATCTCTCATCATCTTTGAGTCCGTTGAGAGTATGTGCAACCAAGTCATCGTCCTCCACATGAGCTTGAATTGATCCTAGTTGATCTGCAATCTCTTTAACTTTCAATATGTAATCATTGACCGATGTCCTTGTATCTTTCTTTATGTTATTCAACTCATTTTTGAGTTGAATCTTCCTTGCTCTTGTACCTGTAGCATACAACCTTTCCAATGCAAGCCAAACATCTCTACTTGTGTCTAGATCTTGTATGTGTCCTACCATTGAATCTTGAATATTTTGTGATAAAATGAATATAACCCTTTTGTCTCTCTCATTCCAAAGTCTAAAATCCCTCAATTGTTGCTGATTTGGGTCCTCTGGTAATGTGGGTTTGATATCTGTGCCGTCAATCAAACCATACAAGCCTCTACCTTGCAAGTATGCTGTGATTCTAAACTTCCATGCTTGATAATTGGTCTTATCAAGCTTCTCTATTTGTGCATGTTGGTCTCCCATAATACAAATGCTAAGCTTCCTCCTTTAAGCCTCCTTTCCAATGTGTGTGATGAGAAGAAATATAATATTTACCTTGTAAATGAGGTATGTGCACCTTTCTTTGCTTGGATGTTGCTTCAGATGCCTCCTTGCAATCTTCTTCTACCTTTGTGTAGTGTTGATGATGAACTGCTTCCTTGATAGCTTCAAATTCTTTGTCAAGGTATGATAACCTTCTCCAAGCCTCCAAGTACTTGCTCTGATACCAATGTTGGAGTTTATTGATCTCCAAAGTACAGCTAGAAGTAGGTGAAACCCAACAGGACCTAGTTGACTTTTTCACAAACTTGTATGCACAGACCAATTTTCTTGCAGAGCAAATTTCTCTTTACTCACTTGGAATTTTCCAAAACTGTTTCACACACATAAACTAGACTCTAAGAGCTTTCCAACAAGATATAGAACACCTCAAATGGATAAATACACAATGAGCTATGACCTCTGCAATATGCAGCTTTAATGGAGACCTTGAAACAGAGATGAACCTGAGGACACACATCACTTGCAGAGACTACTGCTCTTAACTCACAACTCCAATGACTTTGAAACTTTCCAGAATACACGTAGACTCAAAGAGCTTTCTAACAAGCCAAAGAACACATGATTTGGATACATACACAAGGAAATATGACCTCTGCAAGTTTGAGGTTTAATGGAGACCTTCAGCAGGGATAAAAAACAGAGAACACACACTACTTGCAGAGCGTATTGCTCTCAGCTCACAAATCCAATGATTATGAAAATTTACAGGAAGAACGTAGACAGTAAGAGCTTTCCAATGAGCTATCAAACATGTAATTTGGATATATAATGAGGGAGATACAAGCTCTGCAATCTCTGCATACAAAACTACAGCAGTGTAGAGATACACATATGACTCTCTTGGACATCCCACAAGATCATGACTTTTCTCCTCTTTTTATAGCATGGGAAACTAATCTAAAACCTTCCTAATACATCTAAATTCGTGGTAGACACTTGGATGGAGGTATTACATGACTTAAGTGCTCAAATAAGCAAAGTATTGATGGACTTTGAGAACTAGCCACATCGACCTTCCACTAGGACACCACTGAAGCTCCCTTGTGACTCACTAATTTGACTCACCATGTTCTAGAACTCACGTGGTATTTTTGCTACATTTTATGAATAATATGAGCCTTCTTGAAGTATTTGAAGACTTCCCAAAGGTATTTACATAATTTGAAACTTGTACCCTACATAAAACAAATGTTCGCAACAATATGTATATGTATATGTATATGTATATGTATATGTATATGTATATGTATATGTATAT
>CM035421.1:183394874-183534874 GCA_020310875.1 Ceratopteris richardii | reverse complement strand
ACATTTCGAAAGGTCTTTAGCACCACTTGCATCATGTCCAAAATTTTGAGCATCATTTGATCGGCGACATCCAGCATGGGGTGGAGGCGTGGCATCCAATGTCTGATGGTGGCGATCATGTATGATACTGTAGGTGTGCCAGTTGGGGGTGCGATTGCGGGGTAATTGAGCCATTCTTTACAATTTGCGTTGTTTTGAACCTTGATGGCGAATGCTTTCCATGATCTTCTTCTTTGTACTGGACCAAAGCAAGGGTTATACTTCAAATGCATGGGAGCGTGATCCCATGTTCGTAACATCTCCGGATAGGTCTCCAGTAACTTTTGCCTCCATATGGGTTGGAATATGGCCCCCTTTCTGGCTGCCTCTGAAATGTCCTCGGATTGGAACTGTGTTGCAAACGTAGGGTACTGGTTGGTTATGCGTTTGATCTCAGCATTATAGTCAGCCAGCAGTACAAAATAGGGCTTATATTGTAACTCTGAACTGGTGATCAGCCGCCTAGGAGCCAAGTTCGAGAAATATTCAGACTTGAGTATAGACTCCTCAATGGTTTTCATGGCCAGCATCTGAGTTGCTACGTGCTCTTCGTGAGTGTGGCCCATCTCCTCTACCTGCTTCATCCATGTCGATGGGGGCTCCTCATATGTGTCTTGGCCTTCCTCCGTAATTCTGCCTCCTGGAAGGGGTTGAGGTTCATAATTGTCTTCAAATGTCTCCTCCACTGGAATGACTACTATTTCTTCTTCTATGGTTTGATCAGGTGGAGAGGAAGGTCGTTCACACTGTAACAACTTGATTTTTAGTTCTGCAACCTGTTGTCGTAGCTCAATTACCTCACTGTTGGTTGAAGGTTCAGGTTCTGGCGAAGTAGCGGCATCGACCGTCTCTTTAGGTGTGGGTGGGTGTGTTGTCGGTACTTTGGATCCTTGTAGTTCCTTTATCTGGTCTGCCAACTGATCATGGGCTTCCAAGAGGGTCGCATAACCTTCTAAAACCTGTTGAATATGCTCTGAGGGGACAGCCTGGAATTTTGCAGGGTCTATAGGTGCTCCCGGGGTGTTTTCCATGGCCGCTTCTAGGTTCTCCTGGTTTTGTTGTTGTAGCCTTCGGTTCTCTTCTTGAGTCGCTGCTAGATGGCGACGTAGTAGGGCCATGTTGCGTTGAAGTCTCGCATTGCGGCCCATTTGTTCTCTGAGTTGTTCCTCCATAGCTTTGCCTGTCTCTGCATACTTAGCTTCGAGTTTTGTCTTCGAGTGTTGGAGGGCAGTCACCTCGTGTTGTAGTGTTGTCTTACCTAAGTCCAAGGCATCGACTCGTGCTTGGAGTTGAGCCAAGAGATTGCACAGCTCTGTGTTATTTTCTTCTAATAGCTTATACTCTTGCTTAAGCTGAGTGGCCGCTTCAACCATGGTGTCTAGTGCATTACTAAATGATGTGGATGCATGGGTAGAGGTGGAACATGCAAAGGGTCGGGAGGTGGGAAAGGGAAAAGTGGATGATGTGCCTATGAGTGAAGTGAGATGTGCTGATGGTGGAACAGACATGGTGGTGGGTGCTTCTGTGGATGGTGAAATATCCATGGGATCGGATGTGAGAGTGTGTGGAGTGTGAATTGTGAATACGGGAACGGTAGGTGGTGTGTTAGTGGTGGCAGTGAATGTGGGGGAGTGGGGTTGGGAAAGGGACTTTTTATTATAGTTCTCGACCTATTGGAGTATATTTACAAGGTTTGTCCAGAATGACGGTTGTGTGACTTGGGTTGATTATGAGGCAGTTACTAGGGAAGTGGTGGATAGGGTTTGGGTGTGGGTGAATGGAAAAGGATGGGATAAGGTCTGGCTAGTGGCAAGTGGTTGTCCAAGGGCGGGGAGATAGGAAGGGTGACTTATTATGGTTTGATCGGTGGCAGGATGACCGGTGTGAGGTTCAAAAATTTGGGTGGAAGTGATGGATGTGGGTAAAGGGATGGATGTAAAAACAGAGGTGTGTACAATGGTTTCATGATGGGTGGATATCGGTTGTTCAGAAAGACTAGTGGAGAAGGGTTCTGAGGGTTGAATGGAAGGTGACGATGGAGATGGTACCTGTGTATTTACATCTTGTTCGTCAGTGGGACTTGGGCTCGTCATGTGAACATCCTCTGAAATTGTGGTAGGCAAGGCAGTAGAGACTTCCATTTGAATCATTTTTCCTCGTCGTGGCCATGTATCAATCCTTCGTTGATCATAGGTAGGGTTCTCCCGATAGACCATAGTCCTCAATGCTTCCCCGATCCCACATGTGTCAGCCAATAGATTCAATGATTCAACAAAATGTGAGTCTACGTTCTCGGCTTGAAGCATTTGGTTCACTAGAGCTCTATTCGCCTCTTCTGTCATCTTATGTCTTCTCTGTACTTGCTTGATTGTCTTGTATAGCCGTTTGAGTTGTGCCGTGTAGGCAGGGACCTCCTCTTCACTCTCCTCTGGTTCATCTCCCCGTTCTTCTTCCTGATTTTGTGTGCTTGGATCATGAGGATGTTGTGCCTCACCTTCCCAATGTACCCTGCTTGTCTTGCCCTGTGGCTGTTCTCTTTGGAATGATGATCCCGGATCGGCATTGTCAGGAAAATCTTCACTATCAGATAAGTGGGCCGTCTATAGGAATCTTTCAAAATCAAAATTGGGATCCTCAGTTAAGGTGGCCATAGATGCAAACTCGGCATCGGTCGGTAGTGGAGGGGCAGATGGAGTGGGCTGTACTACGCCCCCTGATTGAGTTCCTTGGAGATGTACCGTGAAAGGTGCTACATGGGCATCTTCTCTAGGGGGAGCTTCGGCTGTGGCCTCGTGAGGGATCATGACCTGGGAGAGTGATCCATGCATTCGTTTCGCAGGTTGATTCCCTGACTTCCGCCCCTTGAAAAACTCCAGTTGTGAATATTTAAGGGCCCTGGCTATTGGCACGTCATATGCAAGACATCTATAAATAATTCTGGTAATCGCACAGCAGCCGTGTAATGTATGCTTCCTCACACCCCGCTTGCCATATTTTCTTGTGAGGTTGGGTAAAGCGGTCTTGAGCTGGAAATGCGAAGTGTTGAAGGCACATTCGCAGGGGTATGGCGATGTTAGGGGTGAGGGCACGCATGTCCTTCAACTTCCTGATTCTATTGCTCTTCATTGACTCTGGTATAAAGGGATCGCGATCGGAAGGCACATGGGTGCCATACATCTGAAGAGCTTCCCTTATTAAAGTAACATTTAACTCTAACTTCTTCATTTCCTCCTGGTTTGATAGGGAGGGCACCCAGAATGTGCCTGAATGATCTTTATCTCCTGTCGGCTTCAGTGTGGCAATCAAGTAGTAGCACCTAAGAAAGTCTAGTCTGGGCAAAGCTGCACTAAAGTAATCTTGCAATCCCGCTTTCTGCCAAATATCCTGAAGAGGAGCTGCATTTTGCAATGCTTCAAATTCTCGTGAGAAGAACTGGAAGGTCCACCACACTCCTCCACATTCCATCTTGGATTCCTAGATATGATCAGCGTCTCCAAAATCTCCTGGCATCTCATTGAACCAGTGAGAATGCCCCTTTACTCTTTCTGTTAGGCCACTTGGTGGATCCGGAATGGGAATTCTTCTTACGTTCAAAAGCTCCTCCGGCCTAGCTGTCAGTGGAACCTCCACAGGCATGGTATCCCAATTGATTTGAGTGCTGGTGCCTGCCTGAGAACTCGTATCTGCTGCTGCTGCCATGGGAATCGGGTGCTTATCTGCTAGAAGAAGAAAGGCACATTAGTGTTGCATAGGAAACAGGATGTAATGGTGTTCCCTTCACAATACTAACATGACAATCCCAAAGGTTAGTGGTCAGAGATGAAGTGCTTGTGATAGGTGTGAGTAGTGATTAGAGGTCAGTATCATCCTAGATGCCTACTTTGGTTATGCAGTGGACTCGGAATGCACCTATGTCAGAGTGGATGGATTTACAAAAATTGGGTCAGGGGGTTTGATACATGGTTTAGGTCTCCAAACTTTGATAGGGGATTCGTAGCTCTTAGAGCTAAAGACAGGCAACGGTTTATGAACTAGGTTGTGATGGATTTGGGACCTTTTGGGTACCCATTTCCAGACATTCCTCGATGTGACTGAGTGTGGGTCAGAGTGGTATTTAGGTAGAGTTCCTGCGTTTTTAGTCGAGAGGACTTGAGAGTGTTGAATTATGCCAGTAACTAGAGTTGGAGCTATTTGGGCTCGTAAACAGGCCTTGGGCACCCATATGTGTCTAGCATTGGGGCTAGCCTTCCTTGACCGCTTAGGGACCCAAATAGATGTGGTGTGCCCAGGAGGTTTCCTAGGGTACTCCTTCACTTGTGTCCGTGATGGTGTGGCTTGTTTGTTGTCTCCTCGAGAGTCTGCTATTAGAGTTGTGGGTTTTCCATCCTTGCGTATCTAGATCTGCTTCGTGCCACGAGGTGCTCCGTGTTGCACGGGTTGGCGCTCCTGCCTTTGGATCAGCGGCCTCCTTCGTGTCGAGTGATGTTCGGTCTGCCCGTTTAGAATCTTCTTTGGATCAGTTGGGAACTCCTTATTGGCTCCTGTACCTTTAGTAAGATTGACAATCCTCTACACCATAGAAGTTTGGACAAGAACAACATTGTTATCTTCATGTGGATTCCTGGAGGGACCAGGAGTTGGTGCCTGTTCTATTGGTTTGAGCGCTTGATTTTCTAATTCAATCGTGAGACGGCTTTGGCCTACCCAGGCCTGAAGAAGTCCACTTCTTAGGTTGAGGTTGACTGCGTGATCGTAGATCCAGTCTTGGCCCAGGACCAGAGGTTCAGTCAGATCCTCATCTTCACACACTAGCACTTTTGCTGGCATGAGGACCTCTTGTAAGTAGAGGGGAAGATCCACCTCTCCCCTACAAGGGGTTTCAACACCTCCTAATCCTATCAGATATGCTTCTAGGGGTTTTACCTCCAATTGCAGCTGCTGGCAATAAGAAAGCCGAACTGCACTTGTGGCTGCTCCTGAATCAATTAAAGCTCTCACGCTTGTTGTGCTGTCTCTTTGTCCTATTTCTAGGGTCACAAAAGGTCGTTGATCCACTATCTTATGGGTACGTTCACCTGAAGCCTCACACATGGCCATGTGATAGCCTGGAGACTCTTGAGTGTCAATCATAGGCTGATCCCTCCCTTGTCTCCTCAACTTCATTCATCTGATGCGCTCTAAGGCCTTTGCCTGTGCTTCTTCTCGAATTCGTTTTTCCTCCTCTTTACGTTGCTTAGCAGTATCGAGTCGACTTAGCATTTCCTCCGTGAGGGGTTCCTGATACAACTTGACTCTGCATCCGCTAATATAGTTTGGGAGAACATCACCCTCTAAAGTGGCTAGTTGTACTGCTCCACTCGTGGAGATCCTATTGATGATCATAGGTCCGTAGCCTCTCTTTTCTAGCTTCCTTGCGTGTTGTTTCAATGTGTAGACTAAAACTAGATCTCCTGCTTTCAAGTCCTTATCCTTCACATGGGCATCAAAGTATGCCTTCTGTCTCTTCTTAGCTGCATATATCCCTGCAGCTGCTCTCAGTCTTGTTTCTCCTAATCGTTCAAGGTCAAAAAGTCTAGAGGAGAGTTCATGACCCGTCCATTCGTGCTCTTGTGCTACTTTCAATGTAGGTATTAAGAAGTCCAAAGGTAGCACGGCGTTTTGGCCAAATACCATCTGAAAGGGGGTGGCTTGGAGTACCATTTTGTAGGCGACTCGGTATGCCCAAACAGCATGGTGTAGCTGTTTGTCCCAATCAGAGCGTTTATTGTTCACTAATTTTGTCAATACATTGCATAGGATTTTATTGGTGCTTTCGGCTTGCCCATTGGCTTGAGGGTGATAGGGGGCAGACTTCTTATGCACTACCAAGAATTCTTGGAGCAAATTTTCAATAACTTCATTCAAGAAGTGAGTGCCTCTATCACTAACTAGCTCTATAGGTAGCCCGTATCTTGTGAATACATTCTCAAACAAGAATTTAGCAGTTGTCTGAGCGTCGTTCTTCGTTGTGGTTTTTACCTCTACCCACTTGGTTAGATAGTCCGTGGCAACGATGATATACTCAGCATGGGAACCCTTAGCTGGGGGATTGATAGGACCTACAAAGTCTATTCCCCACTTAGAGAATGCACGTCCGCCCATCATAGGCTTCAGTGGCATCTCATCTTTGCGTATAGGAGGCTGGGTTCGCTGACAAATCTCACACCTCTTCACATAGGTATGCGCATCCATGTGAAGGGTGGGCCACCAAAATCCTGCAAATAGAATTGCTTTGATCACCCTATCTGGACCAAAATGTCCTCCTGCTACACCCTGGTGAGCTGTTTCCAAGATCTTTAGATATTCACTTTCATGGACACATAGTCTCAGGTAACCATCCTTACCACGCTTGTAGAGATTATCACCAATGAGTGAGTACTCTAGGGCTTCTTGTTCTAGACTTCTTTTCCTAACTAGAGTCATGTCTGGGGGGAATGTTTTCGTCCTCAGGAAGGCTACAAGTGGTTCACTCCAACCTGGCACTATGGACACTTGATAAAGAGTGGCATGTTCCACATGTGGTTTAGTGCAACAGATTGGGCATTCCTTGCACAACTTTTGGATGTCAGCTTCCATAGTTGGCCAATGCACTCCGAGTCTCCTTAGTGTCTGTAGGATTCGTTGTTTTGAGTAGTGTTGCTCTAATGCACCTACATGGGCTAATTGCAACCATTTAGCGTACTCATCCTCTTCCACACAACAAGCCAAGACTCCTTGATCTGTGTGCTTGTACATACTACCAGCCATGATGTGATACTTTTGAGCTTTTACTACCTCTCTATCCTGCGTGTTTATTACTGGGTGGTTAGGCCCGTATGTCAATACTGGTACCAATGGCTTAGCCCACTGCGGTACAACTTCCAAATTAAACAAGTAAGCATCAGGAAGGTCATCTGACACTCCTTGTGGGGCTTCTCCAGATGTGAGCCTAGAGAGATGATCCGCTCTCAAGTGAGTCTTCCCTTTCCTTACTACAACCTCGAATTCATATTCCATTAGCAAGAGAAACCATCTTACTAATCTTCCTGTATTGCATGGCTTGTTCACGAGATATAACAATGCTTGGTGGTCAGTAGAAAATTTAAACTTGTTTGCAAGCAAATAGTGTCTAAATTTCTTAACTGCATATACCATGCCTAACCCTTCTCTCTCAATAGTGGTGTAATTTCGTTCGGCTGCATTCAATTGTCTACTGGCATAGGCAATTGGGAGATCCATATTACCTTCACCAATAGGTTGTGCGAGTACACATCCAATAGCGTAATTGGATGCATCCACATGAACATGGAATGGCTTGTTCCAATCTGGTGTGGTCAAGATTGGTGCTGAACATAATCTTCGTTTAAGCTCCTGGAAGGAATTCTCACATTCATCAGTCCACTCAAAGTTAGTCAGAAGTCCGTACATGGGCTTTGCAATGACAGCATACATGTGAATGAACCGGCGGTAGTAACCACAATGCCCCATGAAAGCTTGTACTTCCTTGACATTCCTTGGCCTAGGTAGCTCTGCTGTGGCTCTCACTTTCTCTTCATCAGTGGATATGCCATTCTTTGACACTATGTGTCCTAGAATCTTGCCTTGCCTGACCATAAAGACGCACTTTTCTGGGTTCAGGCAGACTTGATATTCTCTACATTTGTCAAAGATTTGTCTGAGTTCGGGAATATGGGTTTGCCTAATGTTGGAATGAGCACAAAGATCATCAACATAGACTTCTAAGTGCTTCCTCAGGAACTCTTTAAACACATGGCACATCAGCCTTTGGAAGGTAGCTGGTGCATTGGTTAGCCCAAATGGCATTACTCTAAAGGCAAAAATGCCCCATTCAGTGGCAAATGCCGTCTTATGCTGATCTTTTGGAGCTATGGCTACTTGATTGTAGCCCGAAAATCTATCGAGGAAGTTGTACACTTCTTTGCCTGCTACTCTTTCTAAGAGATGCTCTGTGATAGGAAGCGGATAGTTATCTCGAATTGTGGTTGCATTAACCTTCTTCAAGTTAATGCACACACGCAGCTTTCCATTTTTCTTGGGCACCACTACAATGGGGGATACCCACTCAGTGTGCTCAATTTCATAGATAAATCCAGCTTCAACCAGTCTATCTATCTCCTCTTTGATCTTGGCAGCATAATTATCATTGTATGTATATGGCTTTTGCTTAGAGGGTTTGGCATCTGAGGTCATGGGGATAGTGTGTGAGCATTTGTCTGGATCAACACCCTTCAAATCCTTGTAACTCCAAGCGAACACATCTCTGTATTCTCTTAGCAAGGCTATTAACGCATGCTCTTCTTCCTCTGTTAGGTCATGGCCTATGTACGTGCATCTCTCCTCTCCTTCTTCTAGGGCCACTACTATTTTTTTGGTGGTTTCTTTGTTATCATAGGCCTCTCCTGTTTGTGCCTCACGTTTAGGCATTCTTATCATGACCCTTCTGTCATCTATCTCATACTTCTTAAAATTTTCTGGGACCTCAAACAAAGATTCCTCCTCTTCTTGTGTGACTTCTTTCTTCTTCCTTTTCTTTCCTTCTTCCTTAGGGGTTACATGTGTGGCTAGCCTTACGTCTTTGGTAAGCTCTCCGTGCCTCTGGGGTTGAAATTCTACTTCATAGAAGTATTCTTCATCTGATGCAAAAGGTGGGTCCATAATGATTGACTCTAGATCGGAGTCGCTCGCATCTTCAAATGCATCAGGGCTAGGTTCGCATTCTTCTAAAACTGCATCTCCCATGATTGGCTCTATTGAAAAGACTGAAATGTCATAGCCATCCTCATCACAATGAGGTGTCCACTGCTCTTCATTGATGGCTACATCCATTGTTGCTAGGATTTCTGCCCAGCCATGGGGTTCAAATTCCTCATCAGGAAAGACTACAGGTGCATAGGCTGGGTCTTGAATTGATCTATGGTTTTCTTTTGCACCTACCTCTCTGGCTTTCTCTCTCTTCTCTTCTTCTACTGCTACCTTACACATCCATAAGTGGGTGTCTTCATGCATCCACGAGGATCCAGATTCTATGGAATGCACAGACTCAGTCTCATCTTTGGCTCTATGGATGGGGTTCCATTGGATAGGAGGGACATCTCTATGAGAGTAATCCTTAAGATTGACTTTGGTTGTAACACCTAGATGTTGCAAATACAAGGAATTGGTTCCCCAATCCTGGACTACTTGCAATTGCCGCATAAATGGCCTTCCCAAAATCATCTCATAGGCTTGATTTTTGCTAAAGTCACAGATAGCAAATGTGTGCTCAAACTCTACACCACAAGTAGTGAGAGTTATCCCCTCGAGTAGTCCTAAGGGTCTTTCTATGTGCCTGTCAGCCATCTGCAATTTCATTCTCGTTGGCCTGAGAGCTGGCTTGCCCCATCGTTTCCATAAGGAAGTGGTAACAATTGCAACTCCTGCACCTGAGTCCAAGATGGCCTTGGTTGTGTATCCCTAATGCGTGATGGGGAGATATGTGTTTCCCTCTTCGCCCTCACTCATGTCTCCTATCTTGTCTAAGGGTATTTCTGGTACTGTTCTCTGGGATCCTACCTGGGAACGAGGTTTTGCTATCTCAGGCACTTGATTGGCTACATGTTTCCACACTTCTGGTCTAACCTTAAGCAGCTCTTCCAAAGTGAGATTGCACTGCACTTTGGTGTTCTTCACTACCTCTGTGTTCCTAGGTATGACTGAATCTTCGTTTCTTACCATGACTGTAGGTGCTCTCATACAGGTGGACTTTGCCTCCCATGGGCCTATGAAATGGGGTAGTTCTTGTAAAGAATTAGACTCGAAGTCTAATCTTTCTTGAGATTGGGGACTCTCCTGCAGCTCCATAAATGGAAGGAAGGTCTTGTGGGAATTGATCGTGTGTGTCATCCACAAGTTCAATGGGAGGAGGAACTTCACTCTCTTTAGCCCATTTCTCTTCTTGAATCTCTCGCAAGAATTCTGGTGTGTATCGATTCATAGAAGAAGAGGTGTCTGGTTCAGTGGAGTTAGGCACATAAGCTTCAGGCACATAGGCTTTCTGGGTAGGAAGACCTGCTCTTTCACTAGCCTTGTCATGGTGTTGAGGGGCGGGTTCCTTTTGTGATTGTGCAATTAGATTCTCTATTCTTTCTAGGGAGGGGGGGTTGTCTGGTTCAGTGGAATTGGGCACATAAGCTTTCGGTGGGGGATGGGTCATGTTTTTGCTTGCTTTATCTCTTTCTTGATTTTTTTCTTCCTTGGCAGATCTTGCAATTATGCCCTCTAACTTCTCTAGAAGTCCATCCAAGTGTAATTGCGTCTTGGCTGAGCCCGAGTAATTGAAAAGGCGACTGGCTTCAAACATAGTCTGAGCCAATGCGACCATTTTCGCGCAAAGCTTGGTTCTTTCTATCTCTAGGTCAGCTCTGGGGTAGCACTTGTCATGATCCGTTACATTTGGCCCTTCTTGGATTCTGGCCTGATATGCTCTAAGCATCATGTCTATGTCTTCAGGAGTGGGATCAGCTAATACTCATCCTGCTCGGGGTGGTGGGTGGGTTACGTGGGGTGTATTAGAGGGTGGAGGGATGGAGGGTGATGAGGATGGTAGCGGTGGGAATGTGTGAGAGTGCGGTTGAGATGTGATCTCTATGATTTTGGCCTTGGTTTCTCGTAGACTTTCCTCAAGTTCACTCATCTTTTTTGCCCATTGCCTTTTCATACGTTCACGGCTATCTCTCCAAGCTCTTGTACTCTTCTTATTTTGGCTCTCAGTATCGCTAGCGTCTGGGCTCTTTTCCTGACCAACACCTTGGTTTGGTTGTAGTGCTTGGGCTCTTGTGATCACTTGCACAGGTGCAGTGGAAGTCACACTCCCTGTGGAGTCTACAACTAACCCAACAACATTGATAGGAGTGATTTTAGGCATGTTATTAGGGTTCTTTGGCAATCTCGTAGGAGATGCTCTTTTTTGCAGTCTTGACAGAAACCCTGAATTGTCACTGGTTGGGGTTGTGTAGAGGCAAGCAGTGGACAATCACGTATAAGGTGATCTCCCTGACATCTAAAGCATGGTCCTCTAGGGAATGGGGGCCGTACCTGCCTAGGTTGAGGTCTAGAGTTGGGGTTTGTGTACAAGACATTAGCATACTCAGGCTCCCCACTATTTTCACTTGGGTCCTCATAATAGTATGACTCCTTATGCTCGGGTGACTGCATGTAGTAAGCCTGTGGGCTATCAATATGTGTGGAGTCAAAACTATGGTCACTTGGATCACTGTCTGATAGCAATGGGGTGACTGGGACTATGGCTCTGTTCGGATTTTCTTCAGCAGATGCATATTTCACTGGGATCACATTGGTTGGAGCAAGGAGTTGCTGCACTAGGACTGGTTGAGGTCTCTGCTACCCTTGATAAGGTGGCTGATAAGTTTGCTGTGGTCTGTTGTATTGTTGTGGTGGGTACTGATTCTGGTATCTACCCTGTCGTGGATATGGCTGAGGGTAATTTTGCCTAACAGTTTGTTTGTTATATGGGCAGTCTTGTGCAGTGTGGTTGGTGTACCTGCGCTCTATGGTGCAGTACTGGCTACTAGGATTCGCCTGGGGTTGGGCCATAATGGGACATACATTTGCCATATGGTCACCGCCACAAGTGTAACACCGCTTAACTGGGGCAAATCTCGGAATTTGTTTGCTAGAGACACCTAGTTTTTGAGCTACCTTCTCTGCAAGTTCCTCAATGGATGTGGATTGACCAGATGTGAGGCTACTAGAGCTATCAGAATCCTTTGTAGATTTTTGATAGTTCTAATTCCTCACCTAGATTGTCCTCAATGTCTATGCACATGCACACGCACTCTTCTATCGTTCTGGGGTCCTTCAGATACACATATGACCTGAGCTTGGTGCTCAACAATCCATCTAAGAACAAGGCCACTTGTTTGGCTGGTGTGGGTAACTCCGGCATCGGGCATCTCTCCAGGTACTGCCTAAATCTTCTTCCAGCTAGTCTGACCGTCTCTTGAGGTGTTTGTTTGAAGCTATGAATTAGTGAGGACGTGTTGTGCCTGATTCCACTCTTAGAAAACTCAATAATAAATGCCTCTAAGAGCTGGTCAATGTTTCTGAAATGCCTCTCGTTTAGTGGTTGAAACCACGTAAGGGCAGTGTTCCTAAGGGTTAGAACAAAAGCATTATATTGTGTGAATAGGTCCTCTACCTGTTCAGCTTTCAATACTTGCCGAAATTCTGCCACATGGTCATAAGG
The DNA here is from genome assembly GCA_020310875.1 of Ceratopteris richardii. Classification (NCBI taxonomy): domain Eukaryota; kingdom Viridiplantae; phylum Streptophyta; class Polypodiopsida; order Polypodiales; family Pteridaceae; genus Ceratopteris; species Ceratopteris richardii. The sequence continues at coordinate 183,522,552 of CM035421.1, read as the reverse complement.
ATCTCCAGTGCCATCGAAGTAATTCTTCATGGACTTCACCAGTTGAGTTGGTCACAGGGTCCTAGTGTGTTCTCTCGGCCTTGGCAAAGGAAAATCGTCAGCATTCCTTTGATTCCATGGGGTTCTATGTCCCTCAGGTTCCAATCTATTCCTTTCCATTCCCGTTCTTTCTCTTCCCAGGGAGTTGGCAAAACTTACCTCAGGTTTGTCTCTACTTCTATCTCTTTGAGCTCCATGAGCTTGGGAGGTCCCAGCTCCTTGGTGACTGTATGACACATTAGTCCGAGGTTGGGGAAAAACAAATTCACCCTTCCATGTGTAGGCATGTCTGCCATGCTCGGTGACCACGAAGATCCTCTCTGATGTATTGTCTAGGTAGGTGACTTTGCCTGGGCTATCAGGGTCTTTAAACTCATAGATTGTGAGGGCACTCACTTCCTGTGGTTGAGCAGATTTATATCTCCAAAAAGCCTCATCGGTTTCTCGGTTTAAAAGCAAGTCTATGCTTTTATTATCCTGTGGGATCCACTCTGGAGTCATGATTCTGGTCAAGACAGATTTACCACGGGGGGTTCTTGGCTCTCTCTCTAAGTTCCCTTGCTCTATATCACCCATGTCGGTCTCCGCAATCACATTTCCAAACTCATCAGTTCTATCAGGAAGAGTGGTGACTACATATATAGTCCCCTCTTTATCTAGGTATGCTCCATTCTCAAACTTGACTACTGGGTGGTCTAATCCATGGGGTTGATCGGGGTTCTTAATCTGGACCACCGATCTTCTCAGGCCATCTTCATAGATGCGAGCACCTAGACGATTAGTCCTGATGTATTCCAGTTGAGTCTTGTAAGGTCCTTCTGGCTTTTCTAGATAAGCCAACCCTGAACTACCTACTGGTCTCTCCATGTTATAGGACATCTCAGAATCACTTGTTTCTGATCTGGGAGTGTATGGGTAATCACTCAACTGTTGGGCCCAAGACCTAGCAGTGTGATTGACACTAGCTTCAGAAGATCTGAGGCTTTGTCTGTCTCGGCCTAAGTGTCTGCCTGATCTAAGGTTCATATGCCTGATTTATCTACCCCCTTGGACCCAAGCACACTGTCGTTGCAGGTTAATTTGCACCAATCACTTTGTTCTTTTGAGTTGAATATTATGTTTATGATCTTGTCTGAAATCGCGTCGTCAGGAGTACTTAAGTGAATTTCGCACTTGATAAGTGATCGACTCCAGTTTACCTTTTGTCCCTTAAGGTTTTCGCACTTAAGACCTACTTAACTCTTGCACTTGGTTGATTAATTCTCTTGGACTTGATTCGTGCCTAACGTTGCCCTAATTAATTACCACACCTAAGTCGTACTTAGCCTAGGCTAGGAATTGACAAAGGAGGGTTGAGAGATCTTCCAACCTCAATTAGCTGGTTGACCAGACTGCTACACAAGCCCAGGAAGCCTTCTCCCAAGCTTGGTACTCACCCTTGCTAGCTTGCTTTGGATTGCCTTGAGTGCACACAATGTTCCTGCAAAAGCTCACCAGTCAGTATAGCTCTATTACCACAAGTAATTGAAAGACACACATCAATATTTTCAGTCCCCCCTTGAGTAACTCACTGTACCCCCTCAATCTTAGGACCACCTAGTCTCACCTAAAGGCCAACTTGAAAATACATGTTCTAAAACTCCACGTATGATTCTACAAAAAACCAGTCGAGGTCCACGTAGGATTTTCAACAAGCTTTCCAACGAGACCAAAGTCTCATCAATCGGAGTTCGTATGGTGAAGTTATGACCATTCAGGCACTTAGGGGTCCAAACAGGCTCTCAGGGTTCAGGAAATTCCTCCCTGGTTTCTAGGTCTTTTGCCCACTCCTAAGGCTCTCACATCCTCCCAATGTGTCCAAGATTAAACCCAAAGATACCTCAATTCAGTCAATTAATTTACTCTAAATTTTCATGCGTTAAGCCCATGTATCGCGATAGGTCGGGTCGAGGTGTCGCGATAGCTTGTGAGGTGTCGCGATACGTCGTGAGGTGTCGCGATACGTCGTGAGGTGTCGCGATACTCCCAAGTGTCACGATAGGTCGTGAGGTGTCGTGATAGCTCGTGAGGTGTCGCGATAGCTCGTGAGGTGTCGCGATACTCCCAAGTGTCGCGATAGGTTGTGAGGTGTCACGATAGGTCGTGAGGTGTCACGATAGGTCGTGAGGTGTCGTGATACTCCGAGGTGTCGCGATAGGTCGTGAGGTGTCGCGATACTCCCAAGTGTCACGATAGGTCGTGAGGTGTCGCGATAGCTCGTGAGGTGTCGCGATACTCCCAAGTGTCGCGATAGGTCGTGAGGTGTTGCGATAGGTCGTGAGGTATCGCGATACTCCGAGGTGTCGCGATAGGTCGTGAGGTGTCGCGATACTCCCAAGTGTCGCGATAGGTCGTGAGGTGTCACGATAGCTCGAGCTTGACGCCTTGAGACCTGTGCAGAGGAAATCCGTACCTGCTGAGCTTGCTGCAGATGATGATGAAGCTGAAGCCTGCAAGAAACATGCAAAAACACACAAAAACAAGCACACACACTCGCTCTCTCTCAAACTCGCACACAACAAATGAGGGGAATGACAAGGAAGAGGGAATATGTAGTGGAGAAGGAGGTGGAGGTGGAGATGGAGAAGGAGGTGAAGATGGAGATGGAGATGGAGAAAAATCAGAAATTTACCGACTACTTACCATTCCAACGCGTCCTCTCTACATCTTACCATCACACGCTCGTCCTCAAAGCTCGAATCCCCGGCAACGGCGCCAAAATTTGGTGTAGCTCAGTGATGAGTAGCACCTCCTTTAATGTCAATCCGGGAAGACATGAGGATGGTATGAAGACCTCGAGCAAGTGAAGGCACAAATGTGTGAGTGAGAAGCACACTAACATGCACACACATACACACACACGCACACACGGCAAGAACAAAGAGAGTAAGACAATGGAATCACTTCTATTGCAACAAAGTTCTCATACAAGCTCAAAACTACAAGAAGCTCTCCCAAAAATGAGCTCTCTAGCTCAATTTATAGTTTTTGCCTAGCTTTGGCCCTGTCTAGACCTAGTGTCCGGCCTAGTTAAAAATTAGGTTCCAGGGTTTATTTGAGGGCTCAAACAAGATCTAAAAAATATGAAAATTGGCAGGCAACTACTTCTAAGGCTCCTCAAGCTCGAGGACACCTCGGCTTGTACAAAACGGAGCTACAAAAAGGTGAAAATGGTATTTACAGGGGTTTTTAGTGATGAGAATCACTTTAAAATGATGCAAGGGTTTTGAAAAAAATGAAGGGTTGCCTTAGTGCTAGATCTGCATGTGTGTCCGTACTTGCTTCTTCTCGTATACTGTCAACATATATGTATATGTATATGTATATGTACATGTATATGTATATGTATATGTATATGTATGTGTATGTGTATATGTATATGTATATGTATATATATGTGTATATGTATATGTATATGTATATGTATGTGTATATGTATATGTATATGTATATGTATATGTATATGTATATGTATATGTATATGTATATGTATATGTATATGTATATGTATATGTATATGTATATGTATGTGATTGGGAGAAGGGATAACTTTAACCACTTGTGGGGTAGAGTTTGAACACACATTTTCTATATGTGTCTTTGGTAAAAATAATGTCTATGAGATGATCCTAGGAAGACCCTTCCTACAACAACTGCAAATAGTGCAAGATTGGGGATTCAACTCCTTGTACTTGCAGCATCGAGGGGTCAGAACCAAGGTCAATCTCAAGGATTATACCTTTAGAGATGTACCACCCCTACAGTGGAGTCCTATCCACAAGGTGCAAGAAGATTTAATCTCTGTGCATTCTGAAAGTTCTTCTGATCCATCGTGGATGCATGAAGATACTCATTTTTTGATGTGTAAGGTCGCAGAGGAAGAAGAAAGATGCCTAAAAGCTAGAGAAGAAGGAACATCTCAAGAAGTCAGTCTAGTTAGATACCCGGCCTACACATTAATGATTTTTCCAGATGAGGAATTTTCGCCTCATGGTTGGGCAAAAATCTTAGCTACCATGGACATTGTTGTCAATGAAGAACAATGGATGCCTTATTGTGATGAGGAGGGTTATGATATTTCATTGTTCAGGTGTGAACCATTGCTAGAAGAATGTGACTCTAATGAGGTCATAGAAGAAGAGGATGATGATGATCTAGAATCCATTGTGATGGATAGTTACTTTGACTCAGATGAGCACTATTAGAAAATGTAGGAGTCTATACCCAAAAAGAAGAAGAAACTCTCACAAGCATTAAAACTATAAATTCGAGGGAGGAAAGTGAAGGTAGTCAAAAGAAAAAGAAAAGTAATGAAACACGAAGAGGAGGAATCATTGTTTGAAGTACCAAAGAATTTAAGAAATATGAAGTTGAATACCAAAAAATTTTGATACGAATTCCTGAGAGAGAGGCCATCACAGGAGAAGCATATGATAATAAAGAAAAAACCAAAAAAATTGTAGTAACCATTGAAGAGAACAAAGGACGATGTACGTACATAAGAGAAGAAGGAGTAGAGCTTGTAGATTTTATTAAGGGAGTAGATCTATAGAGACCTGAAGGGAGTAGATCTAGAAATATGCTCTCATACAATCCCCATGAAAGTTGATGACAAGCCCACCAAATAGAAGCGCTACACATATAATGACACTTATGCAGCCAAAATAAAAGAAGAAATTGACAAATTGATTGAAGCTAGATTTATCTATGAGATTGAGCACATAGAATGGGTGTCCCCCATTGTAGTGGTGCCCAAGAAGAACGAAAAGTTGTGAGTGTGTATTAACCTTAAAAAGGTTAATGCCGCTACGATCAGAGATAGCTATCCGCATCCAATCACTGAACATTTATTGGAGCATGTTGCAGGCAAGGAAGTTATAGCCTCCTTGATGGATTTTTAGGTTCCAACCAAGTAGCCATTGCCCCAGAAGATCAACATAAGACTGCTTTTGCCATCGAGTGGGGAATCTTTACATTTTGTGTGATGCCACTTGGACTCACCAATGCACGTGCAACATTCCAAATGCTCATGTGTCATGTGTTCAAAGAGTTCTTGTGAAAGGGATTAGAAGTATATATGGATGATTTATGTGCTCATTCCCAAGAAAGAGGACACCACATCCTCGAACTTACACAAATATAGTGTAGAGAGTATAGAGTCTGCTTGAACCCAGAAAAGTGTGTGTTCATGGTACGTCAAGGCAAGATCTTAGGTCATATTATTTCTAAGAATAGAATATCAACAGATGAGGACAAAATCAAAGCCATAGCAGAGTTGCCAAGGCCAAGGAATGTTAAGGAGGCACAAGCATTTATGGGCCATTATGGATATTATTGTAGGTTTATCCACATGTATGCAATCATAGCTAAACCTATTTATGCCCTTTTTATGAATTTTTAGTGGAACGATGAATACGAAAATTCCTTCAATGAGCTAAAAAAAATTTATGCACAGCACCAATATTGACCACTCCTTATTGGAATAAACCATTCCATGTACACGTGGATGCTTCCAATCATGCAATAGGATGTGTGCTAGCACAACCCACAGGTGAAGGGAATCTAGATTTGCCTATAGCTTATGCTAGCAAACAATGAAATGCAGCCGAATGAAACTATACAACAACGGAAAGAGAAGGCTTAGGCATGGTATATGCTGTGAAGAAGTTTAGACACTATCTATTGTCCAACAAGTTCAAGTTTTGCACTGATCATCAAGCTTTATTGTATTTGGTCAATAAACCTTAAAATATAGGATGCTTAGTAAGATGGTTCCTCTTACTAATGGAATATGACTTCGAAGTTGTTGTTAGGAAAGGTAGAACCCACCTCAGGGAAGATCATCTTTCTTGCATCACATCAAGAGAGCCACCACAAGGAGTGTCTGATGAACTCTCTAATGCTTATCTGTCCAATTTAGAAGTTGTACCTAAATGGGCAAATAATTTGGTACCTATCCTAACCTTTAGACCCGCAAATAAGAATGTGAAGATGAACAAGGATGAAATTGTAAGGTCACAAAAATACCAAATATTGGCAGGAAGTATGTACAAACAAGATACAAAGGGTGTACTAGCTTGTTGTGTCAAGGAGGATGAACATAGCAGTTGATTGCAAAAAGCCCATGAAGGATTGGAAGGAAATCACTATTCGAAACAACAAACATTGAAGAATCTAAAACGTTTAGGATTGTATTGTCCTAGTATGGACAAAGAAATACATGAGTGGATTAAGACTTGTCCAGTGTGCCAGGAGAGACCCCCACTGGTGTATGCTACCTTTTATCACATGTCATTCATTCCAAAATGGAGTGCCCCTTTGGTAGAATTTATGAAATCGTGAACACTACCTAGCGAGGCTAGTCTAGCAAGAAAATGAAGCATGGAGCAAGAGGCCCAAGACTACGCCTTAGTAGGAGGCAACCTATACCAAAAAGGCAAAGATGGTTACTTAAGATTGTGCGTTCATGAATCAAACTATTTGAAAGTCTTAGAAACAGCACATAGCAGTGTTGTAGGTGGACACTTTGGGCCTGATCGAGTAATTAAGACCATTCTATTCTTAGGACTTTGGTGGCCCACTCTTCATATGGATGCACATACCTATATGAGGAGATGTGACACATACCAACGTGCACAATATCCAATAAGAAAAGACAAGATGTCTTTGAGGCCAATGATGGGAGGACGTGCATTCTCAAAGTGAGGTATAGACTTTGTAGGTCCTTTTAACCCCCCAACTAGAAACTCCCATGCACATTATTGTAGCCACATATTACCTTACAAAGTGGGTAGAAGTCAAATCCATGACAAAGAATGATGCTCAAATGATGGCTAAGTTCTTATTTGATAATGTGTTCACCAGATACAAGTTACCAATAGAGTTAGTAAGTGATAGAGGTATGAACTTCTTGAACGAAGTCATTGAAAACCTTCTCCAAGAATTCTTGGTGATACATAAGAAATCTGCCCCCTATCATCCACAAGCTAATGGACAAGCCGAGAGCACAAATAAGATCCTATGTAATGTATTGACAAAATTGGTAAATAATAAATGCTCTCATTGGGATAAACAACTTCATCATGCTATTTGGGCTTATTGAGTTGCCTACAAAGCGGTACTCAATGCCACCCCATTTCAGATGGTCTTTGGACAGAATGTTGTATTACCATATACTTCTTGATCCCCACTTTAAAAGTAGCACAAGAACACGAGCGGAATGGGCATGAGTTGTCCTCTAGGATATTTGACCTAGAACGCTTAGGTGAGACACGGCTACGAGCAACAGCAGGCATCTATCCTACAAAGAAAAGATAGAAGGCATACTTTGATGCACACATCAAGGATAAAGGTTTGAAAGAAGGAGACCTAGTGTTGGTTTATACACTAAAGCAGCGTGCCTATAAATTAGAAAAATGAGGATATGGACCCATGGTATAGAATTTCAACTAGCGGTGCGATTCAATTGGCCACTCTAGAAGGTGACATCTTGCCAAGCTATATTAGTGGATGCCGTGTCAAGCTCTATCAATAACCTCTTAGTGAGGATATGCTAATGAGACTCAACACTGCTAAGAAGAACCCCAAGTGTGCACTTCTTTGTGCGCAACGGGCTACTCTAAGCCCTCCTCTCGCATCGACTTATCTTGGTGTTTTTGCAAGTGTAGGACTATTCTAAGCCCTACCCCGTCCTCCAAAGTGTTCAAAGAGTAGATATATTCCAAGCCCCCCCCTTCCCCAAGGATTTCCAATGTGGTGACAAGTTTTTCATCATTTTTTTGTGACTATTTTCAAGTACTTTCTTCACACACAAGGGTCTTTGAAAGTGTTTCTAAACACTTGACACTCACTCTTGCAAAGCACACATTCACTTCAAGTTCACTCAAACTTTGTAATGTCAAAGAGTGAAGCTAGCACCTCATCTATGGCTAATTTTTTACCCTCCTTCATTCCTATCTTCATGCCCAAGGATGAATGATTAAATGGGCAAAACTACAATCTTTGGAAAGATGTAATGCGATCGTATCTGTACACCAATCTCCTTCACGATGTAGTAGATGGGTCTAAACCTGAGCCCAATAAAGCTAGAAATCTAGAATCATGGCATATCTGGAATGTTAAGGATAAAAGGGCATTAGGCGAACTTTTACTTGTCTGTGATGAACTGATCAAAGGGCACATCACGGCATGTAAAACATCCAAGGAAGCCTGGGACACTTTAGCAACCTTATACGAAGATAAGACACCATCGAAGATCTATGCTTTAGAAGTAGAATTTCATAGTCTCACTATTTGGCCGCAAGATATAATCACCAAAGTCATAGCTCAGTTTGAAGACTACCAACGAAAGTTAGCCCTTTGTGGTCGGCAGATTTAAGTGAAGATATGGCGATAAGGTTACTTAACAAACTACCTAGGCAGTATGAGGCCTTTGTAACAACCTTGTACAATCGAGGGCAAGTCCTTACTTGGGAAGAAGTCCGTCATCTTCTACTCCTTCATGACTCACGAGCAAAGAAAACCTCCTCCCAAGAGACTGCAATGAAAGCCAAAGGACCCTTTAACAAAGGCCAAAATAGTAGTCAACATACAAGCAATGGACTGAAGCCAAGATCGACTACTTCCTCCAAGAAGTATACTTGCAACTTTTGTGGAAAAGCAGGTCACTTAGACCAAATCTCCTATAAGAAGAAACAGACATCAAAGGCTTCTAGCTCTAGGCATTCACCCAAATCTTCGCAACATAGGTCACATTGCTCTAGCGAGGAACTCTTTATCTCTACCGAGGAAAATGCCCTAGTTACATCTAGCTCCCCTCATGAATGGATCTTTGACAGTGGAGCAACCTCGCATATGTGTAAAGATAAAGATTCTTTTCAAGAACTTGAAGAGCACATAGGTGAAGTGTACCTTGGCAATAACAAAAGTCTACTAATAGAAGGGAGAGGCAAAGTGTAGATCACCAACGCTCAATGGGAATGGAAATCACTTTCAAATGTCCTATTTGTTCCCAACTTATGCATGAACTTGCTGTCAGTCAAAGTAATTACAAATCATCACAAACATGTGTTATTTGATAACACCTCTGTCAAGGTCATTGATCCTCATACGCATGACATAATTGCCCAAGGTGTTGAAGAGAAAGGTTTATATAAATTATCTTGCGTTTAATCCAAGGAATTGAAAGATCCCAATTAGCTACCTGCCACTCTCCTCCCAACCTTAAATAGCCATTGCCCTTGGCACCTCTAGAATCTTCTCTAAGGTCCAAACACTCCTCATATGGCCACTCTGAGGAGATGGAATAACCTCGAAGATCCGTGCTAGAGCCTTGGCTCCCCCGAGCTCTGGTCCTTGACCCGGCTAGGGTCCTCGACCAAATGCAGGTAGACCAATGGTAGACCATGGAGGTCTAAATAAATTTAACACTCTCTCCCCCTTCTAGAGATCACTGTCCTCAGTGATCAAGGAAGGAAAGTGTTTGCAAATCAGAGCTTCCGATTCCCAAGTAGCATCTGTGAGTGGACGGCTAGTCCATGCTACTAAATACTCTGGTATGGAGTGATTTCTCAACTCATGCACCTCTCCTCAAGACTCCACGCGACGTCCACGAGACTTTCCTCCTAGCCTTTCTCAAGAAGATGATGAACTGGCCTCTCCTCTAAGACTTTCCCTTTTCTCACTCAAGCTCTGATACCAAATGAAAGACTCACAGCTAGTCCATGCTACTAAATACTCTGGTATGGAGTGATTTCTCAACTTCCACTCCCTTTTATCAAGAACCTGAAATGTAACATCTGGCTGAGATGCTCTATTTTCTAAAGCAACCAAACCAGCTACACAATTCTCGTCTCGAGAAATGTATGGTCTCAACTTGCTAACATGGAAAACTGTGTGAACTTTGCAATTATCTAGCAATTGCAATTTATATGCGACATCACTAATCTTCTTGATTGTTGTCCAAGGTCCACAAAATCTAGGGGATAACTTGGGTTTCTGACCCACTATCAATGTTGAACCAAGTGGAACCTGTAAAACACATGATCTCCCTCTTGAAACGTTCGTGGTGTTCGATGTCGATCTACAAATGCTTTCATCCTTTCAGCAGCTTGATGGAGATTGAACAGAGCTATTTTTAAGTTAGCTTGCATATATGTCAAAAACTGTGAAGCACTCGGAGATTTCCTAAGTAACCCAATGGTAGCTAGACTATGTGGAATAAATCCATAGATCACCTCAAAAGGTGCAAGCCTAGTAGTCTTGTGCTTCCAACTATTATAAGCAAAGTCAACTAATGGGAGAAAACTATCCCAATCTGTTTGCTTTTCAAGAACATATGCTCGTAGCATATCTTCTAGTATCTGATTAACTCTTTCGGTCTAACCGTCTGTCTGTGGATGCTCTCCACTACTCATCTTGAGTTGAACTTGAAGCTTATTGAACATGTGTTTTCAAAAATTTCTTGTGAACTTGGGATCCCTATCTGAAACTATAGATCTAGGTAGACCATGCAGTCTAAAAATATTGTGAATAAACAGTTTCGCATCTTGCGGAGCTTCCACTAATTCCTTTGTAGGGATAAAGTGTGCCATTTTACTGAAACGATCAACCACTACAAGCTAACATTCTTCTGTCGTGGTGTCCTAGGTAAACCCATTATGAAGTCCATGGAAATACTATCCCAACAATATTGTGGTATCTCCAATGGTTGTAGCAGACTTGGAGAACTAATCCTCTCTGCTTTATTCACCTAACATTTAAAACATTGACTTACATAATTGTTTACATCTCTGACCATCTTAGGCCACCAAAAAGTACGTCTGATCAACTGCAAAGTTTTCTCAATACAAGGATGTCCTGCACAAGGTACATCATGGTTCTTGAAAATAACCTCTTTTCTAAACTTCCCTTCTTGGGAATTTTGGCACACAAATCTTTCCCTTTCTTTTGAGCAAACCTTGCTCCACTTGAAAATTTGAGAATGCTTGATCTTTATCATTTTGTGATGATTTGTTGATTATAGACTGACAATAATCATCTTCAATCTGTGAATCTTTGATCTCTTGGATCAAATCATTATCAAGAACTGTGAAGCTAATCTGATGCAAAATATGAGATAATGCATCTGCAACTGTATTCATTTTTCCTTTTCTATATAGAATTTCCATATGAAATTCTTGCATCAACTCAGCCCATCTAGCCTATCTCCCCCAAACATCAGGCTGGGAACAGAAATAATTCAATGTGTGATGATCTGTGTATACTTTAAAAGTTGCACCATATAGATAGTGTCTCAAAATCTTCAAAGCATGAAATATTGCATATAATTCTTGTTCATGGATAGGCCAGTTTCTCTGAGCTGGAGAAAGTTTCTTACTTTCAAAAGCTACTGGTCTGCCATCTTGGATCAAAACTGCACCAACTGTGATGCCACTAGCCTCGGTTTCTATTTCAAAAGGTTTTTGGGGATCTACCACCAATAAAATTGGGGCACTTGAAACTGCTTGTTTCAATTCGTCAAAAGCTTTCTGTTGTGCACTAGTCCAAACAAATTTTTGATTATTCTATAACTAATCCGTCAATGGAGTAGCTATGTGTGAATAATTGGCAATGGATTTCCTATAGAAGCCCGATAATCCTAAGAATGATCGCAAGTGGCACTCATTCTAAGGAATTGGCCAACCAAGGATCACAGAAACTTTACGTGGATCCATTCTAACTCCATCTGCAAAAATTATATGTCCTAAGTACTCAACCTCAGATAAACATAGCTGTGTCTTCTCTGGGTTGACGTACAAAGTATTGTCATCCAACATTTGAAAAACTATACGCATATGACATTCATGTTTTTCCAAGCTTTTACTATAAACCAACAGATCATCTACAAAATCAACCATAAACTGACCAATAAAAGGATGAAAAATATCATTCATGAGCATCATAAAAGTAGCTGGTGCATTAGTTAAACCAAAAGGCATTACAAGATACTCATAATGACCAAATATAGTACGAAAAGCTGTTTTATGTACATCATCGTCCTTGACTCTTATTTGATGATAACCACTTTTTAAGTCTATTTTACTATATACCATAGCACCTCCTAGTGCATCCAGAATATCATCAATGTGACGCATCGGATATCTGTGTTTTATTGTAACTTTATTTAATGCTGTAAAGTCTATACACATCCTGAAAGATCCATCCTTTTTGCAAACCAAAAGCACTGGGGACGCAAAAGGTGAATAACTAGATCTGATGAGTCCTTTGTCAAGATAATCCTTGACAGTACGACGTACTTCTGCCTCCTCTTACACACTCATTCGATACGGATGTCTGGCTAGTGGATGAGCTCCTAGTACTAGCTCAATCCTATGCTCCACTTTTCTGCGAGGTGGAAGACCTGAAGGTAACTTTGAAAGAAACAAGTGGTGGAATTCAGTTTTCATTCTAGAAGCTGGTTGAGCTTCCAGAGTAGTTTGAATCTGTAAACTTAACAACTCTTTATGCTCAAAGTATAAGAAATACAAATACTTACACTCTGCTTTTACCATCGCAGAGGTAGATGCTTATCTCTACACCTTGACGTCCGGCTCTCCACGGATGATAATGCGGCGACCATTATGATTGAACTGATATATGTGAGTCTGAAAATCAATAATTGGCTTCTTACTTGCATGCCATTGTTTACTGAGGACGAGATCAAATCTAGCCAACCTGGCGATCTTGAAATCTAGCTCATCTCTATAAGTCTGTATCTGGACTAGTAATCGGACAACTCGTCGATCCCAAATCTCAGATCCCTTCCCATCTGCCAACTCTACCCTGTAGGTGTATGCAGATGGAGAAGTCTTCAACTTTAGTTTCTTGACTACGGAAGAGTTAATAACATTATGTGTGGATCCTGTATCAAATAGAACTTTAACAAGATGTCCATGAACTTCCCCACTCATGACAACCAACTCGGTGTCTGGAAACTGATACCCTTTCTGAGCAACTGGGGATAACACCACATCTGGAACATTCTTAACCTTCTTACTCACTATTATATCTAAGATGGGTTGTTTATCTTTAGATGGAGGATCCATCTCAGTATCTATACCTAGAAGATCAAAATCCAAAGGATATGATGGAGTGGATGGCAAGGATTGCTACCTCTCCACCACCATCGTTGTAGATATCTTCTTTTTCTTCTTAGGGCACATCTTGTAAGCATGCCGACCTAGGCATTCATAACAAAGACCCTCACGGCGAGCCTTTTTTTTCTGTTGTTGTGTCAAACTAGATATCTGAAAAGCTCTATCTGCCATGGATGCACTTACTTTCCTCTTCCCATGGCTCGAACTCTGAATGACATTCATCTGTCTGTTAGATGTTGGAACTGAAGCTATAGGCTTCTTGAATCTTGTCTAAGTATTCTTTTGTCCAGAAGGCTGCAATCGAGAGCATCACCCATCCTCCAATACCAAAGCAAGTTCTACTGCCTCATTTAGGGTGTGGGAGCGCTCCTTGCGCACAAGTGGATGCAACGTCTCCCTAAGCCCAAGAACAAATTTATGAACCTGAAGAAAATCAAGCACCTGATCTGGAATCTTCAACAAGATTTCCCTATATTTGTCTACATACTCCTGCACTGAAAGTTGTCTCTGCTGTAGGAAAAACCGTGCATCTAGAGCCCTAGTATGCTCATCTGGAGGAGCAAAATTATTGTAAAATATAACTTTAAAGTCTACCCAAGTGGCCGGTTCTATCTTGTCTTGCTCTATTTTCCTCCACCACCGATGAGCAACATCCATCAAACTGTAAGTGGCATGCTGTATTTTTTGTTTTTCATCCTCAATATTACAAAGCTGAAAACACTGTTCCCGCTTACTTATCCATTGCTCCACCGCATCTGCCGTCCTGGCACTAACTTGTCTGTGGTACTTCGGTGGGTTTAAATCTTTCCCTTGCCATCTAACATCTCTACACTTCCTCAAACAAAAAGGGATCAAATGACAAGTTACTCAACCACACACTCCATCTCAAAATGGAGTAGCTGAGAGGAAGATCCGCAGTGTGATGAAATGGCAAGAACTATGCTTCATAACAAAGACTTACCCTACAAGTTTTGGGCAGAAGCAGTACATACCGCTGCTCACATACTTAATCGACGCTTCACCAGTGCATTGCATAACAAGACACCATTTGAAGCATACTATGGAAGAAAGCCTAGTGTGCATTACTTTTGAGTATTTGGTAGTGATGCATTTGTCCATGTGCCCAAAGAAGATCGCAACAAGTTGCAATTTAAGAAGCATATCTTTATAGGGTATAGTGAACAATCAAAAGCCTATAGACTATACGATCTCGACAATCATTCCATCACAATTTCAAAAGATGTTGTCTTTGATGAAGCTTCAAGATATTCCACAAAAGCTCCAAACACAAGTCTCAGTCCACCCATCTCCACTTTAGAGGGGGACACAATTTTTTCAAAGCAAACATCACAAGCAAGTACTTCAAGTCATCCGAGAAGATCTCAAAGACTTATCGACAAGAGACAGTGAGAACAAATTCATTATGTCAATTATGCCTTAATGCATCAGATTCAACAAATGCCAGAACCATCTAATTACAAAGAAGCTCAAGGACAACTTGAGTGGGAAGAAGCTATGCAAGTAGAAATGGATGCAATCGCGAAGAAAAAAACTTTGACTCTTGTACCTAAGCCCGCAAATCATCAAGTCATAGGAGTTAAGTGGCTTTATAAACTTAAGTACAAGTGAGATGACACATTAGACAAGTACAAAGCAAGGTTGGTAGCTAAGGAATACAAGCAACAACATGGCATTGACTATGAAGAAACCTTCGCTCCTACTGCAAGATTCACATCCATAAGAATCATCTTAGCACTAAGTGCTCACTTTAAGTGGCCTATTTACCAGTTAGACGTCAAAAGTGCATTCCTCACTAGAGATCTTCAAGAAGAAGTATATGTTGAACAACCTGAAGGTTTCAAGATCAAAGGAAAGGAAGATCAAGTATACAAACTTCACAAAGCACTTTATGGACTCAAGCAAGCTCCCAGGGCCTGGTATGAAAAGATTCACAAGTTCTTTGAAGATAAAGGATTTCACAGAAGCAATGTTGATGCTAATCTCTATATCTATCAAAAGGAGTCCTTAGTAGTATCATCATTCTCTATGTAGATGACTTGATCTTGACATGCTCAGATGAAGAACGCATCCAGTTTATCATCACACAGCTTCACCTTGAGTACTCTATGACAGATCTTGGATTACTTCACTACTTCTTGGGTATGGAAGTTTGGCAAACAAAAGAAGGTATATTCCTATCACAGAAGAAGTACTGCTCTGATCTACTTTCCAGATATAACATGGACCAGTGTCGCTCAGTTTCTACACCACTTGATCCAAACATCAAGCTCTGGAGGATTCATCATCACTTGTGGATGTGCATACCTATCGACAGCTTGTTGGTTCATTACTCTATCTTGCCAACACTAGACCAGATATTGCTTATGCAGTTGGTATACTCAGTCAGTTTGCACATCAACCTCGTCAGACTCATTGGGATGCTGCTCAGAGACTACTTCAATACCTTGCCCTCACCTGACATCATGGTCTTTGGTATAGAGGGGGCATCCAATTCGCCGGATATTTAGATTCTGATTGGGCTGGTGATCTTGATTCTTGACGGTCTACTTCTGGGTATATATTCTTGTTTGGCTCAGGACCTATCTCTTGGGCAAGTAAGAAACAGCCTACAGTTGCTCTATCATCCACCGAGGCCGAGTACCGAGCATCCAGCTTTGCAGCATGTGAGGCCATCTGGCTTCGACGTTTATTATCTGACATTGGTGTTTTGCAGGATACTCCGACATGTATTCGCACCGACAGCCAGTCAACCTTGGCCATCACCAAGAATCCAGTGTTCCATGCTCAGACGAAGCACATCGAGATCCAGTATCACTTCATCCACGAGAAGCTCATATCTCAGGAGATTACTATGGAGCAGTGTACCTCTCAGGAGAACCTGGCAGACATGTTCACAAAGGCTCTACCTCCGGTTCCGCTCTAGCGCTTGGTGGACCTCTACAGCATTTAGTCGCTCCAAAATGGAGTTGCAGAGGGGGTGTTGATGACATGATTGCTCCTACTTCTACATTTGTATCCGCATGAGTGCATCTTCATTTTGTATCTAGGAGGCACTCCATTTCTAGTCTATTTCCATTTTATATTGTAGTTACTTTGTATTTGGGTACCTTGCCATGTGCTTCTACCAATTGTATTCATTCTCCTTTCAGGAGAATTATCCCACATGAGATGTACTTTGGAGAGCCCCTCCCAAATCTATATAAGGAGGGCCTCTCCCCTCATTTGTACTTGGTTAGAAGCTTGAGGAGCCTACTCCATGCTCTTGGCAAGCTCATTTCTAATCCACATGAGTTTACCCATTTCATGGTCTACTCATTTTGAGTCTCAAACACTCTTTGTTTTGTGAGTACACTCTTATTTTCATTTTGCTTCCGTGCGTGTACTCTCTAAATATAGCACATTTAATAAATAGTATTCAAGGATATAATAGTGCAATGAGTAATTGCACATTTGAGGAGCATGAAAATAGTCATGAATCATCATACATGAGTAGAGATGTAGCAAGATAGATAATTGTCAATGCTATTACTTCATTACATGCTAGTGATGAATTATTAGTGAATTATGGATGGTGTAGACCTCTAAGAGAACCTTTTAGCTAGAGAGCAATGAAAACTTTCTATCCACCTATCCTGTGTTGCATTGAAAAATCTAATTAATTGAAAATCTTTTCAAATTATCTTACATATTTAAATTTATGTTTAAAGTTTACTTTTCATTCATTTATGTAATACTAATGATTTTTATTCATTTATAATCTTCCACCACACCATTCGAAGTTGCCAATAAGACCTCATTTATCATAAGCTTCCATGAGGAGGCTATGCAAAAGTGATCTTGTCGATTGTGCAAGCTTGAGAGACCTATATTCAAAAGAAGATAAAGTACAAGATTTTTGCGATAATGATGAAGATGGTGGCATGGAAAATTTTGTTGAGGATTGGTATCAAAATGACAACAAAAGCATTGATATTTCTAAAAATGAGAGATATTTTTGAGAGGAATGTCTAAAGCATATATATGAAGGAAGTCGCTTGACATGACTAAGTGCAAGATTAATTATTCTCAATCTTCAAAATCATTTTGGATGGAGTAATGTATCTGTTTCGACATTACTAAGGTATAATTTTTAATTTTCTATCTATCTATTAATTTATTTATTTTCATTCATATCACTTTTTTCATGACCTTGTAGGTTACTATTTGAAAAGTTTTTACCAAGCAAGAATATTCTTGCTACATCACATGATGAAATGAAGAAAATCAACAATCTTGGTATAGATAATCAGTGCATACATGCATGTCCTAACGAATCTCTTTTATATAGAGATGAATATGCAAACTCTTTAACATGTCCAAAATGTCAATCTCCTTGATATAAGGACAAAGAAGGCAAAATCCCAAAAATTGTATTGAGACGTTTTCCATTGGCTCTACAAGTTAAACATATGTTTCAAAGTCCTCAACTATCAAAGCTTTTGACATGGAGATTTTATCATAAAAGTATTGATGGAGTAATGAGAAATCCACCAAATAGTGTAGCTTTTGAACATATTGATTCTAGATGGCCTGATTCTGCACAAGATCCACACAATCTAAACTTTGGAGTTGCATTAGATGGGATTAATCTATTTTTTATGAAATCTAGTGGACGATCAACATGGCCAGTGGTAGTCATCAATCACAATCTCCTGCCATATCTTAGCATTAAAAAGGAACATTTAATGCTTTCATTTTAATCCCAGGAAGAAGACAAGTTAAAGACATTAATATATATCTTACTCCTCTCATTAACGATCTCCAAGAGTTATGGAGAGGTATTAATGTCATTGATGTATCAAAAAGCATTAATCAAAGAAAAATTATGGTTCATGGAATTGTGGCTTGGACTATACACGATTTTTTAGGATATCGTGTCTATTCAAGTAATGATCTAATTTTTTTATTTAATATGTATACAATTGTATGTGAGTTAATCTAATTATAATTTTTATGGTTTTCATGATGCAAGGATATCTACTAAGCAATATAAAGCTTGTCCTTATTGTGTTGATTGGTTGATATCAATTTATATTAAGAATATCAATAAAAGTATTTATAACTTGGTTATCTTGAGGGATAACCAAGCTCTTCATTGAATATGGTATCCCACTCAATGTGACAAACACACTTGCATGGAAGAGGCCCATGAAAGTTGTGAGTAGGATTGGTTCTTGTCTGACAATCATCCATTAAGATGCAAAAGAGAAGCAATACATTTTAATGAAAAGATTGAAACAAGTCAGTGTCCAAAACCAATGACACCTATGGATTGGTATAAAAAATGAATAGATGGGCCTCTTATAGATCGACAATCCGAAATCTTCAGTGATGATGAAGATGATGAGAATGTGAAGAGTAGAGATAAAGAAAAAATTGACGCTAGTAGAGAATATGTCGATATGGTATTCTTTGGAGTATTGAAGAGAGTTAAAGATCTATCATCTTCTTGATCCTATGCATATATTCAAGAATATTGGTTATTCATTATGGCAAAATATATACGCCTATTTCCCTAATGGGCTACTTATCTTTGTACATTCTCTAGTAATACATTCAGTATTCATTGAGTAATGATATACTTAATCGGGATTATTTCTGCGTGCGTAATTAATCGCGATACATAAAATGGAACAGGCTATAAAAAACTATAGAGCAAGTCAACTTGTATCCGATTCCATCGCAAGAAAGAAAATAATCCCATTGAGATAGGATTCTCAATGGATGGATCAACAAAAGAGTTTTCATTTCTCTTTTCATTTATTAAAACTACTTTTTTTTTTTTTTAGCTAGGCGACACCCAGATTCGAACTGGGGAGTTAAGGATTTGCAGTCCTCCGTCTTACCACTTGACTATATCGCCTTATGTTTGTGTGTTGTGCTCGAAGCTTCTTCTTCTTCCTTGTGTTGTTCACGTGCTTCCGTAGACATCTAATTCCAACAATTGGTATCAGAGCAGGTCATCGCTTCATCTAGGGCGCCGTCGACACTCCTCCGTTTTGTAGTCTCAGAATCGCACGAATTTTGGTGAGCATACTCAACGTGATTCCGAGATCAAAACACAGCTTCGCTGTGTGTTGCCGAAATCGCGATATGAGCTCGTTTCGGCCTCCGAATGCACTATCGCAGTGCTTGTGCAGGCTATTTCATCTTTTTGTGCCAAAGGTATATACTTGTTTCGGTTCGCCAATATAAGCGTCTCAAAGTCTACTACAAGTTTAGCAGAACTGGTCTGGACAGTTCCATTCAACTTTTTGAGATACAGTCAATTTTCTGCATCAAGATATTTTAGTCACCGGCCATGGCTGAAAGTAGTGATGTATTCTGTATATTGGCTGTTGAGGATAATTTCGATGGTACCAACTACCCATTGTGGTCTTATATGATGCGACATGTATTGGTTGCAAAAGATGGAACATTGTGCAGGGTGTTGAAAAACGTCCTATCACACCTGCAAGTGTTACAACTGCAGGTACTAAAGCTGATGCAGAAGGTGTCGAAGATGATGATATTTTGCATATTCCTGTTCGTGTTGCGGTTTTTGTTGCACCTATTGTAGAGCAAATTTGTTGGGATGGCAAAGATGCCCAGGCACATGCATTGATAGCTTTGTTTGTCAAACGTGCCACCATTCCTCACATACGCTCTTGCAGAACAGCTAAGGATGCTTGGGATACTCTTACCACATTGTACGAAGCTAGGAATGAGGCTCATGTTGCTTACCTTTGAAAATAGTTGGAGAGTGAGCACATGAATGAAGGTGATTCCATGGTCAATTTTCTAACAAAGATCAAAGACTTGAAGGAACATTTGATTTCTGCTCATGAGGTTATACCAGATAGCTCACTTGTGCAGACCGTTTTGAATGGTTTTCCTGATTCATATCAGAGTTTTGCTTCTACTCTTCGGTTGATGGTGAAAGGCAATCCAAATGCCCTATCATTTGAGGAGTTATTCTCTGTTCTATTGCAGGAAGATCAGTCGAGGCAGAATAGGTCCATTATGCATCTTGCAGATCAAGCTTTCTTGGCTAGTGAGAAGGACAAAGGAAAATGGAGCTCTTCTACTAGTAAGCAAAAATCTGCAAATGTTGCACATTCGAAGAACCAAGATAAAGATTGGAAAAAAAATCAGAAAAGCAGAAATTGTTTTGCAAGTACTATAAAGGGAACGATCATATCATAAAGAACTGTCCAAAACTGGCTGCTAAAGAGGCAAAGAAAAAAGAGGTTGGAATGGTTGTTGCAGAAGCCTCTACACCAAAAACAAAGTCTGCTAATCTTGTGCAGGAAGAAGAATGGGTGTTTACTACTGTCTATAGTTTTGACCCATCTTCTCATGAGCAGTGCATGTCTACAGTAGATTCAGATGTTTGGTATTTTGACAGTGGGGTGACCAAACATATTACCTCGCAGCGCAGTTTCTTCTCTTCGCTCGAGCCTGCCCCTATAGGGAATACTGTTACATGCGCCAACAACTCCTCTTATCCTATTATGGGAGTTGGTAAGATCATTTTGACTACTACTGATGGTAGTTCTTTCACTTTGTTAGATGCTTTATTTGTGCCAGGGATCAAGAAGAACCTGTTATCAGTTTTTGCATTAGCCAAGATTGGCTTGGTTGTGAAATTTGTTGATGACAGGTGTACAGTTCATGATCTATCAAATGGCAATGTGATTATTGCTTCTGGCATTTTATGTCGTGGGCTGTATAAGCTCATAGACTATGAAAGATCTATGAATGAGTTGGCATGTGCAGTACATGATTCTCAGGCTATGTCAGATGCAAAGCTTTGGCATGCATGCTTTGGTCATCTGAATTTTGCTAGTTTGCTACGCCTGCAGAAATCTGAAATGGTGTCCTCTTTGCCCAAACTTGAGGCACCTGGAAAACATGTTTGTGAAGGCTGTATTTTGGGCAAAATGCAGCATTCGTCCTTTCCAAAAGATGGTTCAGTTCGGGCTACTTAGAAATTGCAGCTTGTACATAGTGATGTTTGTGGTCCTATGCAGACACCTTCTTTTGGGAATTATCTTTACTTTGTGACTTTCATCGATGATTTTTCTAGGCATACATGGGTATATCCATTGAAGGAAAAGTCCGAAGTGTTCATTTGCTTCAAACAGTTTTTGGTTTTAGCTGAAAATATGTCAGCATGTAAAATGGTCACCCTCCGTTCTGATCGAGGGGGGGAATATATGTCTTCTGATTTTAATGCATTTTTGACTGAACGTGGGATAAAACACCAGTGTACAGTGTCGTATACACCTCAACAGAATGGAGTTGCTAAACGAAAGAACAGGTCACTCATGGAGATGGCGAGGTGTATGGTCAAGAGTCAAGCTTTACCACATAGTTTCTGGCTTGAGGCTGTCATGTGTGTAGCATATGTACTTAACAGGTGTCCCACTAAAGCGCTACAATCTAGCACTCCATATGAGGCTTGGCATGATCACAAGCCATCTGTTGCACATCTGCGTGTTTTTGGTTGTTTGGCATATGCATTAGTGCTTGAACAACATCACAGAAAATTGGATGATAAAGCAGTAAAAATGTATTTTTGTTGGGTACAATATTGTTGCGGACTCCTTGGTTGAGCTCAAGTCATAGAGAGATAAACTCCATATTTGACTTCCATGGAAAATCCCCCTCAGAGGATGTCTCATCTACCAAGATCCCTTAACCTCTAGAAGAAGAGAGGAAGATAAAAACAAGAAAAAGAGGGTTGTCCCTAACCAACAAAGATACCTCCTATCATAAATGATTGTTGTTTTGTACAACATTCAAGGGTTGTCTCACCCATCAAGAGTGATCGTGTTCATTCAATGGCTTGGAGATAAAAATAGCAACCTAGAATTTATGTTTTCAAGAGATCAAAGTTGATGGAGCTGAATTTCAAAAAGAGGTTAAAGAGCATCTCGGCATCTCACATTTGGATCGCCACACAACATCGACAAGGGAGTGGTGGTGCAACGATTGGGTTCCTTCCAAAATGTTCCTCTTTCTTGACAGATATTATTACCAATCGAAACCAATGATGGATTGCTGCAGCTTTTAAAGGCCCTCTTTTGTTCAACATTTCTTTGGTTTATGCTCCTAACCTTGACTCGAAAAGACTAGATATTTGGCACTCTTTAGACTCTCTAAAATTGGAGGTCATCCTCTATGGAGATTTTAATATGGTAGAATTCTTATTAGATAGATGGGACCAAAGGGGACGAGTTATTGACAGTATTGAGAAAGATGTTTGGGACCGAGTTAAGCTTCACCACAATTTGGTGGAAGTCAAAGATATTCACAGTTTCTCTTGGTCAAACCTCCAATTGGACCAAGATTTTCAGAAAGCTAGACTAAATACATCATTGACAAATGGGGTCCTCCATCCCTTTCACAATGTGTGGGCCTTGTTTCATCTGACCACTACCTGATGGTTCTCACCTTCAAACCTCAGCTTAGGCATAGAAAGGCCCCCTGGTTTCATGTTGATCCCTCAATCTTAGCCCTTCCTTCTGTTCAGTACGTGATCTCCTCTACCTGGAGCGAGTCCTTTAGACGTTTTCCCTCTCCGATTAGGTGTTGGAAGATTGCAGTGAAGCAGTCCGAAGTTCTTCTTATCAAGGCCCAAAAAAGAAATCCTCAACATTTGGTGGATGAGAAGGGAGAATCTTTACTATCGGATAGGGAATTTAGATATGGAAGTCAACAACGGTAATCCTAGCCTCCAATTAGTACTTTGGAAAATTAAAAGCAAACTAAGATATGAAGAGGAAATTCAAAGAAGTAACATGTAAATTTATTTTAAAGAGCGGTGGGCAAGGAGAGCAGGAAAATCAACGAAAGAGATGTGTAAGCTCCTAAAGGAGAAGCAAATCAAGGAAGAAGTCCCTTTCATGGTAGATTACTATGGGAGGGAATGCACTTATGCGGAAGAGAATACTGAGTTAATTACCAACCACTTCACTCAGCTCATGGGGGTGTCCATGCCACTCACTTCTCAGAGAAAGGATTGCATGGTTGCCATCTCAAGAATCAAACCAAAAAGTATTTCCAAAAACATCATGCATCTTCTTGACTCCCCAATCACTGCCACAAAGATTTTAGAAGTTATAGATGCTCTCGTTAGTGGTAAAAGCCCAGGTCTAGAGGGCCTCACCAATGAGTTCTTCAAGACATTCAAAAATGACTTAGTTAAACCCTTACTTATGGTTTGGCAAGAGGCCTTACGCTTTGGCACTCTCCATAACTTTCTCAATGAATGGGCGATCAAGTTAATGCACAAAAAAGATAGAAAAAACAAAATTGAGAACTCGAGACCCATCAGTATGTTGCAAAATGGCTATAAGATCTTAGCTAAGGTTCTTGCTAATTTTATTACCTCCCATCTGCATTCATGGATCATTGTGGACCAAAAGGGTTTCATAAAGGGAAGATACATCTTTGAGGCCATTATTGGTGTGCTAGAAGGTCTGGAGTTTGCTAAGGAGTCCTCCGAAGATGTCTTCTTCATCAAGATTGATTTCGACAAAGCATACAAATGCCTAGAGTGGGATTTCATTCTACAATCCCTAAAAGATTTAGATTGTGGACCTAAATTCATCAGCATGATCTCTATGCTGATGAGGAATGCATTGGCTTGAATTAATATCACTGGTCAAATCTCTCAAAAAATCAGGTTAAAAATGCTCTATTAGATAGGGTTTTCCACTGGCTCCTCTTCTTTTTGCAATTGCCGCAGATGGCCTCAATTGCTTGGTTAGCCATCAAGCCCTTTTAGATAGATCCATCTTAGACTCCCTCATAGTCAAAATCAAATTCTTATGAGACTCTTCGCCAATGACAAAAATGCTTTTGTCGATAATGACTCCAATAGTATCAACACCTTTTGGCATTTTCTACATGTTTTCTGTGTTGCATCCACATCTAAAACAAATCATTCCAAAATAGCTTTGAAGGCTATTTGCAAACCATCATCGCAGTGATGAAATGTCATGAAATAAATAGTGGATAGATTTTTCGGCTCCTCGGTGTCCCGATGGGGTTTGAAATAAATAGTGGACAAACTTTTTGGCTCCTCGGTATCCCAGGTTAGTCCACTATTTATTTCATGACTAACCAGGGATGTCATGAAATAAACAGTGGACAAATTTTTTAGCTCCCTTGTATCTTGATGGGGTTTGAAGTGTCTATTGAACAATGTTGGAATTGGGTTCTGGACAAAGTGGATGCCAAATTTTCCTACTAGAAGGGCATGCAGCTCAACCTAACAGGGCATGCTATGGTGATCAACACCTTCCTCATCTCATCTATTATCTATTTTCTTGCTCGTTGGAGACCAAAAGACAAAATTAGCGAAGCTTGAAAGTACTTGTAGAAATTTCCTCTAGACCGGCAATCCCAATAGGAGGGGCATGCCCAAGATCAAGTGGGCCTTCTGCGCTAACCAAAAAAATTCCAATAATTTGGGCATTCTAGCAAAACTTATTCTTAGAAACAAATCCTCTCTTACTCTTCAAGGAATCCCAAGATTGAAGGACCTTGACCTGCTCACCTTATTATTTTAAGTTGATATTGAAAACATCCAAAGAGCAAAGAAGCTATGGAACAATGGTTTTAGCAAGTGGAAACATCTTTGGAATCGTGATAGAGGTCACTGGATAAGGTTTGAGGACATAGACTATGTTAGGAGAATTGACTTTGATGATTGGTCCCTTCTCACGTAGAGAATCAACTCTTGGGACAAGTCAAAGACTCGTCTCCTTCTGGGAAATGAACCGCACAAGATTGAAGGGCTAAGATGGACCAACCGTAATAAATTAGTCAAACTTATGAGGTTACATAAGAACCTTGACTTGCATATCTCCCTTAACAAGGGTTGGTGTCAACATTGGTCTAGCATCAGATGGAAAGTCATGTGCGGGGACTTGCGGCACCCTCTCATTGAGAATAAACAATCTATTCTTATGTGGAAAATCCTTCATCATGGAATCTGGACCAATGCCAAAGATAATAAAATCTATGAGGCCCCTCATTAGTCTAAGTGATGCATCTATGGCACGGAGGATCTTGGTCATCTCTTCTTCTCGTGCCCTAGACGCATCCCGATCAGGTAGTCCCTCGCCAAGATTTTGAGCTTAACAAGGCAAATCAATTGGAAACAAGCACTACTTGGAGAAACTATTGGTTGCTCTTCTGCATTGTGGAATGCCATCAGAGGGGAAGTGCTCTGGACGATATGGAAAGAAAGATGTGCAATCAACTTTGATGGCCACCAGAAAGAGTGGTCGATTGAAAAATACCTATACATGTTAGGTAGAAGAATTCGTAATTGTAAAAAAATTCTGCCTTTTAGACACCACAGGATGTTTGTCTTGGAAAATGACAAGATTAAAAGTAAATGGGTCGCTCACGAAGGCGATAAAAATATCATTAGACTTCTCAGTGAATCTCTTTAAAACTTTTGTATCCCATCTAATCCTAGGTATCTTACTGGTTTGGATCGATCATAACGTTCGAGCCATTATACCCCTGCTTTATGGGATAAAGGGGATCCCAAGGGCACTATGCCCATTCATTGTAATTGTGTTCTTTTATTAATTCAAGCATGGGAGAGTAGGCCGCAGCCGAACTCCCCTTTTTTTTCTAAGCTATGATACTCAAACTTACCTTGGTGAAAAAAAACCAAAACCAAAGGGGAAAGCGGAAAAATAAGGGAGTACAAGAAGACCAAAGGGGAAAGCGGAAAAATAGGGAAATATGTATGATTTGAAAGAGAAAACCCTTCAGTAAAACTCCATACAATCATTGCACCAATTCAAGACGAGGGAATATACATCGCAAAAGATAATATTAACAACTTTGCGTTAAATACTTGGATAAATTCCCATTTCACTTACATGATGTAAAACATTCCAAATATTTCATAGCTATTTTTTCATAGTCGGCATTATCGGTAAGGCTCTAAATTCTTTAAAGATTGATATTTCTTTATGCAAAACAATGTAAATTATGGTAAAGAGAGGAGGCCCACAAGAAAATCAGGGAGAGTTACAAAACAAGCTTAAGATTCTGATGTCCCCTTCGTGGGGATGCACTTCCCTTTTTGTTATCTTGAATTATAAAGATCACCACATGCCCAAAAAGTGCGAAGGTTTGGAACACTATGTATGTGCTTATCTATGTATATATATGGAAGACGGTGTATGGTAATGGTAGTAATAATCTAATCTAGGTAAATACTACTAACATCAATGTCATAAATTTAAACTAAATATGTTTAAATTTAATGGAACATTTACGTATGTGTGTCAGTTTGAATGTATTTAAGTGTAGATGTGTGAATTGTTGGGGCTTCAATCACTAATTAGACAATGAAGACAAGAAGATGACAATGAGAAGAAGAAGGAAGTTAGACATTCAAAAACCTATGCCTCTGTGAAGGAACAAATTCACAACTGTAATATTGTGTAAACTATAAAATCAGTTCTCTTAGCAGAATCCCGGAGATTACATGGTTCTTGATTTTAAGCACGTACACATAAGTTTTGTATATAAGTTCATCTGACGAAGTAGTTACAGATAGAGAGAGAGATAGATAGAGACAGTGAGAGAAGCGAAAAGTATAAGGCACTGAAGACAAGAAGAGAGAGATACAAAGTGTGTCGGAATATAGACTATAGTAGGTACAGACTGAGTGTAAGTGTAGCAGAGAGTAGAGAACTCCACTTGTAAGTCATACACGTGAGAGAGGCAGTTGAGATAACTTTCTGAGAGAGATGGTGATGAAGAGTTACTTAGTGTAGGAGAACCTTTTATGGTTATGAGCAGAAAAAGTCCATACCATTCTGTACACATCTTCTCTAATAGAAACACAAATTTGTGGAATAGGAATTGAGTCAATTCTCTCTATATAAAGAAATCTAATTGATTTCATAACTGTATGAATGTCAGTTACCATTACGAGTTTTACCAGCACACTTTTCTTGATCACGTTAAAGGCAGTTCTTGATGTATAGTGTAAAGTTTTCATAACTGATAGCTAACTATGAAACTATAATCTTCTACTACATACGAATGCAAGATCCTTGTAAACTGCAATGTGTACTCAGGAAATTATGTTCAAGTGTGAAGATATGTCAAGATGATGAAGTCAAGTGTTCAAATTTTTTGTACAGTGAAGAGAAAGTGGAAAACCAATAGAAAGAAATCAGATTGTGTGATTTCTTAGAGTTTTCAACACCGAAAAGTCACCGAAAGAAATCGAAAACCATAGGAAAGAAATCACAAACATTGGAAAGAAACTATAAAGTCACCAAAAATGTACCACAATGAAATCATAATAAATTTAATTTTTCTCAAGGGTTGAGTTTTAGGATTGCCGAGATATTGGTGATTATAGAGGTGTTATATGTTGAAGATCCAAGTCAAGGATATATAAGTATTGTCACAGGAAAAAAGGAAGGAAGACTATTCACCCTCAAAGTCTAAGGTAATGTGGGACATGCATTGTTTACTTATGTCTGAATTGGATCTATGGCACAAGAGGTTAGGACATTTTAATGAAAGGGGAATTAAAGAAATGACAAAGAATGGTGCAGTGCTTGGTCTACCAAACATTGAAGGTCAACATATGATATACAAATGTGAGGCTTGTCAGTTAGGTAAAGCTCACAAGAAATCATACAATAAGCAAGGATACAGGTATTCAAATATGCTTGAATTGGTTCATACAGATGTGTGGGGTCCTTCAAAGGACTATAGCATAAATGGATCAAGGTATTATGTGCTATTTGTTGATGATGCAAATAGATGGATTACTTTATATGTGATCAAGTATAAATCTAAAGTGTTTGAGACATTTAAACACTATCATGCCTATGCAGAAAGAATTACATGGAAAAAGCTCAAGAGATTGAGATCAGATGGAGGTGGGGAATAATTTTCTAAAGAACTTGATGATTATATGTGGAATGCAGGTATCAAAAGAGAAGTGACTTGTAGGTACTCCCCACAACAAAATGGAGTTGCAGAAAGAAGAAATAGAACTCTTGTAGAGTTTGCAAGATCAATGATGTAGGAAAAAATGTGTCCTAATTATATGTGGGCAGAAGCAATTAATACTGCAACTTATCTTGTGAATAGATTGCCTTGTAAAGCTTTGGAGGGAAGGACTCCTTATGAAGCATGGTGGGGTAAGTAACCTACTCTTGATCACTGTAAAATATTTGGATGTTTGGCATATGCTTATGTTCCATCTCAATTAAGACATAAGCTAGAACCTAAAGCAGAAAAATATATGTTCATTAGGTATGATGATAAACAAATGGGATACAGGTTGTGGAATCCATCCACAAAACAATTTCTTGTTTCAAGAGATGTTACATTTGATGAGCAAAGCACATGGTTTATAGGATCAGATAATGTATGTACAGATCTTGAAGAAATCAAAAGGAAAGGGAAGTCAAAGATGAAGGTAAATGAAGAAGATATTGATGATGGTTTGTAGAAATGAAATGCAAGACAATTATGAAGATAGATCAAGGTTTGATCCATAACAAAATGAAGGAGAAACTTCAAGAAGTGCAGAAATTAAAAGATCATCAAGAGATAGAAAACAACCTATCAGGTATAGTTATGATACCTCTTTCTTGACAACCAAAGATTATGCTTACATTGTGAAGACAGATGAAGATCCATCCACATATGATGAAGCTAAAGGAAAGAAAAATTGGGAAAAAGCAATGCAAGAAGAGTATGATGCTCTACTTGAGAATGAGACATGGGAATTGGTGTCAAGGCCAAAGAATCAGAAGGTGATTGGATGTAAGTGGGTGTACAAGATAAAGAGGTTTGCACATGGAAAAGTGTCTAGATACAAGGCTAGACTTGTGGTCAAAGGATATGCCCAAACACATGGAGTGGACTATGATGAAACCTTTAGTCCAGTAGCCAAGATGTCTACAATCAGAACTACAATTGCAATTGCTACATGTAAAGGTTGGAAACTTCCTCAATTAGATGTAAAGAATGCATTTCTAAATGGATGTATTGCAGATGAAGTATACATGGAGCAACCAGAGGGTTTCAAAGAGTCAAATGAATCATATTATGTGTGTAAGCTTAAGAGAGCTCTGTATGGTCTAAAACAAGCTCTAAGAGCATGGAATTACAGATTCGTCAAGTTCTTGAATGAACTTGGATATCAAGCTTCAAAGGCAGATAGTAGTTTGCTAGTGAAAGCAAATGAAGATAGATACATTTATGTGTATTTATGTTGATGACATTATTGTCACAGGTACAGATGTTCATGTTGGAGTTAGATGTCTGCGGAAGCATGTGAACAGCACAAGGAAGAAGAAGAAGCTGGGAGCACAACACACAATATTGAATGTATTACTAGAGAATGTACAAAGATAAGTAGCCCATTAGGGCAATAGGCGTATATACAAGCCGGGGGAAAAAACCTCCTGAAGAGGGAAAAAAGTGCCCCGGTGGTCCAAGTGTGTTCACACACATCACTACCTAAATATATCAACAAATCCCCCCTGGGAGTGATGCGGTGAACAAGGAGCTGGCACTCATGTATAAGAAAGTGCCAAGCTATGTGGAAATCACTCCACAAAAGGAAGTAAGCCCAAAGCTTTGCGGAAAGCTTCAAACTTCTCCCTAGGCAGAGCCTTCATGAAAAGGTCTGCAATGTTCTCCTTCGTGGGCACATATGTCAAGTTGATCTCCCCAACAGAGAACCTCTCCCTAACATAGTGATAATGCACCTCAATGTGCTTAGTGCGAGCATGGAACACACAGTTCCTCGCAACTGCCAATGCGCTCTGACTGTCAATGAAGATGGTGGTGGCAGAAGTCTGACCAACACCAAAATCAGTTGTAAGGCGTCTGAGCCACACACACTCAACAATCGCTCTGAAAGCTACCCTATACTCAGCCTCACAACTGGAAGCAGCCACAATAGGCTGCTTCTTGCTCAACCAAGATATACATGAGCTACCAAGCATGAAGCAAAAGCCACTAGTGGACACACGAGTGTCATAGCAACTAGCCCAATCAAAGTCAGAAAAAGCATGCAAATCTCGAATTAGTGATCCCCCCTTGGGATAAAACAACCCAAGTGGCCGAGTACCACTCAAATAGCGAAAGATGCGCTTAAGTGCCTGCCAATGCTTGACTCTTGGGCAATGCACAAACCTGCTCATCCGTGAGACAGCAAACAGACTATCTGGCCGAGTAATGCATAAGTAAATCAAGCATCCAACAACCTGCTGATAGAGAACAGCATCAAATGCATCTCCGGCATCATGAAGACTCAATCGTAAACCTGTCTCCATAGGAGTGGCAATAGGCTTACAGTCTTCAAGGCCAAAATGCTGCAATATATATCGTTTGACACAAAGCCATTCCACCATCAACTTGCATAAACTGAATGCCCAAATAGTGATGCAAATGCCCCAAATCAGACATCTCAAATGAGGCATGCAAATCAGCCTTAAAAACACAAATATGCTTCTCAATAGGACCAGTGAGAAGCATGTCATCAACATAGACAACAATGATCAGAAGCACATCATTAGCACGCTTAACATATAAGGTGCTTTCAATTGGATTGTTCTCAAAATCATTTGCAATCAGATAGGCATGTATCTTCTCATACCAAGCACTTGGTGCTTGCTTTAAACCATATAATGCCTTCTTTAACCTACATACCTGGTTTTCATGCCCTTTCTGCACAAAGCCACGGGGTTGAAAAACATACACTTCTTCATGCAAGTCATCATTCAGAAATATTGTTTTAATGTCCAACTGATGTACATTCTAACCATGATGAGCTGCAAGTGCATAGATGCTCCGAACAGTAGTCATACGGCATGTAGGTGCAAAGGTCTCATCAAAATCAATGCCTCTTTCCTGTGCATAACCATTTGCAACAAGCCTAGCCTTATGCCTGTCAACTCTACCATCCGCTTTACGCTTCAGCTTGTATACCCACTTAGTGCCAATGGCCTTCTTGCCTAGAGGCAAGTCACATAAAGACCAAGTACTATTCTTCATTATAGCATCATATTCAAATTGCATACCAGCCATCCAATTTTCTGAATTTTGTGCTTCATCAAACAAATCAGGCATAGCATAGAAATCTGATGCAAAAAGGCACTATGAGAGCCTGAACGAGTACGATATGACAGAGGTGCACTAGCCATTTTGGCATAGTTTTTGCCTCCTCAATATCAGCTCTCTCATCAACTAGTGCATCATGTAAATCTGCATCAAAAATGCAATGATCTGCATCATCACATGAAACCTGCAAAGGCTGAGAAGTTGCCTCATTGGCACTAGCACTAGACTGTCCACCTGTAAAAAGACGCAGCAAAGTATCATACATGTCTTTGGAGCTAACAGATGTCTCCTTAGTACATGAAAGCAATGGTTGAATAGCATCTTCCACAAAAACAACACCACGGCTAACCAGAATGCATTTAGCCTGTGGATGATACAGACGATAGCCTTTACTTTCAGAACGGTACCCAACAAAAATACATTTTACTGCTTTATCATCCAATTTTTTGCGATGTTGTTCAGGCACTAATGCATATGCCAAACAACCAAAAACAAATGAAGGTTTGTATTATGGATTCACTTCTGATACTAGGCTCAAAGTGTTTAGTGATGCAGATTGGGCAGGCAATTTAGATGATAGAAGATCCACTCATGGTTATCTATCTTATGTTGGAGATAAGCTAATTTCTTGGTGCTCAAAGAAGCAACATCCAGAAGCTGAATACAAAGGAATGGTGGAAGCTCCAAATGAAGTAATTTGGTTGAAGACTTTATTAAAAAGTCTAGGAACTGATGAGTGTTCCAATCATATTTGGAGACAACATGAGTTCATTATATTTGGCAGCTAATCTTGTTTTTCATGCAAAGACTAAACATATAGAGATTCAGTATCCTTTCTTGAGAGAAAAGGTACTTGACAAAGAAATTGAAGTCATGTATACACCAACAAAAGAGCAAAGAGCGGATATGTTGGAGTTAGATGTCTGCGGAAGCACGCAAACAGCACAAGGAAGAAGAAGAAGCTTGGAGCACAACACACAAGACTGAATGTATTACTAGAGAATGTACAAAGATAAGTAGCCCGTTAGGGCAATAGGCGTATATACAAGCCGGGGGGAAAAAACCTCCTAAAGAGGGAAAAAAGTGCCCCGGCGGTCCTAGAGTGTTCACACACATCACTACCTAAATATATCAACAAATCGCCCCTGGGAGTGATGCGGTGAACAAGGAGCTGGCACTCATGTATAAGGAAGTGCCAAGCTATGTGGAAATCACTCCACGAAAGGAAGTAAGCCCAAAGCTTTGCAGAAAGCTTCAAATTTCTCCCTAGACAGAGCCTTCGTGAAAAGGTCTGCGATGTTCTCTTGCGTGGGCACATATGCCAAGCTGATCTCGCCAACAGAGAACCTCTCCCTGACATAATGATAATGCACCTCAATGTGCTTAGTGCGAGCATGGAACATAGAGTTCCTCGCAATTGCCAATGCGCTCTGACTATCAGTGAAGATGGTGGTGGCAGAGGACTGACCAACACCCAAATCAGCCATAAGGCATCTGAGCCACACACACTCAACAGTAGTTGTGAAAGCTGCCCTATACTCAGCCTCACAACTGGAAGTGGCCACACTACGCTGCTTCTTGCTCAACCAAGATATACATGAGCTACCAAGCATGAAGCAAAAGCCACTAGTGGACACATGAGTGTCATAGCCACCAGCCCAATCAAAGTCAGAAAAAGCATGCAAATCTGACGGTAGTGATCTCCCCTTGGGATAAAACAACCCAAGTAGTCGAGTACCACTCAAGTAGCAAAAGATACGCTTAATCGCCTGCCAATGCTTGACTCCTGGGCAATGCATAAACCTGATCATCTGTTAGACAGCAAACTGAATATCTGGCCGAGTAATGCATAAGTAAATCAGGCATCCAACAACTTGCTGATAGAGGGGAGCATCAAATGCATCTCCAGCATCATGAAGACTCAATCGTAAACCTGTCTCCATAGGAGTGGCAATAGGCTTACAATCTTCAAGGCCAAAACGCTGCAATAATGTGTCAATATATTTCGTTTGACACAAAGCCATCCCACCTTCAACTTGCATAAATTGAATGCCCAAATAGTGATGCAAATGCCCCAAATCAAACATCTCAAATGAGGCATGCAAATCAGCCTTAAAATCAGCAATATGCTTCTCAATAGGACCAGTGAGAAGCATGTCATCAACATAGACAACAATGATTAGAAGCACATCATTAGCACGCTTAACATATAAGGTGCTTTTAGTTGGACTGTTCTCAAAACCATGTGCAATCAAATAGGCATGTATCTTCTCATACCAAGCATGTGGTGCTTGCTTTAAACCATATAATGCCTTCTTTAACCTGCACACCTGGTTTTCATGCCTTTTCTGCACAAAGCCACGGGGCTGAAAAACATACACTTCTTCATGCGAGTCACTATTCAGAAATGTAGTTTTAATGTCCAACTGATGTACATTCCAACCATGATGAGCTGCAAGTGCACAAATGCTCTGAACAGTAGTCATACGACATGTAGGTGCAAAGGTCTCATCAAAATCAATGCCTCCTTCCTGTGCATAACCCTTTGCAACAAGCCTAGCCTTATACCTGTCAACTGTTCCATCAGGTTTACGCTTCAGCTTGTATACCCACTTTATGCCTATGGCCTTCTTGCCAGGAGGCAAGACACATAAAGACCATGTACCATTCTTCATTATAGCATCATATTCAGATTGCATAACAGCCATCCAATTTTCTAAATTTTGTGCTTCATCAAACGAAACAGGCTCATTCTCATCACAGAGACTAGATGCAGCCATAGCATAGCAATCTGATGCAAAAGAGGCACTATGGGAGCCTCGTCGAGTACGATATGACAGAGGTGCATCTAATTTGCTGTCACACAAAGTCTGCACCAGCCATTTTGGCATAGTTTTTGCCTCCTCAATATCAGCTCTCTCATCAACAAGTGCATCATGTAAATCTGCATCAGAAATGGGATGATATGCATCATCACGTGAAACCTGCAAAGGCTGAGACGTTGCCTCATTAGGACCAGGAGTAGATTGTCCACCTGTAAAAAGAGGCATCAAAGTATCATACATGTTCGGAGCTAACAGATGTCTCCTTAGTACATGAAAGCAATGGATGAATAGCATCTTCCACAAAAACAACATCACGGCTAACCAGAATGCGTTTAGTATGTGGATGATACAGACGATAGCCTTTACTTTCAGAACTGTACCCAACAAAAATACATTTTACTACTTTATCATCCAATTTTCTGCGATGTTGTTCAGACACTAATGCATATGCCAAACAACCAAAAACACATAGATGAGCAATAGAGAACTTGCAATCATGCCAAGCCTCATATGGAGTAATAGATTGCAATGCTTTAGTGGGACACCTGTTCAGTACATATGTTGCACACATGATGGCCTCAAGCCAGAAACTATGTGGTAGAGCCTGACTCTTAACCATACACCTCGCCATCTCCATTAGTGAGGTGTTCTTTTGTTCAGCAACTCCATTCTGTTGAGGTGTATACAGCACTATACACTGGTGTTTTATCCCACGTTCAGCCAAAAATGCATTAAAATCAGAAGACATATATTCCCCCCCTCGATCAGAACGGAGGGTGCCCATTTTACATGCTGACATATTTTCAGCCAAAACCAAAAACTGTTTGAAGCACATGAACACTTCGGACTTTGCCTTCAATGGATATACCCATGCATGCCTGGAAAAATCATCAATGAAAGTCACGAAGTAAAGATAATTCCCAAAAGAAGGAGTCTGCATAGGACCACAGACAT
Source organism: Ceratopteris richardii (assembly GCA_020310875.1). Classification (NCBI taxonomy): domain Eukaryota; kingdom Viridiplantae; phylum Streptophyta; class Polypodiopsida; order Polypodiales; family Pteridaceae; genus Ceratopteris; species Ceratopteris richardii. The sequence goes on along the minus strand of CM035421.1, from coordinate 183,487,373 downwards.
CACTATGTACAAGCTGCAATTTCTGAGTAGCCCGAACTGAACCATCTTTTGGAAAGGACGAACGCTGCATTTTGCCCAAAATACAGCCTTCACAAGTTTTCCAGGTGTCTCAAGTTTGGGCAAAGAGGACACCATTTCAGATTTTTGCAAGCGTAGCAAACTAGCACAATTCAGATGACCAAAGCATGCATGCCAAAGCTTTGCATCTGACATAGCCTGAGAATCATTTACCGCACATGCCAATTCATTTACAGATCTTTCATAGTCTATGAGCTTATATAGCCCACGACATAAAATGCCAGAAGCAATAATCACATCACCATTTGATAGATCATGAACTGTACACCTGTCATCAACAAATTTCACAACCAAGCCAATCTTGGCTAATGCAAAAACTGATAACAGGTTCTTCTTGATCCCTGGCACAAATAAAGCATCTGCCAAAGTGAAAGAACTACCATCAGCAGTAGTCAAAATGATCTTACCAACTCCCATAACAGGATAAGAGGAGTTGTTGGCGCATCTAACAGTATTCCCTGTAGGGGCAGGCTCGAGTGAAGAGAAGAAACTGCGTTGCGAGGTAATATGTTTGGTCGCCACACTGTCAAAGTACCAAACATCTGAGTCTACTACAGACATGCACTGCTCATGAGAAGATGGGTCAAAACTGGAGACAGTATTAAACGCCCATTCTTCTTCCTGCACAAGGTTAGCAGACTCTGTTTTTGGTGTAGAGGCCTCTGCAACAACCATTCCAGCCTCCTTTTTCTTTGCCTCTTTAGCAGCTAGTTTTGGACAGCTCTTTATGATATGATCATTCCCTTTACAGTACTTACAAAACAATTTCTGCTTTTCAGATTTCTTCTCATCTTTATCTTCCCTTCGAATATGCAGAATTAGCAGATTTCTTCTTACTAGTTGAAGAGCTCCATTTTCCTTTGCCCTTCTGACTAGCCAGGAAAGCTTGATCTACAACTCGCATAATGGACCTGTTCTACCTGGACTGATCTTCCTGCAACAAAACAGAGACTAACTCCTCAAATGATAAGGCATTCGGATTGCCTTTCATCATCAACCGAAGAGTAGATGCAAAACTCTGATATGAATCAGGAAGACCATTCAGAACGGTCTGCACAAGTGAGCTATCTGGTATAACCTCATCAGCAAAAATCAACTGTTCCTTCAAGTCTTTGATCTTCGTTAGGAAACTGTCCATAGAATCACCTTCATTCATGTGCTCACTCTCCAACTGTTTTCGGAGGTAAGCAACACGAGCCTCATTCCTAGCTTGGTACAATGTGGTAAGTGTATCCCAAGCATCCTTAGCTGTTCTGCAAGAGAGAATGTGAGGAATAATGGCATGTTTGACAGACAAAGCTATCAATGCATGTGCCTGGGCATCTTTGCCATCCCAACGAATCTGCTCTGCAGTAGGTGCAGCAGAAACAGAAGCACGAACAAGAATCTGCACAATATCATCTTCGACACCATCTCCATCAGCTCCAGCACCTGTATTTGCAGTACCTGTAGTCACAGGTGTAACAGGACGTCTTTCAACACCCTGCACAATGTTCCACAGTCCTTTTGCAACCAATACATGTCGCATCATATAAGCCCATAATCGGTAGTTGGTACCATCCAACTTATCCTCAACAGCCAACATACGAAATACATCACTGCTTTCAGCCATGGCCGATGACTAAAATACCTTGATGCAAAAAATTGATTGTATCTCAAAAAGTTGAACAGAATTGCCCAGACAAATTCTGCTAGACCTGTAGCAGACTTCGAGATGCTTGCAAATAGAAACTGGTATATACCTTTGGCACAAAAAGACGAAATAGCCTTCACAAGCGCTACAATAGTGCCTTCGGAGGCCGAAACGAGCTCAGATTGCAATTTCGGTACCACAAAGTGAAGCTATTTTGATCTCTGAAACACCTTGAGTATACGTACCAAATTTCGTGCGATTTTGATACTGTAACCGGAGAGGTGTAGACGACGCCCTAGATGAAGCAGCGACCTGCTCTGATACAAATTGTTGGAGTTATATGTCTGCGGAAGCACGCGAACAGCACAAGGAAGAAGAAGAAGCTTGGAGCACAATACACAAGACTGAATGTATTACTAGAGAATGTACAAAAATAAGTAGCCCGTTAGGGCAATAGGCGTATATACAAGCCGGGGGAAAAAAAAACCTCCTAAAGAGGGAAAAAAGTGCCCTGGCGGTCCTAGAGTGTTCACACACATCACTACCTAAATATATCAACAAGATATGCTGATAAAAAGTTTGGATGGACCAAAGTTACAAAGGTTTAAAGAGATGACAGGTATAAAGAAGGTGCAAATAACCACAATTGATGATTGAGGGGGAGCTGTTGGAGCAGGACAATCACCAATGGATGATTACATGAAGACTAAGAATGAAGAAGTGAAGGAAAGATTCAAGCTCAAAGCATGAAGTCAATTGAAGAATGAGGAACAAATGATTTGTACATCTATGTATAATAGCTTTGGAAAAACACTTCAAACATAATTGATGTAGTGATGAGTTTATACTCACATGTATATATAAACTCATGTATAGTCGTAATATAGAAAAGAGATGAGGAATAGATGAAAAAGTAGTCAATAGATTTCAAGGATCTCAAGAGATAGATGTGTAGAGAGTTTTCTCATGAGTTAGCGACTGGTCTCTCCTAGAATTCTCTCAGCCTGATTATGTGGATCAGGAAATCTTTTGTACACATCTAATCGAGAAGCTAATCAAGATATGACAAAAGTTTGATGATCTAATTATCTTCAAGTTGTGTGTATGACAAGTAGGAACATTCATATGTAGAAGTCTACAAGTGTTCTCAGAATCGCGCATTTTGTTGCTTAAAAGATTTTATTGGATCTCAGTTATCAGTGTAAATTTTTTTATGTTTGAGCATTGAAAATCTAAGTTAGAAGGTAAGGAAGCTTTGTTCAAAAGCATTTAGCAAAATGGGTTAGATTTTGAGAGAAATCAACTTAAGAAGTTGACCATGTCAAAGTCGCCATTTTTGGAAGCCAGTTTCTGACATAGGTTTGATCGAAGTGATCAAATAAGGAATCTAATAGTTCTTTTGAAGAACTAATGGTCATTTTGATTGCACAAAGGGATATGAACATGTGGTATCATTTGAATGAATAAAATCGAAGTCATATGTAGAGATTGAAGTTCATTTTTGAAACAGACTCTTGAAGCTGAAGAAAACTTCATACAGAGAAGTATTTCTTAATACATATGAAAGATAATATGAATTTTGTGTAAAGTTTGGTTTATTCTTGATATAGCGGAGTTCTTAAATCAAGATAGATCAGACATTTGGAGAATTAAAGGTCTCCAGCAAAGATGTCAACTATAAGGACAATCATTGCTATTGCAGCATCAAAAGGATGGACATTAAGTCAACTGGACATAAAGAATGCATTTTTTAATGGATACATATCTGACGAAGTATACATGGAGCAACCTCAAAGGTTTTCGAACGTCAGGTATCTAGATTATGTCTGCGGACTGAGAAGAGCACTTTATGGCTAAAGCAAGCTCCAAAAGCCTCGAACTATAGGCTTGTGAAGTATCTAAATGATCTTGGATATCAAAGTTCAAAGGCAGATGCAAGTCTACTTATCAAGAGAACAAATGAAGGTATAATCTACATTTGTATTTATGTAGATAACATTATAATTACAGGTACCTCAAATGAAGGAATCATGGAGGTGAAGAGGTTGCTTGAAAGAGAATTCAAAATAAGTGATCTAGGAAAATTGTCATATTTTCTTGGAATGGAAATCACTTATGCAGATCACGGCATATATATATCACAAGAAAAGTATCTTCTGAACCTGTTGAAGAAGTTTAACATGGAGAATTGCAGAGAAGCTTCAACTCCACTTGAAGTAAATCATAAACTTAGAAAGTATGATGGTGCAGATTTTAAAGACATAAGGAAGTATCAATCATTAGTGGGAAGTTTAATTTATGCTACACCAACAAGACCTGATCTCATTTATGGAGTGGGAGTCCTCTCACAATTCATGCATTGTCCAAAGGATCAACATTGGATTGCAGGTCAAAGAGTTCTCAAATATATAAAGGAAACTATGAAGGATTATATTATCCTTTTACTTCAGACATAAAGTTGGGAGCATACAGTGACTCAAATTGTGCTAGAAGTCAAGATGATGAAGATCAACGCATGGATACATGGTGTATATAGGTGATAAGCTTGTAAGTTGGTGTTCAAAGAAGCAACATACAGTGGCATTATCATCAATAGAAGTAGAGTACAAAGGACTTGTGGAAGCAACTAAAGAATTAGTGTGGATGCAGACCTTATTCAAAAGCTTGGGCATTGATCAAGGTATACCTATCATATTTGGAGATAATATGAGTTCATTGTATCTTTCAGTAAACCCAATATTTCATGCAAGAACAAAGCATATAGAGATTCAGTATCATTTCCTGAGAGAAAAAGTAATGGAGAAAGAACTTGAAGTGGTATATACTCCTACAAAAGATCAGATAGCAAGTATTCGAACAAAAAGCTTGGATGGAGTGAAGACAAGTAGATTCAAATGAATGGTAGAAATAAAAGAGAAGAAGGATATATATGAAGATATTGGATGATGCTAATTAGTGATTGAGGGGGAGTTGTTGGGGCTTCACTCACTAGTTAGACAATGAAGACAATAAGACGACAACTAGAAGAAGAAGGAAGTTAGACATTCAGAAACCTATGCCTATGTGAATGGACAAATTGACAACTGCAATATGGTATAAACTAGAGAATCAATTCTATTAGCAGAATCCCTGAGATTACATGGTTCTTGATTTTGAGAGCATACAGATCAGTTGTTATATAAGTTCATCTGGCGGAGCAGTTACAGATAGAGAGAGAGATAGATAGAGAGAGTGAGAGAAGATGAAAGTAGAAGGCATTATAGACAAGAAGAGAGAGATACAGACTATATCATAATGTAGAATATAGTAGATGCAGACTGAGTGTAATATAGTACTTCCTTGACATTCCTTGGCCTAGGTAGCTCTGCTATGGCTCTCAATTTCTCTTCATCAGTGGATATGCCATTCTTTGACACTATGTGTCCTAGAATCTTGCCTTGCCTGACCATAAAGACGCACTTTTCTGGGTTCAGGCAGACTTGATATTCTCTACATTTGTCAAAGATTTGTCTGAGTTCGGGAATATGGGTTTGCCTAATGTTGGAATGAGCACAAAGATCATCAACATAGACTTCTAAGTGCTTCCTCAGGAACTCTTTAAACACATGGCACATCAGCCTTTGGAAGGTAGCTGGTGCATTGGTTAGCCCAAATGGCATTACTCTAAAGGCAAAAATGCCCCATTCAGTGGCAAATGCCGTCTTATGCTGATCTTTTGGAGCTATGGCTACTTGATTGTAGCCCGAAAATCTATCGAGGAAGTTGTACACTTCTTTGCCTGCTACTCTTTCTAAGAGATGCTCTGTGATAGGAAGCGGATAGTTATCTCGAATTGTGGCTGCATTAACCTTCTTCAAGTTAATGCACACACGCAGCTTTCCGTTTTTCTTGGGCACCACTACAATGGCGGATACCCACTCAGTGTGCTCAATTTCATAGATAAATCCAGCTTCAACCAGTCTATCTATCTCCTCTTTGATCTTGGCAGCATAATTATCATTGTATGTATATGGCTTTTGCTTAGAGGGTTTGGCATCTGAGGTCATGGGGATAGTGTGTGAGCATTTGTCTGGATCAACACCCTTCAAATCCTTGTAACTCCAAGCGAACACATCTCTGTATTCTCTTAGCAAGGCTATTAACGCATGCTCTTCTTCCTCTGTTAGGTCATGGCCTATGTACGTGCATCTCTCCTCTCCTTCTTCTAGGGCCACTACTATTTTTTTGGTGGTTTCTTTGTTATCATAGGCCTCTCCTGTTTGTGCCTCACGTTTAGGCATTCTTGTCATGACCCTTCTGTCATCTATCTCATACTTCTTAAAATTTTCTGGGACCTCAAACAAAGATTCCTCCTCTTCTTGTGTGACTTCTTTCTTCTTCCTTTTCTTTCCTTCTTCCTTAGGGGTTACATGTGTGGCTAGCCTTACGTCTTTGGTAAGCTCTCCGTGCCTCTGGGGTTGAAATTCTACTTCATAGAAGTATTCTTCATCTGATGCAAAAGGTGGGTCCATAATGATTGACTCTAGATCGGAGTCGCTCGCATCTTCAAATGCATCAGGGCTAGGTTCGCATTCTTCTAAAACTGCATCTCCCATGATTGGCTCTATTGAAAAGACTGAAATGTCATAGCCATCCTCATCACAATGAGGTGTCCACTGCTCTTCATTGATGGCTACATCCATTGTTGCTAGGATTTCTGCCCAGCCATGGGGTTCAAATTCCTCATCAGGAAAGACTACAGGTGCATAGGCTGGGTCTTGAATTGATCTATGGTTTTCTTTTGCACCTACCTCTCTGGCTTTCTCTCTCTTCTCTTCTTCTACTGCTACCTTACACATCCATAAGTGGGTGTCTTCATGCATCCACGAGGATCCAGATTCTATGGAATGCACAGACTCAGTCTCATCTTTGGCTCTATGGATGGGGTTCCATTGGATAGGAGGGACATCTCTATGAGAGTAATCCTTAAGATTGACTTTGGTTGTAACACCTAGATGTTGCAAATACAAGGAATTGGTTCCCCAATCCTGGACTACTTGCAATTGCCGCATAAATGGCCTTCCCAAAATCATCTCATAGGCTTGATTTTTGCTAAAGTCACAGATAGCAAATGTGTGCTCAAACTCTACACCACAAGTAGTGAGAGTTATCCCCTCGAGTAGTCCTAAGGGTCTTTCTATGTGCCTGTCAGCCATCTGCAATTTCATTCTCGTTGGCCTGAGAGCTGGCTTGCCCCATCGTTTCCATAAGGAAGTGGTAACAATTGCAACTCCTACACCTGAGTCCAAGATGGCCTTGGTTGTGTATCCCTAATGCGTGATGGGGAGATATGTGTTTCCCTCTTCGCCCTCACTCATGTCTCCTATCTTGTCTAAGGGTATTTCTGGTACTGTTCTCTGGGATCCTACCTGGGAACGAGGTTTTGCTATCTCAGGCACTTGATTGGCTACATGTTTCCACACTTCTGGTCTAACCTTAAGCAGCTCTTCCAAAGTGAGATTGCACTGCACTTTGGTGTTCTTCACTACCTCTGTGTTCCTAGGTATGACTGAATCTTCGTTTCTTACCATGACTGTAGGTGCTCTCATACAGGTGGACTTTGCCTCCCATGGGCCTATGAAATGGGGTAGTTCTTGTAAAGAATTAGACTCGAAGTCTAATCTTTCTTGAGATTGGGGACTCTCCTGCAGCTCCATAAATGGAAGGAAGGTCTTGTGGGAATTGATCGTGTGTGTCATCCACAAGTTCAATGGGAGGAGGAACTTCACTCTCTTTAGCCCATTTCTCTTCTTGAATCTCTCGCAAGAATTCTGGTGTGTATCGATTCATAGAAGAAGAGGTGTCTGGTTCAGTGGAGTTAGGCACATAAGCTTCAGGCACATAGGCTTTCTGGGTAGGAAGACCTGCTCTTTCACTAGCCTTGTCATGGTGTTGAGGGGCGGGTTCCTTTTGTGATTGTGCAATTAGATTCTCTATTCTTTCTAGGGAGGGGGGGTTGTCTGGTTCAGTGGAATTGGGCACATAAGCTTTCGGTGGGGGATGGGTCATGTTTTTGCTTGCTTTATCTCTTTCTTGATTTTTTTCTTCCTTGGCAGATCTTGCAATTATGCCCTCTAACTTCTCTAGAAGTCCATCCAAGTGTAATTGCGTCTTGGCTGAGCCCGAGTAATTGAAAAGGCGACTGGCTTCAAACATAGTCTGAGCCAATGCGACCATTTTCGCGCAAAGCTTGGTTCTTTCTATCTCTAGGTCAGCTCTGGGGTAGCACTTGTCATGATCCGTTACATTTGGCCCTTCTTGGATTCTGGCCTGATATGCTCTAAGCATCATGTCTATGTCTTCAGGAGTGGGATCAGCTAATACTCATCCTGCTCGGGGTGGTGGGTGGGTTACGTGGGGTGTATTAGAGGGTGGAGGGATGGAGGGTGATGAGGATGGTAGCGGTGGGAATGTGTGAGAGTGCGGTTGAGATGTGATCTCTATGATTTTGGCCTTGGTTTCTCGTAGACTTTCCTCAAGTTCACTCATCTTTTTTGCCCATTGCCTTTTCATACGTTCACGGCTATCTCTCCAAGCTCTTGTACTCTTCTTATTTTGGCTCTCAGTATCGCTAGCGTCTGGGCTCTTTTCCTGACCAACACCTTGGTTTGGTTGTAGTGCTTGGGCTCTTGTGATCACTTGCACAGGTGCAGTGGAAGTCACACTCCCTGTGGAGTCTACAACTAACCCAACAACATTGATAGGAGTGATTTTAGGCATGTTATTAGGGTTCTTTGGCAATCTCGTAGGAGATGCTCTTTTTTGCAGTCTTGACAGAAACCCTGAATTGTCACTGGTTGGGGTTGTGTAGAGGCAAGCAGTGGACAATCACGTATAAGGTGATCTCCCTGACATCTAAAGCATGGTCCTCTAGGGAATGGGGGCCGTACCTGCCTAGGTTGAGGTCTAGAGTTGGGGTTTGTGTACAAGACATTAGCATACTCAGGCTCCCCACTATTTTCACTTGGGTCCTCATAATAGTATGACTCCTTATGCTCGGGTGACTGCATGTAGTAAGCCTGTGGGCTATCAATATGTGTGGAGTCAAAACTATGGTCACTTGGATCACTGTCTGATAGCAATGGGGTGACTGGGACTATGGCTCTGTTCGGATTTTCTTCAGCAGATGCATATTTCACTGGGATCACATTGGTTGGAGCAAGGAGTTGCTGCACTAGGACTGGTTGAGGTCTCTGCTACCCTTGATAAGGTGGCTGATAAGTTTGCTGTGGTCTGTTGTATTGTTGTGGTGGGTACTGATTCTGGTATCTACCCTGTCGTGGATATGGCTGAGGGTAATTTTGCCTAACAGTTTGTTTGTTATATGGGCAGTCTTGTGCAGTGTGGTTGGTGTACCTGCGCTCTATGGTGCAGTACTGGCTACTAGGATTCGCCTGGGGTTGGGCCATAATGGGACATACATTTGCCATATGGTCACCGCCACAAGTGTAACACCGCTTAACTGGGGCAAATCTCGGAATTTGTTTGCTAGAGACACCTAGTTTTTGAGCTACCTTCTCTGCAAGTTCCTCAATGGATGTGGATTGACCAGATGTGAGGCTACTAGAGCTATCAGAATCCTTTGTAGATTTTTGATAGTTCTAATTCCTCACCTAGATTGTCCTCAATGTCTATGCACATGCACACGCACTCTTCTATCGTTCTGGGGTCCTTCAGATACACATATGACCTGAGCTTGGTGCTCAACAATCCATCTAAGAACAAGGCCACTTGTTTGGCTGGTGTGGGTAACTCCGGCATCGGGCATCTCTCCAGGTACTGCCTAAATCTTCTTCCAGCTAGTCTGACCGTCTCTTGAGGTGTTTGTTTGAAGCTATGAATTAGTGAGGACGTGTTGTGCCTGATTCCACTCTTAGAAAACTCAATAATAAATGCCTCTAAGAGCTGGTCAATGTTTCTGAAATGCCTCTCGTTTAGTGGTTGAAACCACGTAAGGGCAGTGTTCCTAAGGGTTAGAACAAAAGCATTATATTGTGTGAATAGGTCCTCTACCTGTTCAGCTTTCAATACTTGCCGAAATTCTGCCACATGGTCATAAGGATCTCCAGTGCCATCGAAGTAATTCTTCATGGACTTCACCAGTTGAGTTGGTCACAGGGTCCTAGTGTGTTCTCTCGGCCTTGGCAAAGGAAAATCGTCAGCATTCCTTTGATTCCATGGGGTTCTATGTCCCTCAGGTTCCAATCTATTCCTTTCCATTCCCGTTCTTTCTCTTCCCAGGGAGTTGGCAAAACTTACCTCAGGTTTGTCTCTACTTCTATCTCTTTGAGCTCCATGAGCTTGGGAGGTCCCAGCTCCTTGGTGACTGTATGACACATTAGTCCGAGGTTGGGGAAAAACAAATTCACCCTTCCATGTGTAGGCATGTCTGCCATGCTCGGTGACCACGAAGATCCTCTCTGATGTATTGTCTAGGTAGGTGACTTTGCCTGGGCTATCAGGGTCTTTAAACTCATAGATTGTGAGGGCACTCACTTCCTGTGGTTGAGCAGATTTATATCTCCAAAAAGCCTCATCGGTTTCTCGGTTTAAAAGCAAGTCTATGCTTTTATTATCCTGTGGGATCCACTCTGGAGTCATGATTCTGGTCAAGACAGATTTACCACGGGGGGTTCTTGGCTCTCTCTCTAAGTTCCCTTGCTCTATATCACCCATGTCGGTCTCCGCAATCACATTTCCAAACTCATCAGTTCTATCAGGAAGAGTGGTGACTACATATATAGTCCCCTCTTTATCTAGGTATGCTCCATTCTCAAACTTGACTACTGGGTGGTCTAATCCATGGGGTTGATCGGGGTTCTTAATCTGGACCACCGATCTTCTCAGGCCATCTTCATAGATGCGAGCACCTAGACGATTAGTCCTGATGTATTCCAGTTGAGTCTTGTAAGGTCCTTCTGGCTTTTCTAGATAAGCCAACCCTGAACTACCTACTGGTCTCTCCATGTTATAGGACATCTCAGAATCACTTGTTTCTGATCTGGGAGTGTATGGGTAATCACTCAACTGTTGGGCCCAAGACCTAGCAGTGTGATTGACACTAGCTTCAGAAGATCTGAGGCTTTGTCTGTCTCGGCCTAAGTGTCTGCCTGATCTAAGGTTCATATGCCTGATTTATCTACCCCCTTGGACCCAAGCACACTGTCGTTGCAGGTTAATTTGCACCAATCACTTTGTTCTTTTGAGTTGAATATTATGTTTATGATCTTGTCTGAAATCGCGTCGTCAGGAGTACTTAAGTGAATTTCGCACTTGATAAGTGATCGACTCCAGTTTACCTTTTGTCCCTTAAGGTTTTCGCACTTAAGACCTACTTAACTCTTGCACTTGGTTGATTAATTCTCTTGGACTTGATTCGTGCCTAACGTTGCCCTAATTAATTACCACACCTAAGTCGTACTTAGCCTAGGCTAGGAATTGACAAAGGAGGGTTGAGAGATCTTCCAACCTCAATTAGCTGGTTGACCAGACTGCTACACAAGCCCAGGAAGCCTTCTCCCAAGCTTGGTACTCACCCTTGCTAGCTTGCTTTGGATTGCCTTGAGTGCACACAATGTTCCTGCAAAAGCTCACCAGTCAGTATAGCTCTATTACCACAAGTAATTGAAAGACACACATCAATATTTTCAGTCCCCCCTTGAGTAACTCACTGTACCCCCTCAATCTTAGGACCACCTAGTCTCACCTAAAGGCCAACTTGAAAATACATGTTCTAAAACTCCACGTATGATTCTACAAAAAACCAGTCGAGGTCCACGTAGGATTTTCAACAAGCTTTCCAACGAGACCAAAGTCTCATCAATCGGAGTTCGTATGGTGAAGTTATGACCATTCAGGCACTTAGGGGTCCAAACAGGCTCTCAGGGTTCAGGAAATTCCTCCCTGGTTTCTAGGTCTTTTGCCCACTCCTAAGGCTCTCACATCCTCCCAATGTGTCCAAGATTAAACCCAAAGATACCTCAATTCAGTCAATTAATTTACTCTAAATTTTCATGCGTTAAGCCCATGTATCGCGATAGGTCGGGTCGAGGTGTCGCGATAGCTTGTGAGGTGTCGCGATACGTCGTGAGGTGTCGCGATACGTCGTGAGGTGTCGCGATACTCCCAAGTGTCACGATAGGTCGTGAGGTGTCGTGATAGCTCGTGAGGTGTCGCGATAGCTCGTGAGGTGTCGCGATACTCCCAAGTGTCGCGATAGGTTGTGAGGTGTCACGATAGGTCGTGAGGTGTCACGATAGGTCGTGAGGTGTCGTGATACTCCGAGGTGTCGCGATAGGTCGTGAGGTGTCGCGATACTCCCAAGTGTCACGATAGGTCGTGAGGTGTCGCGATAGCTCGTGAGGTGTCGCGATACTCCCAAGTGTCGCGATAGGTCGTGAGGTGTTGCGATAGGTCGTGAGGTATCGCGATACTCCGAGGTGTCGCGATAGGTCGTGAGGTGTCGCGATACTCCCAAGTGTCGCGATAGGTCGTGAGGTGTCACGATAGCTCGAGCTTGACGCCTTGAGACCTGTGCAGAGGAAATCCGTACCTGCTGAGCTTGCTGCAGATGATGATGAAGCTGAAGCCTGCAAGAAACATGCAAAAACACACAAAAACAAGCACACACACTCGCTCTCTCTCAAACTCGCACACAACAAATGAGGGGAATGACAAGGAAGAGGGAATATGTAGTGGAGAAGGAGGTGGAGGTGGAGATGGAGAAGGAGGTGAAGATGGAGATGGAGATGGAGAAAAATCAGAAATTTACCGACTACTTACCATTCCAACGCGTCCTCTCTACATCTTACCATCACACGCTCGTCCTCAAAGCTCGAATCCCCGGCAACGGCGCCAAAATTTGGTGTAGCTCAGTGATGAGTAGCACCTCCTTTAATGTCAATCCGGGAAGACATGAGGATGGTATGAAGACCTCGAGCAAGTGAAGGCACAAATGTGTGAGTGAGAAGCACACTAACATGCACACACATACACACACACGCACACACGGCAAGAACAAAGAGAGTAAGACAATGGAATCACTTCTATTGCAACAAAGTTCTCATACAAGCTCAAAACTACAAGAAGCTCTCCCAAAAATGAGCTCTCTAGCTCAATTTATAGTTTTTGCCTAGCTTTGGCCCTGTCTAGACCTAGTGTCCGGCCTAGTTAAAAATTAGGTTCCAGGGTTTATTTGAGGGCTCAAACAAGATCTAAAAAATATGAAAATTGGCAGGCAACTACTTCTAAGGCTCCTCAAGCTCGAGGACACCTCGGCTTGTACAAAACGGAGCTACAAAAAGGTGAAAATGGTATTTACAGGGGTTTTTAGTGATGAGAATCACTTTAAAATGATGCAAGGGTTTTGAAAAAAATGAAGGGTTGCCTTAGTGCTAGATCTGCATGTGTGTCCGTACTTGCTTCTTCTCGTATACTGTCAACATATATGTATATGTATATGTATATGTACATGTATATGTATATGTATATGTATATGTATGTGTATGTGTATATGTATATGTATATGTATATATATGTGTATATGTATATGTATATGTATATGTATGTGTATATGTATATGTATATGTATATGTATATGTATATGTATATGTATATGTATATGTATATGTATATGTATATGTATGTGATTGGGAGAAGGGATAACTTTAACCACTTGTGGGGTAGAGTTTGAACACACATTTTCTATATGTGTCTTTGGTAAAAATAATGTCTATGAGATGATCCTAGGAAGACCCTTCCTACAACAACTGCAAATAGTGCAAGATTGGGGATTCAACTCCTTGTACTTGCAGCATCGAGGGGTCAGAACCAAGGTCAATCTCAAGGATTATACCTTTAGAGATGTACCACCCCTACAGTGGAGTCCTATCCACAAGGTGCAAGAAGATTTAATCTCTGTGCATTCTGAAAGTTCTTCTGATCCATCGTGGATGCATGAAGATACTCATTTTTTGATGTGTAAGGTCGCAGAGGAAGAAGAAAGATGCCTAAAAGCTAGAGAAGAAGGAACATCTCAAGAAGTCAGTCTAGTTAGATACCCGGCCTACACATTAATGATTTTTCCAGATGAGGAATTTTCGCCTCATGGTTGGGCAAAAATCTTAGCTACCATGGACATTGTTGTCAATGAAGAACAATGGATGCCTTATTGTGATGAGGAGGGTTATGATATTTCATTGTTCAGGTGTGAACCATTGCTAGAAGAATGTGACTCTAATGAGGTCATAGAAGAAGAGGATGATGATGATCTAGAATCCATTGTGATGGATAGTTACTTTGACTCAGATGAGCACTATTAGAAAATGTAGGAGTCTATACCCAAAAAGAAGAAGAAACTCTCACAAGCATTAAAACTATAAATTCGAGGGAGGAAAGTGAAGGTAGTCAAAAGAAAAAGAAAAGTAATGAAACACGAAGAGGAGGAATCATTGTTTGAAGTACCAAAGAATTTAAGAAATATGAAGTTGAATACCAAAAAATTTTGATACGAATTCCTGAGAGAGAGGCCATCACAGGAGAAGCATATGATAATAAAGAAAAAACCAAAAAAATTGTAGTAACCATTGAAGAGAACAAAGGACGATGTACGTACATAAGAGAAGAAGGAGTAGAGCTTGTAGATTTTATTAAGGGAGTAGATCTATAGAGACCTGAAGGGAGTAGATCTAGAAATATGCTCTCATACAATCCCCATGAAAGTTGATGACAAGCCCACCAAATAGAAGCGCTACACATATAATGACACTTATGCAGCCAAAATAAAAGAAGAAATTGACAAATTGATTGAAGCTAGATTTATCTATGAGATTGAGCACATAGAATGGGTGTCCCCCATTGTAGTGGTGCCCAAGAAGAACGAAAAGTTGTGAGTGTGTATTAACCTTAAAAAGGTTAATGCCGCTACGATCAGAGATAGCTATCCGCATCCAATCACTGAACATTTATTGGAGCATGTTGCAGGCAAGGAAGTTATAGCCTCCTTGATGGATTTTTAGGTTCCAACCAAGTAGCCATTGCCCCAGAAGATCAACATAAGACTGCTTTTGCCATCGAGTGGGGAATCTTTACATTTTGTGTGATGCCACTTGGACTCACCAATGCACGTGCAACATTCCAAATGCTCATGTGTCATGTGTTCAAAGAGTTCTTGTGAAAGGGATTAGAAGTATATATGGATGATTTATGTGCTCATTCCCAAGAAAGAGGACACCACATCCTCGAACTTACACAAATATAGTGTAGAGAGTATAGAGTCTGCTTGAACCCAGAAAAGTGTGTGTTCATGGTACGTCAAGGCAAGATCTTAGGTCATATTATTTCTAAGAATAGAATATCAACAGATGAGGACAAAATCAAAGCCATAGCAGAGTTGCCAAGGCCAAGGAATGTTAAGGAGGCACAAGCATTTATGGGCCATTATGGATATTATTGTAGGTTTATCCACATGTATGCAATCATAGCTAAACCTATTTATGCCCTTTTTATGAATTTTTAGTGGAACGATGAATACGAAAATTCCTTCAATGAGCTAAAAAAAATTTATGCACAGCACCAATATTGACCACTCCTTATTGGAATAAACCATTCCATGTACACGTGGATGCTTCCAATCATGCAATAGGATGTGTGCTAGCACAACCCACAGGTGAAGGGAATCTAGATTTGCCTATAGCTTATGCTAGCAAACAATGAAATGCAGCCGAATGAAACTATACAACAACGGAAAGAGAAGGCTTAGGCATGGTATATGCTGTGAAGAAGTTTAGACACTATCTATTGTCCAACAAGTTCAAGTTTTGCACTGATCATCAAGCTTTATTGTATTTGGTCAATAAACCTTAAAATATAGGATGCTTAGTAAGATGGTTCCTCTTACTAATGGAATATGACTTCGAAGTTGTTGTTAGGAAAGGTAGAACCCACCTCAGGGAAGATCATCTTTCTTGCATCACATCAAGAGAGCCACCACAAGGAGTGTCTGATGAACTCTCTAATGCTTATCTGTCCAATTTAGAAGTTGTACCTAAATGGGCAAATAATTTGGTACCTATCCTAACCTTTAGACCCGCAAATAAGAATGTGAAGATGAACAAGGATGAAATTGTAAGGTCACAAAAATACCAAATATTGGCAGGAAGTATGTACAAACAAGATACAAAGGGTGTACTAGCTTGTTGTGTCAAGGAGGATGAACATAGCAGTTGATTGCAAAAAGCCCATGAAGGATTGGAAGGAAATCACTATTCGAAACAACAAACATTGAAGAATCTAAAACGTTTAGGATTGTATTGTCCTAGTATGGACAAAGAAATACATGAGTGGATTAAGACTTGTCCAGTGTGCCAGGAGAGACCCCCACTGGTGTATGCTACCTTTTATCACATGTCATTCATTCCAAAATGGAGTGCCCCTTTGGTAGAATTTATGAAATCGTGAACACTACCTAGCGAGGCTAGTCTAGCAAGAAAATGAAGCATGGAGCAAGAGGCCCAAGACTACGCCTTAGTAGGAGGCAACCTATACCAAAAAGGCAAAGATGGTTACTTAAGATTGTGCGTTCATGAATCAAACTATTTGAAAGTCTTAGAAACAGCACATAGCAGTGTTGTAGGTGGACACTTTGGGCCTGATCGAGTAATTAAGACCATTCTATTCTTAGGACTTTGGTGGCCCACTCTTCATATGGATGCACATACCTATATGAGGAGATGTGACACATACCAACGTGCACAATATCCAATAAGAAAAGACAAGATGTCTTTGAGGCCAATGATGGGAGGACGTGCATTCTCAAAGTGAGGTATAGACTTTGTAGGCCCTTTTAACCCCCCAACTAGAAACTCCCATGCACATTATTGTAGCCACATATTACCTTACAAAGTGGGTAGAAGTCAAATCCATGACAAAGAATGATGCTCAAATGATGGCTAAGTTCTTATTTGATAATGTGTTCACCAGATACAAGTTACCAATAGAGTTAGTAAGTGAAAGAGGTATGAACTTCTTGAACGAAGTCATTGAAAACCTTCTCCAAGAATTCTTGGTGATACATAAGAAATCTGCCCCCTATCATCCACAAGCTAATGGACAAGCCGAGAGCACAAATAAGATCCTATGTAATGTATTGACAAAATTGGTAAATAATAAATGCTCTCATTGGGATAAACAACTTCATCATGCTATTTGGGCTTATTGAGTTGCCTACAAAGCGGTACTCAATGCCACCCCATTTCAGATGGTCTTTGGACAGAATGTTGTATTACCATATACTTCTTGATCCCCACTTTAAAAGTAGCACAAGAACACGAGCGGAATGGGCATGAGTTGTCCTCTAGGATATTTGACCTAGAACGCTTAGGTGAGACACGGCTACGAGCAACAGCAGGCATCTATCCTACAAAGAAAAGATAGAAGGCATACTTTGATGCACACATCAAGGATAAAGGTTTGAAAGAAGGAGACCTAGTGTTGGTTTATACACTAAAGCAGCGTGCCTATAAATTAGAAAAATGAGGATATGGACCCATGGTATAGAATTTCAACTAGCGGTGCGATTCAATTGGCCACTCTAGAAGGTGACATCTTGCCAAGCTATATTAGTGGATGCCGTGTCAAGCTCTATCACTAACCTCTTAGTGAGGATATGCTAATGAGACTCAACACTGCTAAGAAGAACCCCAAGTGTGCACTTCTTTGTGCGCAACGGGCTACTCTAAGCCCTCCTCTCGCATCGACTTATCTTGGTGTTTTTGCAAGTGTAGGACTATTCTAAGCCCTACCCCGTCCTCCAAAGTGTTCAAAGAGTAGATATATTCCAAGCCCCCCCCTTCCCCAAGGATTTCCAATGTGGTGACAAGTTTTTCATCATTTTTTTGTGACTATTTTCAAGTACTTTCTTCACACACAAGGGTCTTTGAAAGTGTTTCTAAACACTTGACACTCACTCTTGCAAAGCACACATTCACTTCAAGTTCACTCAAACTTTGTAATGTCAAAGAGTGAAGCTAGCACCTCATCTATGGCTAATTTTTTACCCTCCTTCATTCCTATCTTCATGCCCAAGGATGAATGATTAAATGGGCAAAACTACAATCTTTGGAAAGATGTAATGCGATCGTATCTGTACACCAATCTCCTTCACGATGTAGTAGATGGGTCTAAACCTGAGCCCAATAAAGCTAGAAATCTAGAATCATGGCATATCTGGAATGTTAAGGATAAAAGGGCATTAGGCGAACTTTTACTTGTCTGTGATGAACTGATCAAAGGGCACATCACGGCATGTAAAACATCCAAGGAAGCCTGGGACACTTTAGCAGCCTTATACGAAGATAAGACACCATCGAAGATCTATGCTTTAGAAGTAGAATTTCATAGTCTCACTATTTGGCCGCAAGATATAATCACCAAAGTCATAGCTCAGTTTGAAGACTACCAACGAAAGTTAGCCCTTTGTGGTCGGCAGATTTAAGTGAAGATATGGCGATAAGGTTACTTAACAAACTACCTAGGCAGTATGAGGCCTTTGTAACAACCTTGTACAATCGAGGGCAAGTCCTTACTTGGGAAGAAGTCCGTCATCTTCTACTCCTTCATGACTCACGAGCAAAGAAAACCTCCTCCCAAGAGACTGCAATGAAAGCCAAAGGACCCTTTAACAAAGGCCAAAATAGTAGTTAACATACAAGCAATGGACTGAAGCCAAGATCGACTACTTCCTCCAAGAAGTATACTTGCAACTTTTGTGGAAAAGCAGGTCACTTAGACCAAATCTCCTATAAGAAGAAACAGACATCAAAGGCTTCTAGCTCTAGGCATTCACCCAAATCTTCGCAACATAGGTCACATTGCTCTAGCGAGGAACTCTTTATCTCTACCGAGGAAAATGCCCTAGTTACATCTAGCTCCCCTCATGAATGGATCTTTGACAGTGGAGCAACCTCGCATATGTGTAAAGATAAAGATTCTTTTCAAGAACTTGAAGAGCACATAGGTGAAGTGTACCTTGGCAATAACAAAAGTCTACTAATAGAAGGGAGAGGCAAAGTGTAGATCACCAACGCTCAATGGGAATGGAAATCACTTTCAAATGTCCTATTTGTTCCCAACTTATGCATGAACTTGCTGTCAGTCAAAGTAATTACAAATCATCACAAACATGTGTTATTTGATAACACCTCTGTCAAGGTCATTGATCCTCATACGCATGACATAATTGCCCAAGGTGTTGAAGAGAAAGGTTTATATAAATTATCTTGCGTTTAATCCAAGGAATTGAAAGATCCCAATTAGCTACCTGCCACTCTCCTCCCAACCTTAAATAGCCATTGCCCTTGGCACCTCTAGAATCTTCTCTAAGGTCCAAACACTCCTCATATGGCCACTCTGAGGAGATGGAATAACCTCGAAGATCCGTGCTAGAGCCTTGGCTCCCCCGAGCTCTGGTCCTTGACCCGGCTAGGGTCCTCGACCAAATGCAGGTAGACCAATGGTAGACCATGGAGGTCTAAATAAATTTAACACTCTCTCCCCCTTCTAGAGATCACTGTCCTCAGTGATCAAGGAAGGAAAGTGTTTGCAAATCAGAGCTTCCGATTCCCAAGTAGCATCTGTGAGTGGACGGCTAGTCCATGCTACTAAATACTCTGGTATGGAGTGATTTCTCAACTCATGCACCTCTCCTCAAGACTCCACGCGACGTCCACGAGACTTTCCTCCTAGCCTTTCTCAAGAAGATGATGAACTGGCCTCTCCTCTAAGACTTTCCCTTTTCTCACTCAAGCTCTGATACCAAATGAAAGACTCACAGCTAGTCCATGCTACTAAATACTCTGGTATGGAGTGATTTCTCAACTTCCACTCCCTTTTATCAAGAACCTGAAATGTAACATCTGGCTGAGATGCTCTATTTTCTAAAGCAACCAAACCAGCTACACAATTCTCGTCTCGAGAAATGTATGGTCTCAACTTGCTAACATGGAAAACTGTGTGAACTTTGCAATTATCTAGCAATTGCAATTTATATGCGACATCACTAATCTTCTTGATTGTTGTCCAAGGTCCACAAAATCTAGGGGATAACTTGGGTTTCTGACCCACTATCAATGTTGAACCAAGTGGAACCTGTAAAACACATGATCTCCCTCTTGAAACGTTCGTGGTGTTCGATGTCGATCTACAAATGCTTTCATCCTTTCAGCAGCTTGATGGAGATTGAACAGAGCTATTTTTAAGTTAGCTTGCATATATGTCAAAAACTGTGAAGCACTCGGAGATTTCCTAAGTAACCCAATGGTAGCTAGACTATGTGGAATAAATCCATAGATCACCTCAAAAGGTGCAAGCCTAGTAGTCTTGTGCTTCCAACTATTATAAGCAAAGTCAACTAATGGGAGAAAACTATCCCAATCTGTTTGCTTTTCAAGAACATATGCTCGTAGCATATCTTCTAGTATCTGATTAACTCTTTCGGTCTAACCGTCTGTCTGTGGATGCTCTCCACTACTCATCTTGAGTTGAACTTGAAGCTTATTGAACATGTGTTTTCAAAAATTTCTTGTGAACTTGGGATCCCTATCTGAAACTATAGATCTAGGTAGACCATGCAGTCTAAAAATATTGTGAATAAACAGTTTCGCATCTTGCGGAGCTTCCACTAATTCCTTTGTAGGGATAAAGTGTGCCATTTTACTGAAACGATCAACCACTACAAGCTAACATTCTTCTGTCGTGGTGTCCTAGGTAAACCCATTATGAAGTCCATGGAAATACTATCCCAACAATATTGTGGTATCTCCAATGGCTGTAGCAGACTTGGAGAACTAATCCTCTCTGCTTTATTCACCTAACATTTAAAACATTGACTTACATAATTGTTTACATCTCTGACCATCTTAGGCCACCAAAAAGTACGTCTGATCAACTGCAAAGTTTTCTCAATACAAGGATGTCCTGCACAAGGTACATCATGGTTCTTGAAAATAACCTCTTTTCTAAACTTCCCTTCTTGGGAATTTTGGCACACAAATCTTTCCCTTTCTTTTGAGCAAACCTTGCTCCACTTGAAAATTTGAGAATGCTTGATCTTTATCATTTTGTGATGATTTGTTGATTATAGACTGACAATAATCATCTTCAATCTGTGAATCTTTGATCTCTTGGATCAAATCATTATCAAGAACTGTGAAGCTAATCTGATGCAAAATATGAGATAATGCATCTGCAACTGTATTCATTTTTCCTTTTCTATATAGAATTTCCATATGAAATTCTTGCATCAACTCAGCCCATCTAGCCTATCTCCCCCAAACATCAGGCTGGGAACAGAAATAATTCAATGTGTGATGATCTGTGTATACTTTAAAAGTTGCACCATATAGATAGTGTCTCAAAATCTTCAAAGCATGAAATATTGCATATAATTCTTGTTCATGGATAGGCCAGTTTCTCTGAGCTGGAGAAAGTTTCTTACTTTCAAAAGCTACTGGTCTGCCATCTTGAATCAAAACTGCACCAACTGTGATGCCACTAGCCTCGGTTTCTATTTCAAAAGGTTTTTGGGGATCTACCACCAATAAAATTGGGGCACTTGAAACTGCTTGTTTCAATTCGTCAAAAGCTTTCTGTTGTGCACTAGTCCAAACAAATTTTTGATTATTCTATAACTAATCCGTCAATGGAGTAGCTATGTGTGAATAATTGGCAATGGATTTCCTATAGAAGCCCGATAATCCTAAGAATGATCGCAAGTGGCACTCATTCTAAGGAATTGGCCAACCAAGGATCACAGAAACTTTACGTGGATCCATTCTAACTCCATCTGCAAAAATTATATGTCCTAAGTACTCAACCTCAGATAAACATAGCTGTGTCTTCTCTGGGTTGACGTACAAAGTA
The DNA here is from genome assembly GCA_020310875.1 of Ceratopteris richardii. Classification (NCBI taxonomy): domain Eukaryota; kingdom Viridiplantae; phylum Streptophyta; class Polypodiopsida; order Polypodiales; family Pteridaceae; genus Ceratopteris; species Ceratopteris richardii. The sequence continues at coordinate 183,465,706 of CM035421.1, read as the reverse complement.
TTGTCATCCAACATTTGAAAAACTATACGCATATGACATTCATGTTTTTCCAAGCTTTTACTATAAACCAACAGATCATCTACAAAATCAACCATAAACTGACCAATAAAAGGATGAAAAATATCATTCATGAGCATCATAAAAGTAGCTGGTGCATTAGTTAAACCAAAAGGCATTACAAGATACTCATAATGACCAAATATAGTACGAAAAGCTGTTTTATGTACATCATCGTCCTTGACTCTTATTTGATGATAACCACTTTTTAAGTCTATTTTACTATATACCATAGCACCTCCTAGTGCATCCAGAATATCATCAATGTGAGGCATCGGATATCTGTGTTTTATTGTAACTTTATTTAATGCTGTAAAGTCTATACACATCCTGAAAGATCCATCCTTTTTGCAAACCAAAAGCACTGGGGACGCAAAAGGTGAATAACTAGATCTGATGAGTCCTTTGTCAAGATAATCCTTGACAGTACGACGTACTTCTGCCTCCTCTTACACACTCATTCGATACGGATGTCTGGCTAGTGGATGAGCTCCTAGTACTAGCTCAATCCTATGCTCCACTTTTCTGCGAGGTGGAAGACCTGAAGGTAACTTTGAAAGAAACAAGTGGTGGAATTCAGTTTTCATTCTAGAAGCTGGTTGAGCTTCCAGAGTAGTTTGAATCTGTAAACTTAACAACTCTTTATGCTCAAAGTATAAGAAATACAAATACTTACACTCTGCTTTTACCATCGCAGAGGTAGATGCTTATCTCTACACCTTGACGTCCGGCTCTCCACGGATGATAATGCGGCGACCATTATGATTGAACTGATATATGTGAGTCTGAAAATCAATAATTGGCTTCTTACTTGCATGCCATTGTTTACTGAGGACGAGATCAAATCTAGCCAACCTGGCGATCTTGAAATCTAGCTCATCTCTATAAGTCTGTATCTGGACTAGTAATCGGACAACTCGTCGATCCCAAATCTCAGATCCCTTCCCATCTGCCAACTCTACCCTGTAGGTGTATGCAGATGGAGAAGTCTTCAACTTTAGTTTCTTGACTACGGAAGAGTTAATAACATTATGTGTGGATCCTGTATCAAATAGAACTTTAACAAGATGTCCATGAACTTCCCCACTCATGACAACCAACTCGGTGTCTGGAAACTGATACCCTTTCTGAGCAACTGGGGATAACACCACATCTGGAACATTCTTAACCTTCTTACTCACTATTATATCTAAGATGGGTTGTTTATCTTTAGATGGAGGATCCATCTCAGTATCTATACCTAGAAGATCAAAATCCAAAGGATATGATGGAGTGGATGGCAAGGATTGCTACCTCTCCACCACCATCGTTGTAGATATCTTCTTTTTCTTCTTAGGGCACATCTTGTAAGCATGCCGACCTAGGCATTCATAACAAAGACCCTCACGGCGAGCCTTTTTTTTCTGTTGTTGTGTCAAACTAGATATCTGAAAAGCTCTATCTGCCATGGATGCACTTACTTTCCTCTTCCCATGGCTCGAACTCTGAATGACATTCATCTGTCTGTTAGATGTTGGAACTGAAGCTATAGGCTTCTTGAATCTTGTCTAAGTATTCTTTTGTCCAGAAGGCTGCAATCGAGAGCATCACCCATCCTCCAATACCAAAGCAAGTTCTACTGCCTCATTTAGGGTGTGGGAGCGCTCCTTGCGCACAAGTGGATGCAACGTCTCCCTAAGCCCAAGAACAAATTTATGAACCTGAAGAAAATCAAGCACCTGATCTGGAATCTTCAACAAGATTTCCCTATATTTGTCTACATACTCCTGCACTGAAAGTTGTCTCTGCTGTAGGAAAAACCGTGCATCTAGAGCCCTAGTATGCTCATCTGGAGGAGCAAAATTATTGTAAAATATAACTTTAAAGTCTACCCAAGTGGCCGGTTCTATCTTGTCTTGCTCTATTTTCCTCCACCACCGATGAGCAACATCCATCAAACTGTAAGTGGCATGCTGTATTTTTTGTTTTTCATCCTCAATATTACAAAGCTGAAAACACTGTTCCCGCTTACTTATCCATTGCTCCACCGCATCTGCCGTCCTGGCACTAACTTGTCTGTGGTACTTCGGTGGGTTTAAATCTTTCCCTTGCCATCTAACATCTCTACACTTCCTCAAACAAAAAGGGATCAAATGACAAGTTACTCAACCACACACTCCATCTCAAAATGGAGTAGCTGAGAGGAAGATCCGCAGTGTGATGAAATGGCAAGAACTATGCTTCATAACAAAGACTTACCCTACAAGTTTTGGGCAGAAGCAGTACATACCGCTGCTCACATACTTAATCGACGCTTCACCAGTGCATTGCATAACAAGACACCATTTGAAGCATACTATGGAAGAAAGCCTAGTGTGCATTACTTTTGAGTATTTGGTAGTGATGCATTTGTCCATGTGCCCAAAGAAGATCGCAACAAGTTGCAATTTAAGAAGCATATCTTTATAGGGTATAGTGAACAATCAAAAGCCTATAGACTATACGATCTCGACAATCATTCCATCACAATTTCAAAAGATGTTGTCTTTGATGAAGCTTCAAGATATTCCACAAAAGCTCCAAACACAAGTCTCAGTCCACCCATCTCCACTTTAGAGGGGGACACAATTTTTTCAAAGCAAACATCACAAGCAAGTACTTCAAGTCATCCGAGAAGATCTCAAAGACTTATCGACAAGAGACAGTGAGAACAAATTCATTATGTCAATTATGCCTTAATGCATCAGATTCAACAAATGCCAGAACCATCTAATTACAAAGAAGCTCAAGGACAACTTGAGTGGGAAGAAGCTATGCAAGTAGAAATGGATGCAATCGCGAAGAAAAAAACTTTGACTCTTGTACCTAAGCCCGCAAATCATCAAGTCATAGGAGTTAAGTGGCTTTATAAACTTAAGTACAAGTGAGATGACACATTAGACAAGTACAAAGCAAGGTTGGTAGCTAAGGAATACAAGCAACAACATGGCATTGACTATGAAGAAACCTTCGCTCCTACTGCAAGATTCACATCCATAAGAATCATCTTAGCACTAAGTGCTCACTTTAAGTGGCCTATTTACCAGTTAGACGTCAAAAGTGCATTCCTCACTAGAGATCTTCAAGAAGAAGTATATGTTGAACAACCTGAAGGTTTCAAGATCAAAGGAAAGGAAGATCAAGTATACAAACTTCACAAAGCACTTTATGGACTCAAGCAAGCTCCCAGGGCCTGGTATGAAAAGATTCACAAGTTCTTTGAAGATAAAGGATTTCACAGAAGCAATGTTGATGCTAATCTCTATATCTATCAAAAGGAGTCCTTAGTAGTATCATCATTCTCTATGTAGATGACTTGATCTTGACATGCTCAGATGAAGAACGCATCCAGTTTATCATCACACAGCTTCACCTTGAGTACTCTATGACAGATCTTGGATTACTTCACTACTTCTTGGGTATGGAAGTTTGGCAAACAAAAGAAGGTATATTCCTATCACAGAAGAAGTACTGCTCTGATCTACTTTCCAGATATAACATGGACCAGTGTCGCTCAGTTTCTACACCACTTGATCCAAACATCAAGCTCTGGAGGATTCATCATCACTTGTGGATGTGCATACCTATCGACAGCTTGTTGGTTCATTACTCTATCTTGCCAACACTAGACCAGATATTGCTTATGCAGTTGGTATACTCAGTCAGTTTGCACATCAACCTCGTCAGACTCATTGGGATGCTGCTCAGAGACTACTTCAATACCTTGCCCTCACCTGACATCATGGTCTTTGGTATAGAGGGGGCATCCAATTCGCCGGATATTTAGATTCTGATTGGGCTGGTGATCTTGATTCTTGACGGTCTACTTCTGGGTATATATTCTTGTTTGGCTCAGGACCTATCTCTTGGGCAAGTAAGAAACAGCCTACAGTTGCTCTATCATCCACCGAGGCCGAGTACCGAGCATCCAGCTTTGCAGCATGTGAGGCCATCTGGCTTCGACGTTTATTATCTGACATTGGTGTTTTGCAGGATACTCCGACATGTATTCGCACCGACAGCCAGTCAACCTTGGCCATCACCAAGAATCCAGTGTTCCATGCTCAGACGAAGCACATCGAGATCCAGTATCACTTCATCCACGAGAAGCTCATATCTCAGGAGATTACTATGGAGCAGTGTACCTCTCAGGAGAACCTGGCAGACATGTTCACAAAGGCTCTACCTCCGGTTCCGCTCTAGCGCTTGGTGGACCTCTGCAGCATTTAGTCGCTCCAAAATGGAGTTGCAGAGGGGGTGTTGATGACATGATTGCTCCTACTTCTACATTTGTATCTGCATGAGTGCATCTTCATTTTGTATCTAGGAGGCACTCCATTTCTAGTCTATTTCCATTTTATATTGTAGTTACTTTGTATTTGGGTACCTTGCCATGTGCTTCTACCAATTGTATTCATTCTCCTTTCAGGAGAATTATCCCACATGAGATGTACTTTGGAGAGCCCCTCCCAAATCTATATAAGGAGGGCCTCTCCCCTCATTTGTACTTGGTTAGAAGCTTGAGGAGCCTACTCCATGCTCTTGGCAAGCTCATTTCTAATCCACATGAGTTTACCCATTTCATGGTCTACTCATTTTGAGTCTCACACACTCTTTGTTTTGTGAGTACACTCTTATTTTCATTTTGCTTCCGTGCGTGTACTCTCTAAATATAGCACATTTAATAAATAGTATTCAAGGATATAATAGTGCAATGAGTAATTGCACATTTGAGGAGCATGAAAATAGTCATGAATCATCATACATGAGTAGAGATGTAGCAAGATAGATAATTGTCAATGCTATTACTTCATTACATGCTAGTGATGAATTATTAGTGAATTATGGATGGTGTAGACCTCTAAGAGAACCTTTTAGCTAGAGAGCAATGAAAACTTTCTATCCACCTATCCTGTGTTGCATTGAAAAATCTAATTAATTGAAAATCTTTTCAAATTATCTTACATATTTAAATTTATGTTTAAAGTTTACTTTTCATTCATTTATGTAATACTAATGATTTTTATTCATTTATAATCTTCCACCACACCATTCGAAGTTGCCAATAAGACCTCATTTATCATAAGCTTCCATGAGGAGGCTATGCAAAAGTGATCTTGTCGATTGTGCAAGCTTGAGAGACCTATATTCAAAAGAAGATAAAGTACAAGATTTTTGCGATAATGATGAAGATGGTGGCATGGAAAATTTTGTTGAGGATTGGTATCAAAATGACAACAAAAGCATTGATATTTCTAAAAATGAGAGATATTTTTGAGAGGAATGTCTAAAGCATATATATGAAGGAAGTCGCTTGACATGACTAAGTGCAAGATTAATTATTCTCAATCTTCAAAATCATTTTGGATGGAGTAATGTATCTGTTTCGACATTACTAAGGTATAATTTTTAATTTTCTATCTATCTATTAATTTATTTATTTTCATTCATATCACTTTTTTCATGACCTTGTAGGTTACTATTTGAAAAGTTTTTACCAAGCAAGAATATTCTTGCTACATCACATGATGAAATGAAGAAAATCAACAATCTTGGTATAGATAATCAGTGCATACATGCATGTCCTAACGAATCTCTTTTATATAGAGATGAATATGCAAACTCTTTAACATGTCCAAAATGTCAATCTCCTTGATATAAGGACAAAGAAGGCAAAATCCCAAAAATTGTATTGAGACGTTTTCCATTGGCTCTACAAGTTAAACATATGTTTCAAAGTCCTCAACTATCAAAGCTTTTGACATGGAGATTTTATCATAAAAGTATTGATGGAGTAATGAGAAATCCACCAAATAGTGTAGCTTTTGAACATATTGATTCTAGATGGCCTGATTCTGCACAAGATCCACACAATCTAAACTTTGGAGTTGCATTAGATGGGATTAATCTATTTTTTATGAAATCTAGTGGACGATCAACATGGCCAGTGGTAGTCATCAATCACAATCTCCTGCCATATCTTAGCATTAAAAAGGAACATTTAATGCTTTCATTTTAATCCCAGGAAGAAGACAAGTTAAAGACATTAATATATATCTTACTCCTCTCATTAACGATCTCCAAGAGTTATGGAGAGGTATTAATGTCATTGATGTATCAAAAAGCATTAATCAAAGAAAAATTATGGTTCATGGAATTGTGGCTTGGACTATACACGATTTTTTAGGATATCGTGTCTATTCAAGTAATGATCTAATTTTTTTATTTAATATGTATACAATTGTATGTGAGTTAATCTAATTATAATTTTTATGGTTTTCATGATGCAAGGATATCTACTAAGCAATATAAAGCTTGTCCTTATTGTGTTGATTGGTTGATATCAATTTATATTAAGAATATCAATAAAAGTATTTATAACTTGGTTATCTTGAGGGATAACCAAGCTCTTCATTGAATATGGTATCCCACTCAATGTGACAAACACACTTGCATGGAAGAGGCCCATGAAAGTTGTGAGTAGGATTGGTTCTTGTCTGACAATCATCCATTAAGATGCAAAAGAGAAGCAATACATTTTAATGAAAAGATTGAAACAAGTCAGTGTCCAAAACCAATGACACCTATGGATTGGTATAAAAAATGAATAGATGGGCCTCTTATAGATCGACAATCCGAAATCTTCAGTGATGATGAAGATGATGAGAATGTGAAGAGTAGAGATAAAGAAAAAATTGACGCTAGTAGAGAATATGTCGATATGGTATTCTTTGGAGTATTGAAGAGAGTTAAAGATCTATCATCTTCTTGATCCTATGCATATATTCAAGAATATTGGTTATTCATTATGGCAAAATATATACGCCTATTTCCCTAATGGGCTACTTATCTTTGTACATTCTCTAGTAATACATTCAGTATTCATTGAGTAATGATATACTTAATCGGGATTATTTCTGCGTGCGTAATTAATCGCGATACATAAAATGGAACAGGCTATAAAAAACTATAGAGCAAGTCAACTTGTATCCGATTCCATCGCAAGAAAGAAAATAATCCCATTGAGATAGGATTCTCAATGGATGGATCAACAAAAGAGTTTTCATTTCTCTTTTCATTTATTAAAACTACTTTTTTTTTTTTTTAGCTAGGCGACACCCAGATTCGAACTGGGGAGTTAAGGATTTGCAGTCCTCCGTCTTACCACTTGACTATATCGCCTTATGTTTGTGTGTTGTGCTCGAAGCTTCTTCTTCTTCCTTGTGTTGTTCACGTGCTTCCGTAGACATCTAATTCCAACAATTGGTATCAGAGCAGGTCATCGCTTCATCTAGGGCGCCGTCGACACTCCTCCGTTTTGTAGTCTCAGAATCGCACGAATTTTGGTGAGCATACTCAACGTGATTCCGAGATCAAAACACAGCTTCGCTGTGTGTTGCCGAAATCGCGATATGAGCTCGTTTCGGCCTCCGAATGCACTATCGCAGTGCTTGTGCAGGCTATTTCATCTTTTTGTGCCAAAGGTATATACTTGTTTCGGTTCGCCAATATAAGCGTCTCAAAGTCTACTACAAGTTTAGCAGAACTGGTCTGGACAGTTCCATTCAACTTTTTGAGATACAGTCAATTTTCTGCATCAAGATATTTTAGTCACCGGCCATGGCTGAAAGTAGTGATGTATTCTGTATATTGGCTGTTGAGGATAATTTCGATGGTACCAACTACCCATTGTGGTCTTATATGATGCGACATGTATTGGTTGCAAAAGATGGAACATTGTGCAGGGTGTTGAAAAACGTCCTATCACACCTGCAAGTGTTACAACTGCAGGTACTAAAGCTGATGCAGAAGGTGTCGAAGATGATGATATTTTGCATATTCCTGTTCGTGTTGCGGTTTTTGTTGCACCTATTGTAGAGCAAATTTGTTGGGATGGCAAAGATGCCCAGGCACATGCATTGATAGCTTTGTTTGTCAAACGTGCCACCATTCCTCACATACGCTCTTGCAGAACAGCTAAGGATGCTTGGGATACTCTTACCACATTGTACGAAGCTAGGAATGAGGCTCATGTTGCTTACCTTTGAAAATAGTTGGAGAGTGAGCACATGAATGAAGGTGATTCCATGGTCAATTTTCTAACAAAGATCAAAGACTTGAAGGAACATTTGATTTCTGCTCATGAGGTTATACCAGATAGCTCACTTGTGCAGACCGTTTTGAATGGTTTTCCTGATTCATATCAGAGTTTTGCTTCTACTCTTCGGTTGATGGTGAAAGGCAATCCAAATGCCCTATCATTTGAGGAGTTATTCTCTGTTCTATTGCAGGAAGATCAGTCGAGGCAGAATAGGTCCATTATGCATCTTGCAGATCAAGCTTTCTTGGCTAGTGAGAAGGACAAAGGAAAATGGAGCTCTTCTACTAGTAAGCAAAAATCTGCAAATGTTGCACATTCGAAGAACCAAGATAAAGATTGGAAAAAAAATCAGAAAAGCAAAAATTGTTTTGCAAGTACTATAAAGGGAACGATCATATCATAAAGAACTGTCCAAAACTGGCTGCTAAAGAGGCAAAGAAAAAAGAGGTTGGAATGGTTGTTGCAGAAGCCTCTACACCAAAAACAAAGTCTGCTAATCTTGTGCAGGAAGAAGAATGGGTGTTTACTACTGTCTATAGTTTTGACCCATCTTCTCATGAGCAGTGCATGTCTACGGTAGATTCAGATGTTTGGTATTTTGACAGTGGGGTGACCAAACATATTACCTCGCAGCGCAGTTTCTTCTCTTCGCTCGAGCCTGCCCCTATAGGGAATACTGTTACATGCGCCAACAACTCCTCTTATCCTATTATGGGAGTTGGTAAGATCATTTTGACTACTACTGATGGTAGTTCTTTCACTTTGTTAGATGCTTTATTTGTGCCAGGGATCAAGAAGAACCTGTTATCAGTTTTTGCATTAGCCAAGATTGGCTTGGTTGTGAAATTTGTTGATGACAGGTGTACAGTTCATGATCTATCAAATGGCAATGTGATTATTGCTTCTGGCATTTTATGTCGTGGGCTGTATAAGCTCATAGACTATGAAAGATCTATGAATGAGTTGGCATGTGCAGTACATGATTCTCAGGCTATGTCAGATGCAAAGCTTTGGCATGCATGCTTTGGTCATCTGAATTTTGCTAGTTTGCTACGCCTGCAGAAATCTGAAATGGTGTCCTCTTTGCCCAAACTTGAGGCACCTGGAAAACATGTTTGTGAAGGCTGTATTTTGGGCAAAATGCAGCATTCGTCCTTTCCAAAAGATGGTTCAGTTCGGGCTACTTAGAAATTGCAGCTTGTACATAGTGATGTTTGTGGTCCTATGCAGACACCTTCTTTTGGGAATTATCTTTACTTTGTGACTTTCATCGATGATTTTTCTAGGCATACATGGGTATATCCATTGAAGGAAAAGTCCGAAGTGTTCATTTGCTTCAAACAGTTTTTGGTTTTAGCTGAAAATATGTCAGCATGTAAAATGGTCACCCTCCGTTCTGATCGAGGGGGGGAATATATGTCTTCTGATTTTAATGCATTTTTGACTGAACGTGGGATAAAACACCAGTGTACAGTGTCGTATACACCTCAACAGAATGGAGTTGCTAAACGAAAGAACAGGTCACTCATGGAGATGGCGAGGTGTATGGTCAAGAGTCAAGCTTTACCACATAGTTTCTGGCTTGAGGCTGTCATGTGTGTAGCATATGTACTTAACAGGTGTCCCACTAAAGCGCTACAATCTAGCACTCCATATGAGGCTTGGCATGATCACAAGCCATCTGTTGCACATCTGCGTGTTTTTGGTTGTTTGGCATATGCATTAGTGCTTGAACAACATCACAGAAAATTGGATGATAAAGCAGTAAAAATGTATTTTTGTTGGGTACAATATTGTTGCGGACTCCTTGGTTGAGCTCAAGTCATAGAGAGATAAACTCCATATTTGACTTCCATGGAAAATCCCCCTCAGAGGATGTCTCATCTACCAAGATCCCTTAACCTCTAGAAGAAGAGAGGAAGATAAAAACAAGAAAAAGAGGGTTGTCCCTAACCAACAAAGATACCTCCTATCATAAATGATTGTTGTTTTGTACAACATTCAAGGGTTGTCTCACCCATCAAGAGTGATCGTGTTCATTCAATGGCTTCGAGATAAAAATAGCAACCTAGAATTTATGTTTTCAAGAGATCAAAGTTGATGGAGCTGAATTTCAAAAAGAGGTTAAAGAGCATCTCGGCATCTCACATTTGGATCGCCACACAACATCGACAAGGGAGTGGTGGTGCAACGATTGGGTTCCTTCCAAAATGTTCCTCTTTCTTGACAGATATTATTACCAATCGAAACCAATGATGGATTGCTGCAGCTTTTAAAGGCCCTCTTTTGTTCAACATTTCTTTGGTTTATGCTCCTAACCTTGACTCGAAAAGACTAGATATTTGGCACTCTTTAGACTCTCTAAAATTGGAGGTCATCCTCTATGGAGATTTTAATATGGTAGAATTCTTATTAGATAGATGGGACCAAAGGGGACGAGTTATTGACAGTATTGAGAAAGATGTTTGGGACCGAGTTAAGCTTCACCACAATTTGGTGGAAGTCAAAGATATTCACAGTTTCTCTTGGTCAAACCTCCAATTGGACCAAGATTTTCAGAAAGCTAGACTAAATACATCATTGACAAATGGGGTCCTCCATCCCTTTCACAATGTGTGGGCCTTGTTTCATCTGACCACTACCTGATGGTTCTCACCTTCAAACCTCAGCTTAGGCATAGAAAGGCCCCCTGGTTTCATGTTGATCCCTCAATCTTAGCCCTTCCTTCTGTTCAGTACGTGATCTCCTCTACCTGGAGCGAGTCCTTTAGACGTTTTCCCTCTCCGATTAGGTGTTGGAAGATTGCAGTGAAGCAGTCCGAAGTTCTTCTTATCAAGGCCCAAAAAAGAAATCCTCAACATTTGGTGGATGAGAAGGGAGAATCTTTACTATCGGATAGGGAATTTAGATATGGAAGTCAACAACGGTAATCCTAGCCTCCAATTAGTACTTTGGAAAATTAAAAGCAAACTAAGATATGAAGAGGAAATTCAAAGAAGTAACATGTAAATTTATTTTAAAGAGCGGTGGGCAAGGAGAGCAGGAAAATCAACGAAAGAGATGTGTAAGCTCCTAAAGGAGAAGCAAATCAAGGAAGAAGTCCCTTTCATGGTAGATTACTATGGGAGGGAATGCACTTATGCGGAAGAGAATACTGAGTTAATTACCAACCACTTCACTCAGCTCATGGGGGTGTCCATGCCACTCACTTCTCAGAGAAAGGATTGCATGGTTGCCATCTCAAGAATCAAACCAAAAAGTATTTCCAAAAACATCATGCATCTTCTTGACTCCCCAATCACTGCCACAAAGATTTTAGAAGTTATAGATGCTCTCGTTAGTGGTAAAAGCCCAGGTCTAGAGGGCCTCACCAATGAGTTCTTCAAGACATTCAAAAATGACTTAGTTAAACCCTTACTTATGGTTTGGCAAGAGGCCTTACGCTTTGGCACTCTCCATAACTTTCTCAATGAATGGGCGATCAAGTTAATGCACAAAAAAGATAGAAAAAACAAAATTGAGAACTCGAGACCCATCAGTATGTTGCAAAATGGCTATAAGATCTTAGCTAAGGTTCTTGCTAATTGTATTACCTCCCATCTGCATTCATGGATCATTGTGGACCAAAAGGGTTTCATAAAGGGAAGATACATCTTTGAGGCCATTATTGGTGTGCTAGAAGGTCTGGAGTTTGCTAAGGAGTCCTCCGAAGATGTCTTCTTCATCAAGATTGATTTCGACAAAGCATACAAATGCCTAGAGTGGGATTTCATTCTACAATCCCTAAAAGATTTAGATTGTGGACCTAAATTCATCAGCATGATCTCTATGCTGATGAGGAATGCATTGGCTTGAATTAATATCACTGGTCAAATCTCTCAAAAAATCAGGTTAAAAATGCTCTATTAGATAGGGTTTTCCACTGGCTCCTCTTCTTTTTGCAATTGCCGCAGATGGCCTCAATTGCTTGGTTAGCCATCAAGCCCTTTTAGATAGATCCATCTTAGACTCCCTCATAGTCAAAATCAAATTCTTATGAGACTCTTCGCCAATGACAAAAATGCTTTTGTCGATAATGACTCCAATAGTATCAACACCTTTTGGCATTTTCTACATGTTTTCTGTGTTGCATCCACATCTAAAACAAATCATTCCAAAATAGCTTTGAAGGCTATTTGCAAACCATCATCGCAGTGATGAAATGTCATGAAATAAATAGTGGATAGATTTTTCGGCTCCTCGGTGTCCCGATGGGGTTTGAAATAAATAGTGGACAAACTTTTTGGCTCCTCGGTATCCCAGGTTAGTCCACTATTTATTTCATGACTAACCAGGGATGTCATGAAATAAACAGTGGACAAATTTTTTAGCTCCCTTGTATCTTGATGGGGTTTGAAGTGTCTATTGAACAATGTTGGAATTGGGTTCTGGACAAAGTGGATGCCAAATTTTCCTACTAGAAGGGCATGCAGCTCAACCTAACAGGGCATGCTATGGTGATCAACACCTTCCTCATCTCATCTATTATCTATTTTCTTGCTCGTTGGAGACCAAAAGACAAAATTAGCGAAGCTTGAAAGTACTTGTAGAAATTTCCTCTAGACCGGCAATCCCAATAGGAGGGGCATGCCCAAGATCAAGTGGGCCTTCTGCGCTAACCAAAAAAATTCCAATAATTTGGGCATTCTAGCAAAACTTATTCTTAGAAACAAATCCTCTCTTACTCTTCAAGGAATCCCAAGATTGAAGGACCTTGACCTGCTCACCTTATTATTTTAAGTTGATATTGAAAACATCCAAAGAGCAAAGAAGCTATGGAACAATGGTTTTAGCAAGTGGAAACATCTTTGGAATCGTGATAGAGGTCACTGGATAAGGTTTGAGGACATAGACTATGTTAGGAGAATTGACTTTGATGATTGGTCCCTTCTCACGTAGAGAATCAACTCTTGGGACAAGTCAAAGACTCGTCTCCTTCTGGGAAATGAACCGCACAAGATTGAAGGGCTAAGATGGACCAACCGTAATAAATTAGTCAAACTTATGAGGTTACATAAGAACCTTGACTTGCATATCTCCCTTAACAAGGGTTGGTGTCAACATTGGTCTAGCATCAGATGGAAAGTCATGTGCGGGGACTTGCGGCACCCTCTCATTGAGAATAAACAATCTATTCTTATGTGGAAAATCCTTCATCATGGAATCTGGACCAATGCCAAAGCTAATAAAATCTATGAGGCCCCTCATTAGTCTAAGTGATGCATCTATGGCACGGAGGATCTTGGTCATCTCTTCTTCTCGTGCCCTAGACGCATCCCGATCAGGTAGTCCCTCGCCAAGATTTTGAGCTTAACAAGGCAAATCAATTGGAAACAAGCACTACTTGGAGAAACTATTGGTTGCTCTTCTGCATTGTGGAATGCCATCAGAGGGGAAGTGCTCTGGACGATATGGAAAGAAAGATGTGCAATCAACTTTGATGGCCACCAGAAAGAGTGGTCGATTGAAAAATACCTATACATGTTAGGTCGAAGAATTCGTAATTGTAAAAAAATTCTGCCTTTTAGACACCACAGGATGTTTGTCTTGGAAAATGACAAGATTAAAAGTAAATGGGTCGCTCACGAAGGCGATAAAAATATCATTAGACTTCTCAGTGAATCTCTTTAAAACTTTTGTATCCCATCTAATCCTAGGTATCTTACTGGTTTGGATCGATCATAACGTTCGAGCCATTATACCCCTGCTTTATGGGATAAAGGGGATCCCAAGGGCACTATGCCCATTCATTGTAATTGTGTTCTTTTATTAATTCAAGCATGGGAGAGTAGGCCGCAGCCGAACTCCCCTTTTTTTTCTAAGCTATGATACTCAAACTTACCTTGGTGAAAAAAAACCAAAACCAAAGGGGAAAGCGGAAAAATAAGGGAGTACAAGAAGACCAAAGGGGAAAGCGGAAAAATAGGGAAATATGTATGATTTGAAAGAGAAAACCCTTCAGTAAAACTCCATACAATCATTGCACCAATTCAAGACGAGGGAATATACATCGCAAAAGATAATATTAACAACTTTGCGTTAAATACTTGGATAAATTCCCATTTCACTTACATGATGTAAAACATTCCAAATATTTCATAGCTATTTTTTCATAGTCGGCATTATCGGTAAGGCTCTAAATTCTTTAAAGATTGATATTTCTTTATGCAAAACAATGTAAATTATGGTAAAGAGAGGAGGCCCACAAGAAAATCAGGGAGAGTTACAAAACAAGCTTAAGATTCTGATGTCCCCTTCGTGGGGATGCACTTCCCTTTTTGTTATCTTGAATTATAAAGATCACCACATGCCCAAAAAGTGCGAAGGTTTGGAACACTATGTATGTGCTTATCTATGTATATATATGGAAGACGGTGTATGGTAATGGTAGTAATAATCTAATCTAGGTAAATACTACTAACATCAATGTCATAAATTTAAACTAAATATGTTTAAATTTAATGGAACATTTACGTATGTGTGTCAGTTTGAATGTATTTAAGTGTAGATGTGTGAATTGTTGGGGCTTCAATCACTAATTAGACAATGAAGACAAGAAGATGACAATGAGAAGAAGAAGGAAGTTAGACATTCAAAAACCTATGCCTCTGTGAAGGAACAAATTCACAACTGTAATATTGTGTAAACTATAAAATCAGTTCTCTTAGCAGAATCCCGGAGATTACATGGTTCTTGATTTTAAGCACGTACACATAAGTTTTGTATATAAGTTCATCTGACGAAGTAGTTACAGATAGAGAGAGAGATAGATAGAGACAGTGAGAGAAGCGGAAAGTATAAGGCACTGAAGACAAGAAGAGAGAGATACAAAGTGTGTCGGAATATAGACTATAGTAGGTACAGACTGAGTGTAAGTGTAGCAGAGAGTAGAGAACTCCACTTGTAAGTCATACACGTGAGAGAGGCAGTTGAGATAACTTTCTGAGAGAGATGGTGATGAAGAGTTACTTAGTGTAGGAGAACCTTTTATGGTTATGAGCAGAAAAAGTCCATACCATTCTGTACACATCTTCTCTAATAGAAACACAAATTTGTGGAATAGGAATTGAGTCAATTCTCTCTATATAAAGAAATCTAATTGATTTCATAACTGTATGAATGTCAGTTACCATTACGAGTTTTACCAGCACACTTTTCTTGATCACGTTAAAGGCAGTTCTTGATGTATAGTGTAAAGTTTTCATAACTGATAGCTAACTATGAAACTATAATCTTCTACTACATACGAATGCAAGATCCTTGTAAACTGCAATGTGTACTCAGGAAATTATGTTCAAGTGTGAAGATATGTCAAGATGATGAAGTCAAGTGTTCAAATTTTTTGTACAGTGAAGAGAAAGTGGAAAACCAATAGAAAGAAATCAGATTGTGTGATTTCTTAGAGTTTTCAACACCGAAAAGTCACCGAAAGAAATCGAAAACCATAGGAAAGAAATCACAAACATTGGAAAGAAACTATAAAGTCACCAAAAATGTACCACAATGAAATCATAATAAATTTAATTTTTCTCAAGGGTTGAGTTTTAGGATTGCCGAGATATTGGTGATTATAGAGGTGTTATATGTTGAAGATCCAAGTCAAGGATATATAAGTATTGTCACAGGAAAAAAGGAAGGAAGACTATTCACCCTCAAAGTCTAAGGTAATGTGGGACATGCATTGTTTACTTATGTCTGAATTGGATCTATGGCACAAGAGGTTAGGACATTTTAATGAAAGGGGAATTAAAGAAATGACAAAGAATGGTGCAGTGCTTGGTCTACCAAACATTGAAGGTCAACATATGATATACAAATGTGAGGCTTGTCAGTTAGGTAAAGCTCACAAGAAATCATACAATAAGCAAGGATACAGGTATTCAAATATGCTTGAATTGGTTCATACAGATGTGTGGGGTCCTTCAAAGGACTATAGCATAAATGGATCAAGGTATTATGTGCTATTTGTTGATGATGCAAATAGATGGATTACTTTATATGTGATCAAGTATAAATCTAAAGTGTTTGAGACATTTAAACACTATCATGCCTATGCAGAAAGAATTACATGGAAAAAGCTCAAGAGATTGAGATCAGATGGAGGTGGGGAATAATTTTCTAAAGAACTTGATGATTATATGTGGAATGCAGGTATCAAAAGAGAAGTGACTTGTAGGTACTCCCCACAACAAAATGGAGTTGCAGAAAGAAGAAATAGAACTCTTGTAGAGTTTGCAAGATCAATGATGTAGGAAAAAATGTGTCCTAATTATATGTGGGCAGAAGCAATTAATACTGCAACTTATCTTGTGAATAGATTGCCTTGTAAAGCTTTGGAGGGAAGGACTCCTTATGAAGCATGGTGGGGTAAGTAACCTACTCTTGATCACTGTAAAATATTTGGATGTTTGGCATATGCTTATGTTCCATCTCAATTAAGACATAAGCTAGAACCTAAAGCAGAAAAATATATGTTCATTAGGTATGATGATAAACAAATGGGATACAGGTTGTGGAATCCATCCACAAAACAATTTCTTGTTTCAAGAGATGTTACATTTGATGAGCAAAGCACATGGTTTATAGGATCAGATAATGTATGTACAGATCTTGAAGAAATCAAAAGGAAAGGGAAGTCAAAGATGAAGGTAAATGAAGAAGATATTGATGATGGTTTGTAGAAATGAAATGCAAGACAATTATGAAGATAGATCAAGGTTTGATCCATAACAAAATGAAGGAGAAACTTCAAGAAGTGCAGAAATTAAAAGATCATCAAGAGATAGAAAACAACCTATCAGGTATAGTTATGATACCTCTTTCTTGACAACCAAAGATTATGCTTACATTGTGAAGACAGATGAAGATCCATCCACATATGATGAAGCTAAAGGAAAGAAAAATTGGGAAAAAGCAATGCAAGAAGAGTATGATGCTCTACTTGAGAATGAGACATGGGAATTGGTGTCAAGGCCAAAGAATCAGAAGGTGATTGGATGTAAGTGGGTGTACAAGATAAAGAGGTTTGCACATGGAAAAGTGTCTAGATACAAGGCTAGACTTGTGGTCAAAGGATATGCCCAAACACATGGAGTGGACTATGATGAAACCTTTAGTCCAGTAGCCAAGATGTCTACAATCAGAACTACAATTGCAATTGCTACATGTAAAGGTTGGAAACTTCCTCAATTAGATGTAAAGAATGCATTTCTAAATGGATGTATTGCAGATGAAGTATACATGGAGCAACCAGAGGGTTTCAAAGAGTCAAATGAATCATATTATGTGTGTAAGCTTAAGAGAGCTCTGTATGGTCTAAAACAAGCTCTAAGAGCATGGAATTACAGATTCGTCAAGTTCTTGAATGAACTTGGATATCAAGCTTCAAAGGCAGATAGTAGTTTGCTAGTGAAAGCAAATGAAGATAGATACATTTATGTGTATTTATGTTGATGACATTATTGTCACAGGTACAGATGTTCATGTTGGAGTTAGATGTCTGCGGAAGCATGTGAACAGCACAAGGAAGAAGAAGAAGCTGGGAGCACAACACACAATATTGAATGTATTACTAGAGAATGTACAAAGATAAGTAGCCCATTAGGGCAATAGGCGTATATACAAGCCGGGGGAAAAAACCTCCTGAAGAGGGAAAAAAGTGCCCCGGTGGTCCAAGTGTGTTCACACACATCACTACCTAAATATATCAACAAATCCCCCTTGGGAGTGATGCGGTGAACAAGGAGCTGGCACTCATGTATAAGAAAGTGCCAAGCTATGTGGAAATCACTCCACAAAAGGAAGTAAGCCCAAAGCTTTGCGGAAAGCTTCAAACTTCTCCCTAGGCAGAGCCTTCATGAAAAGGTCTGCAATGTTCTCCTTCGTGGGCACATATGTCAAGTTGATCTCCCCAACAGAGAACCTCTCCCTAACATAGTGATAATGCACCTCAATGTGCTTAGTGCGAGCATGGAACACACAGTTCCTCGCAACTGCCAATGCGCTCTGACTGTCAATGAAGATGGTGGTGGCAGAAGTCTGACCAACACCAAAATCAGTTGTAAGGCGTCTGAGCCACACACACTCAACAATCGCTCTGAAAGCTACCCTATACTCAGCCTCACAACTGGAAGCAGCCACAATAGGCTGCTTCTTGCTCAACCAAGATATACATGAGCTACCAAGCATGAAGCAAAAGCCACTAGTGGACACACGAGTGTCATAGCAACTAGCCCAATCAAAGTCAGAAAAAGCATGCAAATCTCGAATTAGTGATCCCCCTTTGGGATAAAACAACCCAAGTGGCCGAGTACCACTCAAATAGCGAAAGATGCGCTTAAGTGCCTGCCAATGCTTGACTCTTGGGCAATGCACAAACCTGCTCATCCGTGAGACAGCAAACAGACTATCTGGCCGAGTAATGCATAAGTAAATCAAGCATCCAACAACCTGCTGATAGAGAACAGCATCAAATGCATCTCCGGCATCATGAAGACTCAATCGTAAACCTGTCTCCATAGGAGTGGCAATAGGCTTACAGTCTTCAAGGCCAAAATGCTGCAATATATATCGTTTGACACAAAGCCATTCCACCATCAACTTGCATAAACTGAATGCCCAAATAGTGATGCAAATGCCCCAAATCAGACATCTCAAATGAGGCATGCAAATCAGCCTTAAAAACACAAATATGCTTCTCAATAGGACCAGTGAGAAGCATGTCATCAACATAGACAACAATGATCAGAAGCACATCATTAGCATGCTTAACATATAAGGTGCTTTCAATTGGATTGTTCTCAAAATCATTTGCAATCAGATAGGCATGTATCTTCTCATAACAAGCACTTGGTGCTTGCTTTAAACCATATAATGCCTTCTTTAACCTACATACCTGGTTTTCATGCCCTTTCTGCACAAAGCCACGGGGTTGAAAAACATACACTTCTTCATGCAAGTCATCATTCAGAAATATTGTTTTAATGTCCAACTGATGTACATTCTAACCATGATGAGCTGCAAGTGCATAGATGCTCCGAACAGTAGTCATACGGCATGTAGGTGCAAAGGTCTCATCAAAATCAATGCCTCTTTCCTGTGCATAACCATTTGCAACAAGCCTAGCCTTATGCCTGTCAACTCTACCATCCGCTTTACGCTTCAGCTTGTATACCCACTTAGTGCCAATGGCCTTCTTGCCTGGAGGCAAGTCACATAAAGACCAAGTACTATTCTTCATTATAGCATCATATTCAAATTGCATACCAGCCATCCAATTTTCTGAATTTTGTGCTTCATCAAACAAATCAGGCATAGCATAGAAATCTGATGCAAAAAGGCACTATGAGAGCCTGAACGAGTACGATATGACAGAGGTGCACTAGCCATTTTGGCATAGTTTTTGCCTCCTCAATATCAGCTCTCTCATCAACTAGTGCATCATGTAAATCTGCATCAAAAATGCAATGATCTGCATCATCACATGAAACCTGCAAAGGCTGAGAAGTTGCCTCATTGGCACTAGCACTAGACTGTCCACCTGTAAAAAGACGCAGCAAAGTATCATACATGTCTTTGGAGCTAACAGATGTCTCCTTAGTACATGAAAGCAATGGTTGAATAGCATCTTCCACAAAAACAACACCACGGCTAACCAGAATGCATTTAGCCTGTGGATGATACAGACGATAGCCTTTACTTTCAGAACGGTACCCAACAAAAATACATTTTACTGCTTTATCATCCAATTTTTTGCGATGTTGTTCAGGCACTAATGCATATGCCAAACAACCAAAAACAAATGAAGGTTTGTATTATGGATTCACTTCTGATACTAGGCTCAAAGTGTTTAGTGATGCAGATTGGGCAGGCAATTTAGATGATAGAAGATCCACTCATGGTTATCTATCTTATGTTGGAGATAAGCTAATTTCTTGGTGCTCAAAGAAGCAACATCCAGAAGCTGAATACAAAGGAATGGTGGAAGCTCCAAATGAAGTAATTTGGTTGAAGACTTTATTAAAAAGTCTAGGAACTGATGAGTGTTCCAATCATATTTGGAGACAACATGAGTTCATTATATTTGGCAGCTAATCTTGTTTTTCATGCAAAGACTAAACATATAGAGATTCAGTATCCTTTCTTGAGAGAAAAGGTACTTGACAAAGAAATTGAAGTCATGTATACACCAACAAAAGAGCAAAGAGCGGATATGTTGGAGTTAGATGTCTGCGGAAGCACGCAAACAGCACAAGGAAGAAGAAGAAGCTTGGAGCACAACACACAAGACTGAATGTATTACTAGAGAATGTACAAAGATAAGTAGCCCGTTAGGGCAATAGGCGTATATACAAGCCGGGGGGAAAAAACCTCCTAAAGAGGGAAAAAAGTGCCCCGGCGGTCCTAGAGTGTTCACACACATCACTACCTAAATATATCAACAAATCGCCCCTGGGAGTGATGCGGTGAACAAGGAGCTGGCACTCATGTATAAGGAAGTGCCAAGCTATGTGGAAATCACTCCACGAAAGGAAGTAAGCCCAAAGCTTTGCAGAAAGCTTCAAATTTCTCCCTAGACAGAGCCTTCGTGAAAAGGTCTGCGATGTTCTCTTGCGTGGGCACATATGCCAAGCTGATCTCGCCAACAGAGAACCTCTCCCTGACATAATGATAATGCACCTCAATGTGCTTAGTGCGAGCATGGAACATAGAGTTCCTCGCAATTGCCAATGCGCTCTGACTATCAGTGAAGATGGTGGTGGCAGAGGACTGACCAACACCCAAATCAGCCATAAGGCATCTGAGCCACACACACTCAACAGTAGTTGTGAAAGCTGCCCTATACTCAGCCTCACAACTGGAAGTGGCCACACTACGCTGCTTCTTGCTCAACCAAGATATACATGAGCTACCAAGCATGAAGCAAAAGCCACTAGTGGACACATGAGTGTCATAGCCACCAGCCCAATCAAAGTCAGAAAAAGCATGCAAATCTGACGGTAGTGATCTCCCCTTGGGATAAAACAACCCAAGTAGTCGAGTACCACTCAAGTAGCAAAAGATACGCTTAATCGCCTGCCAATGCTTGACTCCTGGGCAATGCATAAACCTGATCATCTGTTAGACAGCAAACTGAATATCTGGCCGAGTAATGCATAAGTAAATCAGGCATCCAACAACTTGCTGATAGAGGGGAGCATCAAATGCATCTCCAGCATCATGAAGACTCAATCGTAAACCTGTCTCCATAGGAGTGGCAATAGGCTTACAATCTTCAAGGCCAAAACGCTGCAATAATGTGTCAATATATTTCGTTTGACACAAAGCCATCCCACCTTCAACTTGCATAAACTGAATGCCCAAATAGTGATGCAAATGCCCCAAATCAAACATCTCAAATGAGGCATGCAAATCAGCCTTAAAATCAGCAATATGCTTCTCAATAGGACCAGTGAGAAGCATGTCATCAACATAGACAACAATGATTAGAAGCACATCATTAGCACGCTTAACATATAAGGTGCTTTTAGTTGGACTGTTCTCAAAACCATGTGCAATCAAATAGGCATGTATCTTCTCATACCAAGCATGTGGTGCTTGCTTTAAACCATATAATGCCTTCTTTAACCTGCACACCTGGTTTTCATGCCTTTTCTGCACAAAGCCACGGGGCTGAAAAACATACACTTCTTCATGCGAGTCACTATTCAGAAATGTAGTTTTAATGTCCAACTGATGTACATTCCAACCATGATGAGCTGCAAGTGCACAAATGCTCCGAACAGTAGTCATACGACATGTAGGTGCAAAGGTCTCATCAAAATCAATGCCTCCTTCCTGTGCATAACCCTTTGCAACAAGCCTAGCCTTATACCTGTCAACTGTTCCATCAGGTTTACGCTTCAGCTTGTATACCCACTTTATGCCTATGGCCTTCTTGCCAGGAGGCAAGACACATAAAGACCATGTACCATTCTTCATTATAGCATCATATTCAGATTGCATAACAGCCATCCAATTTTCTAAATTTTGTGCTTCATCAAACGAAACAGGCTCATTCTCATCACAGAGACTAGATGCAGCCATAGCATAGCAATCTGATGCAAAAGAGGCACTATGGGAGCCTCGTCGAGTACGATATGACAGAGGTGCATCTAATTTGCTGTCACACAAAGTCTGCACCAGCCATTTTGGCATAGTTTTTGGCTCCTCAATATCAGCTCTCTCATCAACAAGTGCATCATGTAAATCTGCATCAGAAATGGGATGATATGCATCATCACGTGAAACCTGCAAAGGCTGAGACGTTGCCTCATTAGGACCAGGAGTAGATTGTCCACCTGTAAAAAGAGGCATCAAAGTATCATACATGTTCGGAGCTAACAGATGTCTCCTTAGTACATGAAAGCAATGGATGAATAGCATCTTCCACAAAAACAACATCACGGCTAACCAGAATGCGTTTAGTATGTGGATGATACAGACGATAGCCTTTACTTTCAGAACTGTACCCAACAAAAATACATTTTACTACTTTATCATCCAATTTTCTGCGATGTTGTTCAGACACTAATGCATATGCCAAACAACCAAAAACACATAGATGAGCAATAGAGAACTTGCAATCATGCCAAGCCTCATATGGAGTAATAGATTGCAATGCTTTAGTGGGACACCTGTTCAGTACATATGTTGCACACATGATGGCCTCAAGCCAGAAACTATGTGGTAGAGCCTGACTCTTAACCATACACCTCGCCATCTCCATTAGTGAGGTGTTCTTTTGTTCAGCAACTCCATTCTGTTGAGGTGTATACAGCACTATACACTGGTGTTTTATCCCACGTTCAGCCAAAAATGCATTAAAATCAGAAGACATATATTCCCCCCCTCGATCAGAACGGAGGGTGCCCATTTTACATGCTGACATATTTTCAGCCAAAACCAAAAACTGTTTGAAGCACATGAACACTTCGGACTTTGCCTTCAATGGATATACCCATGCATGCCTGGAAAAATCATCAATGAAAGTCACGAAGTAAAGATAATTCCCAAAAGAAGGAGTCTGCATAGGACCACAGACATCACTATGTACAAGCTGCAATTTCTGAGTAGCCCGAACTGAACCATCTTTTGGAAAGGACGAACGCTGCATTTTGCCCAAAATACAGCCTTCACAAGTTTTCCAGGTGTCTCAAGTTTGGGCAAAGAGGACACCATTTCAGATTTTTGCAAGCGTAGCAAACTAGCACAATTCAGATGACCAAAGCGTGCATGCCAAAGCTTTGCATCTGACATAGCCTGAGAATCATTTACCGCACATGCCAATTCATTTACAGATCTTTCATAGTCTATGAGCTTATATAGCCCACGACATAAAATGCCAGAAGCAATAATCACATCACCATTTGATAGATCATGAACTGTACACCTGTCATCAACAAATTTCACAACCAAGCCAATCTTGGCTAATGCAAAAACTGATAACAGGTTCTTCTTGATCCCTGGCACAAATAAAGCATCTGCCAAAGTGAAAGAACTACCATCAGCAGTAGTCAAAATGATCTTACCAACTCCCATAACAGGATAAGAGGAGTTGTTGGCGCATCTAACAGTATTCCCTGTAGGGGCAGGCTCGAGTGAAGAGAAGAAACTGCGTTGCGAGGTAATATGTTTGGTCGCCACACTGTCAAAGTACCAAACATCTGAGTCTACTACAGACATGCACTGCTCATGAGAAGATGGGTCAAAACTGGAGACAGTATTAAACGCCCATTCTTCTTCCTGCACAAGGTTAGCAGACTCTGTTTTTGGTGTAGAGGCCTCTGCAACAACCATTCCAGCCTCCTTTTTCTTTGCCTCTTTAGCAGCTAGTTTTGGACAGCTCTTTATGATATGATCATTCCCTTTACAGTACTTACAAAACAATTTCTGCTTTTCAGATTTCTTCTCATCTTTATCTTCCCTTCGAATATGCAGAATTAGCAGATTTCTTCTTACTAGTTGAAGAGCTCCATTTTCCTTTGCCCTTCTGACTAGCCAGGAAAGCTTGATCTACAACTCGCATAATGGACCTGTTCTACCTGGACTGATCTTCCTGCAACAAAACAGAGACTAACTCCTCAAATGATAAGGCATTCGGATTGCCTTTCATCATCAACCGAAGAGTAGATGCAAAACTCTGATATGAATCAGGAAGACCATTCAGAACGGTCTGCACAAGTGAGCTATCTGGTATAACCTCATCAGCAAAAATCAACTGTTCCTTCAAGTCTTTGATCTTCGTTAGGAAACTGTCCATAGAATCACCTTCATTCATGTGCTCACTCTCCAACTGTTTTCGGAGGTAAGCAACACGAGCCTCATTCCTAGCTTGGTACAATGTGGTAAGTGTATCCCAAGCATCCTTAGCTGTTCTGCAAGAGAGAATGTGAGGAATAATGGCATGTTTGACAGACAAAGCTATCAATGCATGTGCCTGGGCATCTTTGCCATCCCAACGAATCTGCTCTGCAGTAGGTGCAGCAGAAACAGAAGCACGAACAGGAATCTGCACAATATCATCTTCGACACCATCTCCATCAGCTCCAGCACCTGTATTTGCAGTACCTGTAGTCACAGGTGTAACACGACGTCTTTCAACACCCTGCACAATGTTCCACAGTCCTTTTGCAACCAATACATGTCGCATCATATAAGCCCATAATCGGTAGTTGGTACCATCCAACTTATCCTCAACAGCCAACATACGAAATACATCACTGCTTTCAGCCATGGCCGATGACTAAAATACCTTGATGCAAAAAATTGATTGTATCTCAAAAAGTTGAACAGAATTGCCCAGACAAATTCTGCTAGACCTGTAGCAGACTTCGAGATGCTTATACTGGCAAATAGAAATTGGTATATACCTTTGGCACAAAAAGACGAAATAGCCTTCACAAGCGCTACAATAGTGCCTTCGGAGGCCGAAACGAGCTCAGATTGCAATTTCGGTACCACAAAGTGAAGCTATTTTGATCTCTGAAACACCTTGAGTATACGTACCAAATTTCGTGCGATTTTGATACTGTAACCGGAGAGGTGTAGACGACGCCCTAGATGAAGCAGCGACCTGCTCTGATACAAATTGTTGGAGTTATATGTCTGCGGAAGCACGCGAACAGCACAAGGAAGAAGAAGAAGCTTGGAGCACAATACACAAGACTGAATGTATTACTAGAGAATGTACAAAAATAAGTAGCCCGTTAGGGCAATAGGCGTATATACAAGCCGGGGGAAAAAAAACCTCCTAAAGAGGGAAAAAAGTGCCCTGGCGGTCCTAGAGTGTTCACACACATCACTACCTAAATATATCAACAAGATATGCTGATAAAAAGTTTGGATGGACCAAAGTTACAAAGGTTTAAAGAGATGACAGGTATAAAGAAGGTGCAAATAACCACAATTGATGATTGAGGGGGAGCTGTTGGAGCAGGACAATCACCAATGGATGATTACATGAAGACTAAGAATGAAGAAGTGAAGGAAAGATTCAAGCTCAAAGCATGAAGTCAATTGAAGAATGAGGAACAAATGATTTGTACATCTATGTATAATAGCTTTGGAAAAACACTTCAAACATAATTGATGTAGTGATGAGTTTATACTCACATGTATATATAAACTCATGTATAGTCGTAATATAGAAAAGAGATGAGGAATAGATGAAAAAGTAGTCAATAGATTTCAAGGATCTCAAGAGATAGATGTGTAGAGAGTTTTCTCATGAGTTAGCGACTGGTCTCTCCTAGAATTCTCTCAGCCTGATTATGTGGATCAGGAAATCTTTTGTACACATCTAATCGAGAAGCTAATCAAGATATGACAAAAGTTTGATGATCTAATTATCTTCAAGTTGTGTGTATGACAAGTAGGAACATTCATATGTAGAAGTCTACAAGTGTTCTCAGAATCGCGCATTTTGTTGCTTAAAAGATTTTATTGGATCTCAGTTATCAGTGTAAATTTTTTTATGTTTGAGCATTGAAAATCTAAGTTAGAAGGTAAGGAAGCTTTGTTCAAAAGCATTTAGCAAAATGGGTTAGATTTTGAGAGAAATCAACTTAAGAAGTTGACCATGTCAAAGTCGC
Organism: Ceratopteris richardii; assembly: GCA_020310875.1. Classification (NCBI taxonomy): domain Eukaryota; kingdom Viridiplantae; phylum Streptophyta; class Polypodiopsida; order Polypodiales; family Pteridaceae; genus Ceratopteris; species Ceratopteris richardii. Next base: position 183,439,360 of record CM035421.1, on the reverse strand, counting down.
CATTTTTGGAAGCCAGTTTCTGACATAGGTTTGATCGAAGTGATCAAATAAGGAATCTAATAGTTCTTTTGAAGAACTAATGGTCATTTTGATTGCACAAAGGGATATGAACATGTGGTATCATTTGAATGAATAAAATCGAAGTCATATGTAGAGATTGAAGTTCATTTTTGAAACAGACTCTTGAAGCTGAAGAAAACTTCATACAGAGAAGTATTTCTTAATACATATGAAAGATAATATGAATTTTGTGTAAAGTTTGGTTTATTCTTGATATAGCGGAGTTCTTAAATCAAGATAGATCAGACATTTGGAGAATTAAAGGTCTCCAGCAAAGATGTCAACTATAAGGACAATCATTGCTATTGCAGCATCAAAAGGATGGACATTAAGTCAACTGGACATAAAGAATGCATTTTTTAATGGATACATATCTGACGAAGTATACATGGAGCAACCTCAAAGGTTTTCGAACGTCAGGTATCTAGATTATGTCTGCGGACTGAGAAGAGCACTTTATGGCTAAAGCAAGCTCCAAAAGCCTCGAACTATAGGCTTGTGAAGTATCTAAATGATCTTGGATATCAAAGTTCAAAGGCAGATGCAAGTCTACTTATCAAGAGAACAAATGAAGGTATAATCTACATTTGTATTTATGTAGATAACATTATAATTACAGGTACCTCAAATGAAGGAATCATGGAGGTGAAGAGGTTGCTTGAAAGAGAATTCAAAATAAGTGATCTAGGAAAATTGTCATATTTTCTTGGAATGGAAATCACTTATGCAGATCACGGCATATATATATCACAAGAAAAGTATCTTCTGAACCTGTTGAAGAAGTTTAACATGGAGAATTGCAGAGAAGCTTCAACTCCACTTGAAGTAAATCATAAACTTAGAAAGTATGATGGTGCAGATTTTAAAGACATAAGGAAGTATCAATCATTAGTGGGAAGTTTAATTTATGCTACACCAACAAGACCTGATCTCATTTATGGAGTGGGAGTCCTCTCACAATTCATGCATTGTCCAAAGGATCAACATTGGATTGCAGGTCAAAGAGTTCTCAAATATATAAAGGAAACTATGAAGGATTATATTATCCTTTTACTTCAGACATAAAGTTGGGAGCATACAGTGACTCAAATTGTGCTAGAAGTCAAGATGATGAAGATCAACGCATGGATACATGGTGTATATAGGTGATAAGCTTGTAAGTTGGTGTTCAAAGAAGCAACATACAGTGGCATTATCATCAATAGAAGTAGAGTACAAAGGACTTGTGGAAGCAACTAAAGAATTAGTGTGGATGCAGACCTTATTCAAAAGCTTGGGCATTGATCAAGGTATACCTATCATATTTGGAGATAATATGAGTTCATTGTATCTTTCAGTAAACCCAATATTTCATGCAAGAACAAAGCATATAGAGATTCAGTATCATTTCCTGAGAGAAAAAGTAATGGAGAAAGAACTTGAAGTGGTATATACTCCTACAAAAGATCAGATAGCAAGTATTCGAACAAAAAGCTTGGATGGAGTGAAGACAAGTAGATTCAAATGAATGGTAGAAATAAAAGAGAAGAAGGATATATATGAAGATATTGGATGATGCTAATTAGTGATTGAGGGGGAGTTGTTGGGGCTTCACTCACTAGTTAGACAATGAAGACAATAAGACGACAACTAGAAGAAGAAGGAAGTTAGACATTCAGAAACCTATGCCTATGTGAATGGACAAATTGACAACTGCAATATGGTATAAACTAGAGAATCAATTCTATTAGCAGAATCCCTGAGATTACATGGTTCTTGATTTTGAGAGCATACAGATCAGTTGTTATATAAGTTCATCTGGCGGAGCAGTTACAGATAGAGAGAGAGATAGATAGAGAGAGTGAGAGAAGATGAAAGTAGAAGGCATTATAGACAAGAAGAGAGAGATACAGACTATATCATAATGTAGAATATAGTAGATGCAGACTGAGTGTAAGTGTAGCAGAGAGTAGAGAACTCGACTTGTAAGTCCTACATGTGAGAGAGGCAGTCGATATAACTTTCTGAGAGAGATGGTGATGAAGAGTTACTCAATGTAGGAGAACCTTCTACGGTTATGACCAGAGAAAGGCCATACCATTCTGTACACATCTTCTCTAATAGAAAACACAAATTTGTGGAATAGGAATTGAGTCAATCCTCTTTATGTGAAAAAATCTAACTGATTTCATAACTGTATGAATATCAGTTACAATTACTAGTTTTACCAGCACACTTTTCTTGATCGTGTTAAAGTCAGTTTTTGAAGTATAGTGTAAATTTTTCACAAGTGATAGCTCACTGTGAAACTATAATCTTCTACTACATACGAAAGCAAGATCTTTGTAAACCGGAAAGTGTACTCAGGAAATTATGTTCAACTATGAAGGTATGTCAAGATGATGAAGTCAAGTGTTTAGAATTTTTGTACAATGAAGTGCAAGTTGAAAACCAACACAAAGTCATCAGACTGTGTCATTTCTGAGAGTTTTCGACACCGAAAAGTCACTGGAAAGAAACCATAAAGTCACCGGAAACGTACTGGAGTGAAATCAGAAATAATTCAATTTTTCTCAAGGGTTGAGTTTTAGGATTGCCGAGCTATTGGTGATTATAGAGGTCTTCTAATATCACACTAGCTTGATTCTTGTGGTGTTTGCATGCACCGACATGAATGTATAACACATTAGGTAGACGGTACATGTATGAGTTTTATGAAATTATCTTACCATATTTGTAACGTACATGGAGGCATGTGTAAACGAATAAATGTACGGGCATATACTTTATTGCATTTGCATCAACCTTGGGTGTATGGATAAACACGAGGCCTCTTTAAACCAATCTAAAAATGTTAAGAGATCAGTTGTTATACGAATAGAACACTATAGATATTGCTTTGCACTTCCTCACTAAATATTATACCCAGGTGAGTCTAGTATTCTCAACTCACGGAATGATAACGGGAGCAATGGAGAAATCAGAAATAGTTATAGCATTCCCAAGCCTTTCAGAAAACCTGAATAGTATTATCCAGATCATTTCCATTATTGTGATAATACAGAGCATATCCATTACTGTAATAATCCATAGGGTAACCACTTTATAAGATATCTTATAATACTCCTATGCTTAAGACCCTAGTATCCACATGTGTTAGCATTAACACAGCTTAAATTTCACTCTCATCTACCAACAAATAACAAATCCAAAATTCAGTTTACATAATTATTTGTTTCTATGTTACAGAACTTTTTCCAATATGACATCAATCGCAAGTATAACCATCACAGATAACAGATCATATGTATTTTATGTACTCAAGTAGGATAGACTTTGAAAAATCCCACTTTACTTCACATGTCGTATTTTAATGCCATATATATACTCCCTACTGCCACTACCCTTAAAATGTATATCCCTCAAACAACTTGTGCCCTCTTTGTACAGTCAAGAGGAACGTAATATTATGCATGTTATACCAAACGTCTATACTATTTGTGGTAGACCTTAAGCTCTGCATGATAAGATTATGAGCTTTCAAAATTATGCGCAACCCTCTACATAGCTTAACAACCTATCTTAAGATAAGACGTCTGCTGTTTCCATCCTATTTAACGGCTAACTTTTAGCAAGAGTGCGTATTTTGTCAAGACATCTAACCCAGTAGACATCTATTAGATGTACTTTGCAGATGATTTCAGTCGTTTACAAATCACGAAAAAACTAGATCTTTCACTTTTAAATACTAGATCATAGAAAGAGTCGGTGAAAGACAAATTGAGCTATATTCCTGCAGTATTATCTAGCCAGAAAGTTTACCACAAAACGTCAAGTTTAAAATTGAATGGTTTACTTAAATGATTTGATGATGGGCCCAATCCTGGTGAGTTTTACTTCTGGAAAGTACTGCATTCACTTTTCAGGTTATCTAGCACGTTAGGATCTAAGAATGACTTCAATGACTTGGTCCACACTTTCATTTTGTCCCTTGGATTGGGATAATATGAGATAGTCAAAGCGAAATGGGTCTCGATCCCTTGAGATGTCAAACGTAAATTTAGAAATTCAATCAGTAAGTTTTTTCCATGGGAAGCCATGAATCATGAACAAAGGTGGTATTGATAAGATTGAGAAGAGCCTCTTTCAGTCAATTGTCATATCTCCTCATTTCATTTGGGACGCATCATGGGTTGATTTTTCCCTAGGTGATCTTTCTTACTCTTTTACCTTTGAGCAACAAGAATACTTGGCCAATCTTAGAGCATAACCCCTAAAATCAACGTGGCTTATTTATAGGAATTTTGGGCATCACTAGCATATGGTACATACCAAAATGTCTCATATATACACACAAGGAACTCAAACAAGAAGGCATATGGCTTGGCATACCTCAATACATATCCCTTGAGATAAAATCAATGGTCAATTCTTCAAAAAAAATAAATCTCCTTATACCTTGAACGTGGTAAAGTTTGTATATCTTAAAAGATAGTTATACTCTTGATATAACTAAGATAACAACTTCCACACATTATTCACTGGGTTGACATTTCTTAATTTTCTTGTTAATTTTATCTTTGGAATGCATTAGAAATGTGAAAATATGCTCTGTAACGTACTGTATATATTATACCATATTCTTATCTTGTACTAGGTTATTCTCTATATTCTTATTCGTAAATACAAATATAAGAAGAAAATTAGTCCCACTTTAGTCTCTATATGCTCCTTGTGTTTGTGGTTGTGTTTGTATGCTTAAACGAGCTTTGTTTTCCTTATCTTATTTTCCTTTTGGCATGGCATCAACGCAAAGTGATTGATGATTCAAATCTACTTCAGACAGTTGAAAAAAGAATTGTCATAGAACATCAAGTGTAATATGCATATTCATATCATGATTATGATACATGGTTTATCTTCTATAACAATGAAATTTTTTCGTCCCAAAGGCCTTCCATGCATTTGATCCATGGGAGATTCCAAGTCTTTCGGATCGCAAGAACTAAAATTTGTGCTTGTTGAATGTTCCTCTTGTTCCAGATCTTGACCTACCAAACTAAAAAGCATTGAGAGATCAATACGTATAATGGTACAAACGAAATATTGTAGATTCGAGTGATCCACCACCAAAAGCTATGAATCTCCTCTGATTGTAATCAAGCCCATCCCAGGCTACATGAAGAGAAGCGATGGTAAGTGAACCCATCAGGTTATGAATCTACTGATTTCAACACATCGACAAACGCAATGAAACAATTCAACTGCATATACATGTTTGCACGTATGCACGAAATATAAACACAGAGACATACAAACACAGGGACACACATAAATACAGACACATACACATACATATACACACCCATGAAGAGATATGCATACATGAGTGCATGCATACATTAAATACATTCACGCATACACATGCACACGTGTATAAATGCAAATGCATGAGTGCAATGTATGTACAAGCATAAACACATACCCTAGAAACATACATGCATACACAATGCATACTTACACATATATACATACATACATACATACACGCACATTTCATAAGTGTGTGCATACATATCCATACACCACCCTTCTCTACTTGTTTACTTCATCATACCCCTCCAATTCACTTTACACATGCAAACATCTCCTCTATTCTAGTCTTATATCAAGTTCCTTGATGTTAGTTACGTAAAGTACCTTCAAAATATCCAAATTCTTTCTCTAACTTGCAGGAATAAATTCTTGAGACCGTGTCTTGGAGATGTGAGGCCCACATTTCGAACATAAATCAAAAACATGAATCGTTCATTCCATCAACAGTAAAATGACGTTTTATTGTGTTCCAGTAAAACTCATTCCACACTGCGATCTGTGTATGATATTTTGAAGTCTTGTCACTATAAGGAAAATGTGTCGTAAAGAATGATAGCAAAGCCACACCTTTAATGTATTGATTAGTGCTTGAATACCTTGTAGATCATGCACACTCTTTGAGCTGTATCTACAACCTACCGGATAAAAGGGTGCAAGTTTCACATCGCATAAAGCGGCAAATATTTATGCTTGTAACTGGCATCTTACAAACGCTCCTGATAACAATGATATCCAGTAAGTTTCGTTCTTTCTATCAACTCCGCGCACGCGCACTAGTGAATCCAAGTCCAGAACTTTTAACACACACTATATGGTCGGGTATAGTTACAAGTAACCTTTCAAGAGAATAAGCCGGCGGCGTGATTATTGTCTAAAGATGAAATGTGATTTTGAGAAAGGAAAGAATATACTAATCTCATGTAATTATGTAACGAGTAATTACTATCAAGAAGCCTTCATATAGAACAGTGCTGAAAATTTCTATGTTAACATTGTGCACAAATCAATGAATATCGTTTGCCCATCCCGCATCTGATGAACCCATTAGCTATGGACCATGAAGAGGCTTGCATCTCAGAGGGACCCAAAAAGTAAACAGGAACAGCATATCACGCTGCAAAGTGATGGAATGATAACCAGTAAGACTAATCCACATGTGACTCATGTGATGATAACCTATTGAATTTCAGTCTCCCAGCTGTTGTTTCCGTCTTCGCACCGATTCACCAAATGCAGAAATATGGTCTCTTACGAGTAAATCAAATAGCCACACATTCTGTTGTATTTCGCTGCAAATGCCTTTCCATCAGATGTTGGCTGAAAAAATGCACATTGAGAAAAATCGAGAACAACTCCGTATAAGAATGAAGACCTGAAAATCAGCAGCAGCACATTGAAGACTACTACTGAAAAGTTAGTCCAATAATACATGTATTGCCGTAAACATTGACTCACCTTACAGCATCTATAAGTCCAGTAGCTATGCCTTTCCTTCTGTCTGGCTTACTTACCCACAATCCCCGAATGCCACACACAGCAGACACTGGACCTTCCATGCTGACTGTGTGACTTTCTGCAGATGCTTCTTGAAATGCTTGGCAGCTTTGCTTTTGTAATTTCTCTCTTCGAAATTTGACATTTCCAAAAACAAGTGTTTCTCGACCAGCATCCTTGACATTCTTAAGATCAGCAATATTACATTTATCTATTAGTGAACCTCTGTCATGGAAGGAACATTTTTCTACTGAATGTTCGACCTTCTGATGACCAGGGCCAGATCTGCCTACTTCAGGGGCTAAGCAATTACTGGCACCACTTGGCTGCAGGCTCTTACCATTACTTGTTTGCAAAACCTTCGATTCGTTGAAATTCATTGGTTCAATGTTACGGACCACTTGATAGGCCTGACTTATGCCCTCTACAATAGCACAACCAAGGACCTTCTTTGAGGCTATGTACAGATATATCTGGATAGGACCAAGGACCTCTCTCTCTCTCTCTCTCTCTCTCTCTCTCTCTCTCTCTCTCTCTCTCTCTCTCTCTCTCTCTCTCTCTCTCTCTCTCTCTCTCTCTCTCTCTCTCTCTCTCTCTCTCTCTCTCTCTCTCTCTCTCTCTCATACATATTATACAATATGTGCGAGTGCAGATAAATTACATAAGAGTCCCATGCATTGAGACATGACTCGATATAATATGTATCTGTTATCACCAGTCATGCCTCAACGCATCTGTTATCACTAGTCATGCCTCAATGCATCTGTTATCACCAGTCATGCCTCAATGCATCTGACTCTTTATAATTATGTGCACTCACATATTGCAGAATGTGTGACTATGTAGTATGAATGCACTTACACAACTGAATATATAATATAGTGTCTTGACTCAAATGTTGCATATGTGATAATACATTGAGTACACTTGCATACGTCATAATTGATGACATGTAATAAATGTTAATGTACCTTTCAATTGATATAGCTATCACCAACTTTGTATCAACTTGAAATTCAAACAAAGAGGATAAGAAATGAAGCATATGTATTGATTGAGCAGTACGGTACAAATATGTATCATACCTAAAGCCCGTACTGAAAGGATCTGTACGTACGTATTGATCCTACCTTACTTACAAGTGTGTAGAGTGGAAGAGATATGAAAGATGTGGAATAGGCGTTGGGATTGGTTTCAAAATGAGGAGTTAGATTTCTGCTTTCAAGAGTATATATAGTGGTGGTGATTTAGAGATCATGCGTCACATAGAGGATGATCTTCTTGCTTTCGAGAATGAGACCCATCACTTTGGTAGATCGACAGCAAGGCTCTAAGAGACCCAAATCTAGCATATCTCATGGTGAGAGAGATACGATGGATGTGCACCTATGTTGGTAATTTTCTTATGTACTTTGATCTTATTTATGTTTTGCTTAACAAAATCATATTGCTCTTTGAGTTCTCTCTCAAGATTGTAGCTCTAGATCTTGTGAGAGAAATTGGACTACAGAGGTTCTTTTTCAGATGTAAAAGAGAAATAAGCTTAGAACATCAAAACTTGAGAGACTTGTCTTCTGCAATGCTAACTTGACGCTATTAGAGAGATTTTCAGCATCTCCTGATCCCATACAGATTGATCTTGATAAGCTTGATATTGAGAAAATGCACCACATTTTTAAGATTTCTCAAGAGCATAGAGATCTCTACACTTTGCTCTATGAGGAGTCCATTCAATCCGCACATGATACATGCTCAAGACACCATGGTGATCGCAGGGTGCATGCAAATGAGCCTACTAGAAATATGTTATCTTCTAGTAGTGAGTCTGCTCCATTCAGGGCTCATGATTTTGCTGAGCACAGGTCTGTAAACCCATCCTGTCATTTGTGGGCATTGGTGGTCACCTTCTCTCACGTAGTGGCCAGGTACAAGTCGTCATACAGCAGCATCTGTTCTTCATACATTTAGCATCTTCCAAATCCTAAGCAGCCTGCAGCCCATGGGTTGATGCTTTAGACCTGCTTCATGTGAAGCAGTGACAGTGATTTAAAGCTTATTGTCATGGGTCATATTTGAACAAAGGAATCTGCTTGTAACAAATACAAGAGGTGAAGGACTTATCAGAATGGCAGCCCCATCGAAACAAGACAAAGAAGAAAGAATTACAAAATGAAAGGGGTCATGTGATAATGCCCTTAATGTAGAAATGACAAAATGAACAAGAAGCAAAAAGCACTAGAAATGCATGAAAAGTTTCAAAACAAACATTAAAGACAAAGCAAGAGCCACTAATTACAAGAATATTACACTTGAAATTGGAAGTTCAAAAAGATGGAACATGAAATTGGCACACAAGAGAATGACCCAAGAAGATGAAAAGACCATGGCAATAGAAGATATCAAAGGGAAAAGCCCAAAAGATAAAGAGGAAGTAAAGACTTACCTCAAAGATGCCCAGAGGAATGGGTAGATAATGTTGAAAAAAACATTGCCAAAGAAACGAAAAAAGATCAGATTCTGCATGTAACACTAGAAGAGAAAAAGATGTGGCAGGCGGCCAGAAGAATGAACTTGTCAGTACCAGAGCTCAATGATGGGATGTCACCCATATAGGATGTACACACTTGGATATCAGGAAGCACTATCCATTCAAAGCCTGGGAAGCAAGGCAAGACCCCTCTAATGAAAGAGGTGGCAGAGAGCTACGTGGTGATCAGCTCAATTGCTCCAAATACTTAGGAAGTGGACTCTTGCGTGAGGAGAGAGAAAGTTCAATGAGCAAAAAATGAAGTAGAAGATGAAGAAAAAGAAGCACGTAAAAAGTTATAAAAGTACTATCTTGAAAAGTGAGATAGAACCTTAATTTTATTAAAATGAAGACTTTGGTCTCTTGGTGAAATCTGAAAAGGCCAACATGACTGTAAGTCTTTAAAAACATATAAATGCTTATATCTCCTCAAATTAGTGGGCAAAAAATATAATAAAAACATATCTAGAAAGCTCTCGAAGAGAGCTATCATTTGAACGAGTCAAATTATACGAAAGGGGAGTCCTTGGGCTCTTTATCCCCAACAATCTTCCACTTGAAGGACGAAAGGAGCGTTTTAAAACTAAGTAACTCCCACCATTTGAATACATAGCTGATGTTGTGCCTTGGGTAGACATTTGATGACAATATCTCCAAGATTCTATGAAGTAGAAATAGCACCTCTTGCAAGAGTGTATACATATCCACTTCTAGATTTATGAGTATCCACATCACCTACCATGTCAGAATCACAAAATTCTTTCCATTCGAATGCACGCTTCCGTTTTATTCGATTCGCATACGATGCGTTTAGGGTTTGATTCAGTTCAATTTAACCAATCGGTTCGTTGCTAAATTGATGGCACACCCATGACCCAACGGTTCAAAAAAACACGATAGCCTATATAGTCAGTGGTCACAACTCACAAAGCACCTTTTCACCTGTGTCATGCTTGAGAGTTCGAGCCAATGTGAGAGTTTGAGCCAACTTACAAGCATTGTAACCAAGGTGTGAGCAAAGGCACAACACTTGAAAGTTGAGTCTTGTCTTGTGACTTACGGAGAAAGACTCGAGAGAGTCGAGACAAAGCCTAAAGTGCATAGTGCACATTGCCTCATACACACTTGCATACAAAGTGCACAGTGCACACACAGTCACACACACTGCACAGTGCACACACCAAGTCGCACACGCTGTACGCACATACATAGTCATGCAGAGTCAACTTTCACTTCATTGTCACGTAGATTCACCTCTTCATTGACAATTTGACACTCAGCTTATACTCAACTTTTACCTCAGTCCATGTAGATTCAATAGTCCTCAGCCATAATCCATGGACTGAGGCTAGAGCAATCATCTCTTCACATCAATCATTGTTACATATTCGAATTTTGAACACCTCAATCACCTCTCGCTACTCGGGAACATGGCAGTCAGGTGCGTTAGGTGCGTTCAATTCGGTGCGTGTAAACTGGAGTGCATAAAATTTGAGAACAAGAGGGTTTTTGGGAGAATGGATTTTTTCAGGTTCAGGTCAAGAGCACCGTTTGAAACGGTTCGTACCGAATTGAACGCACCTAAAAAACGCATCTTTTCAAACAGTTCGCGAACCGGTGCAGCTATGCTCTGGAATAATCACATCAATCTGAAATCATCTCTGACTACTCTGGAATAATTATAAAATATTAGTTTATGGCCTAAAATATCCTTGAATAGTTTCCCTTAAAACTCATCTCTTGACAGTTGCTTTGTGTGTGTGTGTGTGTGTGTGTGTGGTGTGTGTGTGTGTGTGTCTATATATATATATATATATATATATATATATATATATATATATATATATATATATATATATATATATATATATATATATATATATATATATATACACTGTTGTTTCCTGATGCGTCAGCTAAGTTTAGCTGACGTCAGTCATTTTATTCCTGACTCTGGGTTTCCTGACTCGTAGCTGACGGTCTGTTGCAGGTTTTTTTTTTCCCCTGAAAAATAGAGTTTCAGAGGCTTGCTTATTCAGTTTTCTCTCGTTTGCTGCTTTGTTATCCCCTGAAGGTTCAGTCCAACACCCTCAAATGATGCTTGCCCCTCCCTAGAGGCTCCTAAGCTCATCTTTCAAACACACTGGGGATGCCACAGGCCCACTGTCCACACAATGATTACTACTGAGTACGGTGAATGCATATGCCACACATATATTCAGTCTACAGATGTTTGTTAGTGCACTGTGGAAACACACTCAAAGTAAAAGATTATCCCCATTGTATGAAAGAAAACAAGGAGGCAGGTTGTAGCTGCAGTTATTGCTGGGAATGTGGATAGGCATAGACTAAAGTCTTGCACTGTACAAAAGGACAAAACACATTGAGTAGAAATCAGGATTTTGTTGAACAGTACATGTAGAAGAAGAAAGTAAAAAACTAAGATGATACTATTCCGAGATGTTCCGGAGTTAGAAACTTATAACCACAAGTTTTAATTGACATGGCTTACAGGATAGAGCAGGCTGATGATTATCATTGATGGCTAATGCATTACTTTAGTCTCTATCATGATTCATTTGCAAGTCATGACTTCTCTATGGCATAAGCAATTATGGTAGTAGGTACACGGTACACTATACATCATCTCTCTCTCTCTCTCTCTCTCTCTCTCTCTCTCTCTCTCTCTCTCTCTCTCTCTCTCTCTCTCTCTCTCTCTCTCTCTCTCTCTCTCTCTCTCTCTCTCTCTCTCTCTCTCTCTCTCTCTCTCTCTCTCTCTCTCTCTCTCTCTCTCTCTCTCTCTCTCTCTCTCTCTCTCTCTCTCTCTCTCTCTCTCTCTACCCGGCGGCACCCTCTACATGGACGAGGACCTCACGCGTATGCAAGTGGCACACCGACGCGCTTGCATGCCACAGATACTCCAGGCACGTCGAGAGGGGAGGAAGGCCTTTTACCGTGATGGTAAGGTCTTCATAGATGGACTCCCTATCAAATAGGGCCATGCGGCCTATGAAACATCACTACACCAGGAGACACCACTCAAAGGAGCAGTGTGGAACTGCAACGGGGCACACTGGACGCGACCAGACAGAGTCGAGGAGATCCTGGCATCACATGACTTTGTGTGCATCACAGAGACACACGAGAGCCCAGAGAGAGGTCTACCACGCATTGCAGGTTTTCATTGGGAATCTGCATTCAGGACCACGACGAGACAGAGTACAGCGCGAGGATCGGGAGGAGTGGCCATCGTATTTCGACAGGAGATACAGAGCCGGATCCATATTATATGTAGAGATGAGGAGGCACGATACATGTGGGTTCGCATGGAGATAGCACAGGGGAGCTCGATTTACATTGCTATATGCTACTTCCCACCAGGCGGATCTCGATACGCAGGACAGGATCTTGGGGGACCGATCCGAGATAGAGACTCACCATACACAGCGCTTTCAGATGAGATACTACATTACAGCACACTAGGTGAAGTCTTCCTTATGGGGGACTTCAATGGCCGCACTCAGTCGCATCAATGCGAGGCATACGACATGGATCACCCACATCTCATGAGGGCCAGAGACCCGGTTGAGATTAGCACCAGCAGAGTGTCAGCAGATACGGGTCAGGACACCACCGGCTATGGCAGACATCTACTCGAGCTAGGCAGCCGCCATCATCTCGTTATATACAACGGGATGAATCGTTGGCCAGGTTTAGGCGGATTTACTTGCTTCCCTCACGGGGGAGGTGAGAGCACAGTCGACTACATTTTGGGTACTACCTCTGGAGCTTCACTCATCCCTTCACTTAGTATTGGACGACGCCCACTCGGTGCACACCACACATTTATCACATTCACACTCTCATCTCCGATTCCCTTAGACCCTCCCTCACCCACTGAGATACATACCACGATACACTTCACACACGAGCTCTCACACGTTTATGCACACCATTTACACACCCGCTTACTCTCCCTCGATCCATGCTCACCTTTGGACACACTCACATCACATATCACCACCATCCTACAGGATTCAGCTCTCTGCAGCTTCCCACACCACACACATATGCACCCTCCACGCACAGGATCCATGCCCCAGAACCGTTGGTATGATGCAGATTGTCGCGAGCTGCGGAAGCACCTACGGATTTTAGAGCATAGAGGAGATATTACACACACAGGCACAGCGTCGCATGCAGAGCCTTACTCGCCGCAAACGGCGGGATTGGGAGGAGAGACAGTATTGGGATATTTACCATTTGCTCATGAGTCGAGACAGTGTAGTGGCATGGCGACATTTGAGAGAGAGGAGACAACAGACACCTATCCGAGACCCGAGCACTTGGCATAGCTATGCACGGAGCCTATACGAGATCCCAGACCAGCCTCCCATTCCCAGACCGCAGAGCTCACGTCCCACTACCTCTGACTTCTTCACACCCACTATGGTGGGACACGCTATTGCCCGGCTGCAGCATGGCAGGGCCCATGATCATTTCGGTTTACAGGCAGAGCACCTCATTTATGGAGGCACAACTCTCGCACCGCTCATTGCCCATCTCTTCAACCGTGCATTGGTTGAAGGGTTCCCAGACTCATGGTTCCCAGACTCATGGACTGAGCACACCATAGTGCCCATTCATAAGTCAGGTGACACTATGGATCCAGCTACATACCGGACGATCATGATTGGCCCTATATTGGCCAAGTTATATGGGGCCGTACTAGAGACAGAGTTGAGTACTCTCGCTGAGAGGAAGGGCATCAGGGCTCTAGGACAGGCAGGGTTCAGACGAGATTTCTCTACCATTGACCACATCTTCACTCTGAGATGCCTGATCGACCAGGCCAGGGTGAGGAAGAGGAGATTATATTGTTGCTTTGTGGACTTTCGCAAAGCATTTGACACTGTTCCTAGAGATCGACTCTTTAGACGACTACTTGACATCGGAGCTCCGGAGGAGATGATATGGGGGATCTACGCCTTATACGAGAGAGTATCTGGTAGAGTCAGATGTCCAGGGGGCTTATCTGATCCACTTGCTAGCACTATCGGGGTGAAGCAAGGATGCCCTCTCTCGCCCACCCTCTTTGGTCTCTACATTGATGAGATAGTGGACTTCATACGGCAGCAGGGGGGAGATGGCATTGAGGTACACGGGTCCACTGTCCATATTCTTTTATACGCTGATGATATTGTATTGGTTTCAGAGTCTACAGAAGGTCTACAGCATCATCTACACGGCCTAGATGACTTTTGCAGACACAGAGGGTTATCTGTGAACCTTGGTAAAACCAAGGTCTTGATCTTTCATACATCAGCACAGGTACGCAGACATAGTTTGTTCACAGCTGCAGGTGGACCGATCGAGGTGGTCGGATCATATGTTTACTTGGGGGTGACATTTACAGAAGCATCAGGAGTCTTCTCTATGGCTCAGGCAGCCCGTGACCGCATCACACGTGGGTACGCAGCACTAGCTTTGATGGAGAGACAGTGCCACCAGGCATCTTTTCAGGAGCCCCGCACAAAGGGGTGGCTCTTTGACACTTTGGTTACGCCAGCGCTCATGTATGGGGCAGCCATATGGGGACCAGGATTAGCTACATCAGTATGCACAGCATTAGAGAGGCCACAGATCCTAATGATTGCCAGACTGATCCGCAGTAAGCCTTCAGTACCACATGACATCATTAGAGCAGAGCTCGCTGCACCACCGATGCTAGTTGAGGCACTATTCCAGACAGTATGCCTATTACACAGACTTCGGAGCATGGATACAGAGCGTATTGCTTATCGTGCTTTCGAGGCATCACGTGATATGGCATTAGCAGGCGACACCTCCTCATGGTATGCACAGACACGAGACTGGCTTGCCCACCATGGCTTTGACATAGACAGGCTACCACCACTACAGTACGACTCTCATGCACCCACCTACTCGCTCTCTCATCAAGAGAGGAATAGGATCATTCGTCAGGAGATATGGCATACATACATACAGAGGACATGGGTGAGCCCTAGGGGTACATTGCCACCGAAAATGCTCTACTACCGCGAGCATTTTCTACATATATCAGACACGGGCTTCATCGAGATTCCGAGATACATGCAGACCTACCTTCCCCACCACCTACGAGACGTCATTGGGCAGCTCCGGGTTTCATCACATCAGCTCGAGATTGAGAGGGGTCGGTCCAGGGGAGTCCCCCGTGAGGAGAGGTGGTGCCCACTAGGCCAGACAGAGGTAGAGAGTGAGGAGCATTTTGTTATCAGTTGTCCAGCATACTTAGACCTACGAGCACAGTTCAAGATCGAGGAGTCATTCCAGCTGTGCATGACTATGGGAGACCAGAGACGCTTGGGATGCTTTCTCACAGAAGCATACGAGAGGCGAGAGCGGTCACTACAGCACATACATCAGCCACAGGTAAGTACCCAGCAGACCATTACCCAGTTCTTTCAGCGAGTTGAGCTACATCAGAGAGGTCCATCTATAGGGCTCACGCTCCACCAGGCAGCAGCACAGAGAGCAAGGCGCAGACCACGCATGGGCGGATATCGTCGACCACGACTATATCATGAGGATGTCTCACGCATCAGGATTGCCTACGACCACATGATGGAGCATAGGCGTACCACCACCCCCTGGGTTGTCTTCCTTCAGGAGGCACTCAGACCACCACCGATGTACCACATACTACACCCACCTCCACCCATCACTTGTCGCTAGGGCATTTTACTCACATTTTGGATCCCCCCATGTATTAGGTGGCCACTATCTGCAGAGTCAGAGCCACGTCTCCCCAGCCTTTTCCAGCCCTATATAGCTTTGTGTAGCGATATACCTTTTATTTCATTTTATCTTCTACACAGGGTTACTACACTTGTACATGGTTTTTGTCTCATAGGCCAAGTTTGGCCTCCAGAAGACGTTAATATGACTTTCTTTCTTTCTTTCTCTCTCTCTCTCTCTCTCTCTCTCTCTCTCTCTCTCTCTCTCTCTCTCTCTCTCTCTCTCTCTCTCTCTCTCTCTCTCTCTCTCTCTCTCTCTCTCTCTCTCTCTCTCTCTCTCTCTCTCTCTCTCTCTCTCTCTCTCTCTCTCTCTCTCTCTCTCTCTCTCTCTCTCATACCACGATACACTTCACACACGAGCTCTCACACGTTTATGCACACCATTTACACACCCGCCTACTCTCCCTCGATCCACTCTCACCTTTGGACGTACTTACATCACAGATCATCACCATCCTACAGGACTCTGCTCTCCACAGCTTCCCACACCGCACAAATAGGCACCCTCCACGCACAGGATCCATGCCCCAGAACCGTTGGTATGATGCAGATTGCCGTGAGCTACGGAAGCACCTCCGGATTTTAGAGCATAGGGGAGATATAACACACACAGGCACAGCGTCGCATGCAGAGCCTTACTCGCCGCAAACGGCGAGATTGGGAGGAGAGACAGTATTGGGATATTTACCATTTGCTCAGGAGTCGAGACAGTGGAGTGGCATGGCGACATTTGAGAGAGAGGAGAAAGCAGACACCTATCCGAGAGCCGAGCACTTGGCATAGCTATGCACAGAGTCTATACGAGATCCAAGACAAGCCCCCCATCCCCAGACCACAGAGCTCAAGTCCTACTACCTCTGACTTCTTCACACCCACTATGGTGGGACGCACTATTGCCTGGCTACAGCATGGCAGGGCCAATGACCATTTCGGTTTACAGGCAGAGCACCTCATCTATGGAGGCACGACTCTCTCACCGCTCATTGCCCACCTCTTCAACCGTGCATTGGTTGAAGGGTTCCCGGACTCATGGACTGAGCACACCATAGTGCCCATTCATAAGTAAGGTGATACTATGGATCAAGCTACATACCGGACGATCATGATTGGCCCTATATTGGCCAAGTTATATTGGGCAGTACTAGAGACAGAGTTGAGTACTCTCGCTGAGAGGAAGGGTATCAGGGCTCCAAGACAGGCAGGTTTCAGACGAGATTACTCTACTATTGACCACATCTTCACTCTGTGATGCCTGATTGACCAGGCAAGGGTGAGAAAGAGGAGATTATATTGTTGCTTTGTGGACTTCCGCAAAGCATTTGACACTTCCTAGGGACCGACTCTTCAAACGACTACTTGATATTGGAGCTCCGGAGGAGATATGGGGGATCTACGCCTTATACGAGAGAGTATCTGGTAGAGTTAGATGCCCAGGGGGCTTATCTGATCCACTTGCTAGCACTATTGGGGTGAAGCAAGGATGCCCTCTTTCACCTACCCTCTTTGGGCTCTACATTGATGAGATAGTGGACTTCATACAGCAGAAGGGGGGAGATGGCATTGAGGTACGAGGAGCCACTATCCATATTCTTTTATACGCTGATGATATTGTATTGGTTTCAGAGTCTGCAGAAGGTCTACAACATCATCTACATGGCCTAGATGACTTTTGCAGACACAGAGGGTTATCTGTGAACCTTGGTAAAACCAAGGTCATGATCTTTCATACATCTGCACAGGTACGCAGACATAGTTTGTTCACAGCAGCAGGTGGACCGATCCAGGTGGTCGGATCATATGTTTACTTGGGAGTGACATTTACAGCAGAATTTGGGGTCTTCTCTCTGTCTCAAGCAGCTCGTGACCGCATCACACGTGGGTACGCAGCACTAGCTTTGATGGAGAGACAGTGCCACCAAGCATATTTTCAGGAGCCCCGCACAAAGGGGTGGCTCTTTGACACTTTGGTTACGCCAGCGCTCATGTATGGGGCAGCCATTTGGGGGCCGGGATTAGCTACATCAGTATGGACAGCATTAGAGAGGCCACAGATCCTCATGATTGCCAGACTTATCCGCAACAAGCCTTCAGTACCGAATGATATCATTAGAGCAGAGCTCGCTGCACCACCGATGCTAGTTGAGGCATTGTTCCAGACAGTATGCCTAGTACACAGACTTCGTGCAACAGCGTAACGACTGGAAATACTCATGAATGAATGACTCTCCTCCCAACCTTATGCCTGTATATATAGTTGCTTGAACTAATGAGGACCACAAATGTAACTAGAGTCCACAAGTGCATGTGCAATCTCCTCCACTCCTTTCATATCCACCACTAGAGTCTATTAGTGGCTGGAGTGATCTCGACCACTACTTTAGTACCTTCCACTAGAGTCCACTAGTGGTTGTTGTACTCACCTCTTGAGTTAAGTCCACTGGACTCAAGTTAACTCACGTTAACTTGAGTTAGAAGGCTCTAGAGCTCTTTGGGCAAAACTCTCTTCCCATGCTCCCCACGGGAGTTGAACCCAAGACCTCTTCCTTCACAACCATGAGACTTAACCACTAGGCTAAGTAGATTACTTGAATATGAGAGCACATGACTTATGCTTGAGTCTACTCTTGAGATCTTTGGTCCTACAGACGAGTGACCAAACGGTATCCGATTTCAGATCTGTCTGAAACCATCGGATCCCTAGATCATAGACTTACTTTATTACATTCTTCCCCCCTTGGGAAAGATTTTCGTCCTCGAAAATAAAGCTATATATATAACTGTAGGCAACCCCCGAGCCTCATGTTCTAAAACTTGAAGAACATGCATTCATTCAATTAGGTTATTTACTTAGAAACTTGAAAATAAAAAACCTTCTTTATTTGGGACCAACTTAAAACTTGAAAACTGGAAAACGTCGTTGGATTGTGGAAACTTTTTCCCATGTTGAATTTTCTTCAGTTCCATCCTTCCATTTTACTAAGCACTCTTCATACAAGTGGCTTCTTGTACGTTTATCTCGGGTGCGAAGTATCCTTTCAGGTTCATAAGGAAATGTTTCATTTACTGGAATAGGAAGTATGACCTGATGTCCAACTAGATTATCTGAATCTGTTAGACTCTTCCTAAGTCGACTAACATGGAACACTGGATGAATCCAACTATCGTCTGGAAGTTGTAGTTCATAAGCCCACAAACCAACTTTCTTGGTGATTGGAAAAGGACCGCAATATCTAGGCGATAACTTGGCGCATTGACCAGTCTTGAACTTTTCCGATCTTTCAGGAATACGAAGATAAACTTGATCGCCAACCTGAAAAGTAACATCTCTTCGCTTTGGATCGGCATAAGCCTTTGCACGATCCTGAGCTTTCTTTAGGTTTTCTTTAGCTAACTTGAGCTTAAAGTTCATGTCTTGAAGGAACTCTTGAGCTGCTTGAACTCGTTCATTTTGTAGTCCTACTGCATAAGGAGACCTAGGCTGGAAACCATACATCAACATGAATGGACTAAATTCAGTTGATGAATTCTTGGCACTGTTATAGGCAAACTCAGCTAATGGAAGATAATCTTCCCAGTCAGTCTGTTTGGAAGTAACATAAGCTCTGAGTATGTCTTCCAAAATCTGATTGACTTTCTCTGTCTGTCCATCCGTTGGGGGATGTTCAGCTGTACTTAAACTTAGTTTAGTTTCAAGTCTACTAAAGACTGCTCGCCAAAAATGACTTGTAAATCGAGCATCTCTATCAGAAACTATGTCTACTGGAAGACCATAGAGTCTATAAAGTTGATTTACAAATATTTTTGCAAGTTCTGGAGTCTTATAAGTAGTCTTGACTGGTATAAACTGAGCAAGTTTAGTCAATCGATCAACTACAACCCAGACTGAATCAAAGCCCTTCTGAGTGCGGGGTAATCCAGAAATGAAATCCATGGAAATGCTTTCCCACTTTCCTTTGGGAATTTCCAAAGGATGAAGCAATCCTCCAACTTTAAGTCGTTCAAACTTATTTACTTGACATTTATGGCACTTAGATACATAGTTTTGCACATCTCGATGCAAACTAGGCCAATAAAAATGTCTTTTCACAAACTCATAGGTTCGGTTAATACCAGGATGTCCTGCACTTGGAGCATCATGGCATTCGAAAAGTACTTGATTTCGTATGTCCAAGGTACTTGGAACACAAACCTTACCTTTATAAAGCAAATATTTATCTTGGAGAGAATAGTGTTTAAACTTTCTTTCAGAAGTACTTGCTTCATTTTGTTTATCTTGTTCAGCTGCTTTCCATGCTTGACTGAAGCTTGGATCCTCTTTACAGCTTCCTTTCAAAGTTGAAATAAATTCACTTTGAATTTGTACAAAACTTAGATTATTCAGCATAGGCATCCGACTTAAGGCGTCTGCCACTGCGTTGAACTTTCCTTTTCTATACCTGAGTTCATAATCGAACTCTTGCAACTGCTCGGCCCACCTCGCTTTTCTACCTCTTAGATCAGGTTGGTTTGCAAACCACTTTATGCTCTCTTGATCAAAAACTATGGTCAACTTTGATCCATATAGATAATGGCGCCATTTCTTTAGAGCATTTATAATAGCGAACATCTCTCGCTCATAGGTAGAGTAATTTTGTTGAGCAAGACTTAGCTTTCTACTCTCGAAAGCTATCGGTTGACCATCTTGGCTTAGTACTGCTCCTACTGCAGATGAACTTGCATCTGTCTCTAATTGGAAAGGCTTGTTCGGATCTATAATCTGTAGAACCGGGGCCGATGCTAAAGCAAGTTTAAGATCTTGAAAACTCTTTGCTTGATCTTCTTTCCAATTTGACTTTTGATGCTTCCCTTTGAGTTGATCCGTCAAAGGTACTGCAATCTTGGCATATCCAGCCACAAACTTCCGATAATATCCTGCCAATCCGAGAAAACTTTGTAGTTCTCGAACCGTCTTGGGCTCAGGCCATTCAAGAATCGCTTGGACCTTTTCAGGGTCAACTTTGATTCCTTCCGCGGAAATAATATGACCTAAATACTTTACTTATGGGGTAAAGAATTCACATTTTGACTCTTTACCGTAAAGTTTATTATCGCGAAGAAGTTGAAAAACTTTTTCCAAGTGCTCTAAGTGATTTTCATGATCTTTACTGTAGATCAGAATATCATCGATAAAATCTACAACAAATTTTCCCAAATACGGCTTAAGCACTTGATTCATCAAAGTCATAAATGTTGCGGGTGCATTTGTCAACCCGAACGGCATCACTAAAAACTCGTAGTGACCAAACTTTGTTCGAAAGGCTGTTTTAGGAATATCATCATCTTTGATCCTGATCTGATGATAACCTTGGCGTAAATCAATCTTAGAAAAGACTCTAGCCCCCTTTAAACTATCGAAAAGATCTTCGACTAGTGGCATGGGATACTTGTTCTTTATCGTAAGATTGTTTAACGCCCTATAATCTACGCACAGCCTCATAGTTCCATCTTTCTTTTTCACTAGAAGGATGGGTGCTGCTCATGGAGACTGGCTTGGGCGGATAAATCCTTTATCCAAATACTCTTGGATTTGATTTTCTACTTCTTGATTCTGGACATAGGGGAGGCGGTATGGGTTTTGAGATTTTGGCTTGGTACCCGGAAACAGATCTATACTGTGATCGATGTTTCCACGAGAGGGTGGCAAGCCGTAGGGGAGTTCCTTAGGGAACACATCTTTAAATTCCTTCATTAAATTGTTAAATTTAACATAAACTTCTCGAGGAATAAAGGACGAGACATAAGAAACTTGATTTATATTATCAGAATCTATTACATCGGTGCCAAGGACAAGAAAAGCTTGAGTCCTGGCTTCTTTATTGACAAGTTTCTGAAGTTCAGTGTATGAAATCAAAGGGATACTTGGAACATCATGCTCACCCTTGATTTTATACACTACACCGTCACGCTGGAATTCCAAAGTATTTGTAAAATAACACCTGGTCAATGAAGGTCCTAGACTCCATAGCCACTCTCTCCCTAAAACAAGATCTACCCGATCCATGTTCATTATTTGGAAGTCCAAGGTGTCTTTAAATCCTTGGATTTCTAGTTCCAAATTACATATCATTGTGTCCCAAACACGGGTGTCTTGACCGTGCATCATGGAGACAATGTATTTATGAGGAGATGGTTCCTGAGGAAGAGCCAGTTTTTTTACTAACGCATAATTGATAAAATTATGCGTAGCAGAGTCATCCACCATTATCCGGATGGTGTGCCCTTTTACTGATCCATGCAACTTGACCAAATCATGTGGACCAAACTCTTGAGGTTGCCACATGTTTTTGGAAATTTGGCATGAATGGGTACTGTCGCAATGCATAATCTGAACCTTCTTTGCACTTGAACTTGCATCCAAGTTCAAAGAGTGAATCAGATTGATTTGCTGCTTACCCTTTCCCTTACTTTCTCTTCCGACTGGACAGGCACGGCTTCGATGTCCAGGCTTCAGACATTTAAAGCACAAGTTTTCTTTTTGCGCTTTATCATGATCTTCTGGAGAAAGGATGTGTCTAAAAACACGAGGTTTTTTAGACACTCTTTCATTAGATCTAGTCCCTTTGCCCTTACGCTTAAAGTTATTCTTCTGGGAATAACTGCTTTCCTGCGGGACATCCAAACGTGAATTGTCCTCATAAACTGTGCGACCTTAATCGCCTCTTCAAGGGATTTAGGCGCATGCCTCTTAACTTCATTACGAATTCGCTGGTTAAGTCCTCTGACAAAACCGCGAAGTCGATGGAAGTCATCTAAATTCTTTAACTTCAGAATTACATCTCTGTATTCTGAAATATACACTAATAGCGGTCTACCCTTCTGCTGAATTTTATCCCAAGCTTCCCAATTGCGTTCCTCCTCATTCTCGGGGAGAAACTCTTTCTTGAAAAGGTGGGAAAATTCATTCCAAGTGGTAAGTTTCTTGTGAGTCTCAAAGAGACTCATCCACCATGTATAAGCTTTCGATCCTAGCGATAAACTGGCTTCTACTACCCTCACATGATCGGGGGTATGTTTGAGTTCATGGACATCTTGCCATTTCTCTAAGAAAATCAAAACCGCATCCTTATTCCTATCCTTATCCTCTCCAGAGAAATAAGGAGGACGGATCTCCTTTCCCAAGGAAAGATCCACAGGGCGGTTATGGCTTTCTAACATCCCTACCGAAGCAACACACAAGGGAGTAGAAGACACTAGGCTAAGACGGCTCATACTTCCCGCTAGCGGAAACATATCTATTTGGGGAGAGGATAATCCCTTATCCTTTTCCATCCTAACAGACATTGGTGAAGTTGCGATCGTATCTGTGTGACTACCTAAAATAGTCTTACTGATATCCCTAGGCGTCTGAAGTAAGTTCAGAATGGCCTTAAGGTGATCCTGGATTCCATCAACAGATTGACGGAGGACTGCAACCTCATCCGGAATACTGGACAACCGTCCAAGCTTTTGCTCAACTAGCAACATCCTACTCTCCATATCTTTCCCCTCGTTTAGAGTAGTGATTGTTTCCCCTTTTCTCGCAGAATCCTCAACGTCTAATGCTACAATCGTCGCTTCTCTATTAAATGCATCGGACGCATGACTTGTATTTGAAACCATAGGTGCAGATGGATGCAATGCATGTGCAGCTATTGGTGGTCTAGGCATGAATGAGGATGTTACTAAAATAGGAACAGAAACAAACACTGACGTACTAGTAGTACTCGTAAGCGAGACGTGGCTAGAAGTCCCCTCCATCGCACACAAAGCGTTATTAAACTTACTAAGTATTCCTAACGCAAGTGGTGTGTGCAACAAAATCAAAAGAGCTATGCAAGAATATCACAAGAAATAGTCCCTGATGATTTGGTCCGTTGAGGTCGACTTGATTCTAGCCGAGAGTGCTAGAATTATGACGAAGATAGGCCTCCAGATCTTCACTCCACGGCTCCTCTTCCTTCAAGCTTTGGTCAATCTTTGATTCTCCTTGGTTGTTTCTTTGGCTAAAAGCAGAATACTTCTCGGGTTCGGCCTGCAACAACTGATTTGGCTCCTTGGATGGATGAGAGTTGGGCTTGCACTTCAGCTCTGTTTACTGGTTTAGCAGACTTTGCTCTGTACTCACAGGCAAGGAACACTCGTGGGCGATGTGGCTACGTGATAATGCTCCCAAGGAGCCCGTCTGGGTTCGATCCCTAGTAGGCGCAGCGGGCAGAGAAAGCTACTTTTTGTTTTGTTCCTTTCGGAGATCTTCTGCAACGCTGGGTTTGAAAACAAGATGAATCTCTGCACACTTCTAAGCGTGAACGCCCGTTGACGTTATGGATAGGCGAGTGTCTTCTAGTTGGGGGGGGCGGAGGTTCGAATCCCCTGCCAAACACAGGAGCGATTACTTCTTTTTAGTACTCTTTTGCTCTAAGCTAAAGCATAAGAATGATGGCGACACGCATCTCAATGCGAGCGGGAGCAGAATTCGCACGCCAAAAGTCACGAGCAAGAAGATGAAGAAGAAAACTATGGAGTGAATGCTCTGATACCAATGCAACAGCGTAACGACTGGAAATACTCATGAATGAATGACTCTCCTCCCAACCTTATGCCTGTATATATAGCTGCTTGAACTAATGAGGACCACAAATGTAACTAGAGTCCACAAGTGCATGTGCAATCTCCTCCTTTCATATCCACCACTAGAGTCTATTAGTGGCTGGAGTGATCTCGACCACTACTTTAGTACCTTCCACTAGAATCCACTAGTGGTTGTTGTACTCACCTCTTGAGTTAAGTCCACTGGACTCAAGTTAACTCACGTTAACTTGAGTTAGAAGGCTCTAGAGCTCTTTGGGCAAAACTCTCTTCCCATGCTCCCTACGGGAGTTGAACCCAAGACCTCTTCCTTCACAACCATGAGACTTAACCACTAGGCTAAGTAGATTACTTGAATATGAGAGCACATGACTTATGCTTGAGTCTACTCTTGAGATCTTTGGTCCTACAGACGAGTGACCAAACGGTATCCGATTTCAGATCTGTCTGAAACCATCGGATCCCTAGATCATAGACTTACTTTATTACACTTCGGAGCATGGATACAGAGCGCATTGCTTATCGTGCTCTCCAGGCATCACGTGATATGGCATTAGCAGGCGACACCTCTTCATGGTATGCACAGACATGAGACTGGCTGGCCCACCATGGCTTTGACATAGACAGGCTACCACCACTACAGTACGACTCACATGCACCCACCTACTCACTCTCTCATCAAGAGAGGAATAGGGTCATTCGTCAGGAGATATGGCATACATACATACAGAGGACATGGGTGAGCCCTAGGGATACATTGCCACCGAAAATGCTCTATTACCGCGAGCATTTTCTACATATATCGGACGCGGGCTTCATCGAGATCCCGAGATACATGTAGACATACCTTCCCCACCACCTCCGAGTCGTCATTGGGCAGCTCCGGGTCTCATCACATCAGCTCGAGATTGAGAGGGGTCGGTCCAGGGGAGTCCCCCGTGAGGAGAGGTGGTGCCCATTATGCAAGACAGAGGTAGAGAGTGAGGAGCATTTTGTTATCAGATGCCGAGCATACTTAGACCTACGAGCACAGTTCAAGCTAGAGGAATCACTCCAGTTGTGCATGACCATGGGAGACCAGCGACGCTTCGGGCGCTTCCTCACAGGAGCATACGAGCAGCGAGAGCGGTCACTACAGCCCACACATCAGCCACGGGTGAGTACCAAGCAGACCATTACCCAGTTCTTTCAGCGAGCAGAGCTAGATCAGAGAGGTCCTTCTAGAGGGCTCACACTCCACCAGGCGGCAGCACAGAGAGCACGACGCCGACCACGCATGGTAGGATATCGTTGACCGCGACTATATCAGGAGGATATCTCACGCATCAGGACAGCCTACGACCACATGATGGAGCATAGGCGTTCCACCACCCCCTAGGTTGTCTTCCTTCAGGAGGCACTCAGACCACCTCCGATGTACCACATACTACACCCACCTCCCCCCATCACCAGTAGCTAGGGTGTTTTGCTCACTCATATTATGGATCCCCCTGTATTAGGTGGCCACTATCTGCTGAGTCAGAGCCACTTCTCCCCATCCTTTTACCAGCCCTTGATAGCTTTGTGTTTATTTCATTTCATTTTCTACACATGGTTACTACACTTGTACATGGCTTTTGTCTCATAGGCCAAGTTTGGCCTCCAGAAGACGTTAATATGACTTTCTTTCTCTCTCTCCCCCCCCCCCCCTCCCTCCCTCCCCCTCCCTCCCTCCCTCCCTCCCTCCCTCTCTCTCTCTCTCTCTCTCTCTCTCTCTCTCTCTCTCTCTCTCTCTCTCTCTCTCTCTCTCTCTCTCTCTCTCTCTCTCTCTCTCTCTCTCTCTCTCTCTCTCTCTCTCTCTCTCTCTCTCTCTATATATATATAGAGAGAGAGAGAGAGAGCGAGAGAGAGAGAGAATGATTTTGCTATTGTTATCTATGAATCACATATATAGGCTATAACATTGCTTGGTGTTTGCTAATTGTTACTTATTTATTATTGTTTTTTAATTTTTTTAGTTGAAAATTTTGGTGGCGTCAAATACCGTCAGAAACGTTTTACCTTACCCGTCAGACGTCAGATAAACTTCAGAAGTCAAAAACCCGTCAGAAACAACTATGTGTATGTGTGTGTGTGTGTGTGTGTGTATATATATATATATATATATATATATATATATATATATATATATATATATATGTGTGTGTGTGTGTGTGTGTGTGTGTATATATATATATATATATATATATATATATATATATATATATATATTATGCATACACACACACACACACACACATATATATATATATATATATATATATATATATATATATATATATATATATATATACACACATATATATATACATACATATATACATAAATATATATATATAAATATATATTTAAATATATATATATATATATATATATATATATATATATATAATTTTCTGCAAATCATATTACATAAATCTTTTGATGCATGGTCCACCGTACTTCATATATGTAATATGAATTAAAGGGCATGTGTAGCTCTTACAAACACAAACAATAAAGCATGCCAGCCTCCAGGTGAGTCGTGACCACTGAATATCATGATTCACATGTACCATATGTGACATGTCACAATGGTAATCAACATAACTAATGAATCATGATGGACTGACAAGGTCTGGAGATGATAATAAATTTTCACAGATAAAACAAGAGCATGCCATGGAGCTTTGGAAGTTAGTAAGTATTAACTAGTAACTACAGCCCACAGGTAACTCTGCACACATACATGTCATACATACATGTCACACACACATGCACACAATCAGTCACACACACACAGTCATACATACACAGACTACAGTCAACTGTCACATGACACACAATCGCATGGATCATTCGATGATGGCACACTCAGTCTCACACACACACACACTCAGTTCACAGTCACATGACACGCACTCGGTCACGACTCATAGTGCACACCCACAATGCACACTCAGTCACACACACACGTGACACAGTAGTAAGTACATATGTTATACACATAGACAACTATCACACAGCACACACACGGTCACATGGATAATGGCACACTCAGTCACACAATCTCTCACACACACAGTCACACACATAGTGCACACTCAGTCACGACAGAAACACACACACAGAGTGCACACACAGTCATGTGGATGGCACACTCAATCTCACACACACACACGTCACATGGAAAATGGCACATTGGGCACTGCACAGTGCACACTTGCACACATAGTCACACACACAGATACAAAGACAACTGTAGTCTGTCACACAGCCACATGGATGATGGCACACTCAGACTTCAGTCACACTCAATCACACATGCCGCATATACAGCTACACACAGGCACATGAATGATAGCAATGGGCAGTGGGCACACTCAGTTACACACACACACACACATACACACACACACATGTGTCACACCCACATTGCAGCCTGCAGGTGCTAGGTAGTAGATACCATTATCCATACCAGCATGATTTGAACTTTGTGCAGCATTGTACATTACAAGTTACGACTTACAAGGATGAGTCATGAATGATGTTTTACAGATTTTATATTTCAGATATCATGCTCCAAGGTAGGTCTTCCAAATTAGATACTGACACCTCAAGCCACCGATTGTCCAACATTAGTGGTTTTGGTTCAGTAAACAAGGAGATGGATTTGCAAATACTGTGATAGGACATTTTGCACTACCATCACTAATCTTTTTCGTCATGTATCAAGTTTAGGAGGGATAGGAATTAGTGCATGTCCACATGTCCCCCTCAAAGATTGCACAAATGATGAGAAACAAATATAACCTTGCATATGCACAAATGGAAGCACGTCGCTCATGAGCTTGCATCCCCTTTGTTAAATATGTTACAGAAAATGGACCTTGCTCCTCGTATATTTAGTGTCCACTCCAAAGGCCTAAGTCAAAAACTCTCCACTCTTCTTTTTTTACAACAGGCTTGCAGAGGCAACGTGCTGAGATAGAGATATCATGTTGCATCTTAGAATGTAACCTCTGTTTCAATGTAGTCCATATGGACGCTTGGAAGAGAATGGTGAGGTTCATAGCCTAGGCAGGTCCATGTGACGATTGGTATGGTATGGAGCATTAGAATGTTTGTAATAGAATGCACTTTACACATCTTTCCTCAAAGGAAAGGTAAGGCTCTCACAGTTTAAATGCACCTAATGAACCCTTAACAAGCCTTACGCACCATAGTATGGCTAGGAAGTTCGATCCTCGCACCTTTAACACACTAAACAGAGCGCTTCTGACCACCACCAAGCTGCCATCATCATAATTTTTGGAGTACAAACAACGGTCTACATGGCTTCTTTACAACCACATTTGAGCATAAATGCATCAAACTTCTTATACCATTGCCTTGGGTCTTTTTTCAACCAATACAAGCTACTTTTCAACTTGCATACTAGATGCTCTTTTCCAAGAATGATGAATCTTGTTATTCATCTAAAAAACTATGCAAAAAGGTTGTTTTAACATCCATTTGGAATGACTCTAAATCCAACGCAATTGCGAGAGCAAACCAACTCATGTAATGTGGTCATTTTAACCACCGGAGAGAACACTTCATGGAATTCAATGCCCTCTTTTTGGGCATATCCCTTAGCAACCAACCTTGCCTTGTACTTGGGTTTGCTATCCACAGTCTTGATTTTGTATACCCACTTGTTAGGAATGGCCTTCTTACCTTTGGACAACTCAACCAAATCCCAAGTAACATTCGAATGCAAGGCCTTTATCTCTTTTTGCATGGCTAGCTCCCACTTTTTCTTCTACTCGCATAGCTTTGCCTCTTTATAAATGAGAGGCTCACCCTCGTTTGATAACATGATGTAATGTATAGAGAGATCATATGTGTTCACAAGCCTCCTAGGACGTGTAGATCTTTTTATTCATCCACGTTCTCTGGCAAGATCTGCATTAGGAGGTAAATCAACTTCTTCATTGTTAATGGGTTGTACATCATTTCCAGCCCTATTTTCAACATGAACAGGTAGCTCCATATGCCTTTCAAGAGCCTCAATTTGTTGTCCGATATCCTCCATTCTTTGTCTCAATGACCAGAGTGTCATTGTCATTTCCCGCCATATATGCAAGGGTTCAAATCACATTTAATTGGCAACTGTACATGCTGAAATTTGACTCTTTTATGGTCATGTTTTGAGGGCAATTGTTTTTGGGAAACCTTGCCTCATTGAATACAATTGCACATATATTCTCTGTTTTGGTCAGTTTTCAACAAAGTCAACCATGGTCAAACCAAGATCAAAGATTACTAAAATTGATCAAAATATGCAGAGTTTTTTATCACATATTTGGAAAGAGCATCTCAATAGCTATCCAATGACATTTCACATGTCAAATTTGGAGGTGATTTAAGGGTTTAAAATTCAAACCCTAATTTCAAGAGAAATAAAGCTTTTCATTAATTTTGGATCAAGCGCTCAAATTTAAGCTACAAAAAGAAGACAAATCAATGGTCCACGATCTTCGAAGTCAAAAGCAAGCAAAATCAAAATTATAAAATCAAAAAAAAATAATAGCCCTTTCGAATTTTCTTCCAAGAATCACGAAATTGCCCTTTTTGGTGCTTTCTTCTATCAAATTTTCAAGTTTGGACAATTACTATATAAACACAAGCTTGGTAGCGATTTTGGTTCTATGTAAGTTTAGAAGACATTTTAGACATTGATGAATCAAAGTATGATATTGGATGGTCAATGGAATAGGTCTAGAAAAGTTTGAAAATTGAGGTATTTCAACGACATTAAGCCTCACTACTACAAAGCATTCAGTCATAGATGAATAATTAATCATCAATATTGCAATTAACCTTGTTTTGGAAATATTAAGCATCTATGAATGAATTAATTAACTATATCATCAGATTACAAGATCATGCACTACATGTACTTGTTTATTTTAAGAGGAGTTTGTTTGATGCATTGTGTGAATAACATTTTTTTCTAAAGATTTGATACCTTTCATTAGTGGATTGCAGTAGTGTATTTTTGTCTCAAAACATCTACAATAGTTCCTCTTCTACTATACAAGTAATGAAGCACATATTTTTCACATCAAAGATAAAAGGATTGGTTAATGAGCTCTACTATCTAACATATTCAAAGAAGATTACATGTGTACTAGATAGAGAATCTATTAGCTAATAAAACTTGTTACATGACTTGCACAACAAACAAAGCCTTTCTGACAAGTTCAAACTTCTAAAAATAATAATAATACCTTGCAATGATCATGCAATAGCAAGCCTGTCTCAATTCCAAGATCCTTTTCCATAAGCTTCATTATCTCTTTCACCTGACAAACACAAAATTATTATTTTCAGACCTATTATGGATAAATATAGTAAAAAATGAAATGCAATCCCCCATCTCTCAATCCTTCCTATCCCCGAACAAACCTACTATGAACACCCTTTCCTTCTTCCGTTCATTTCTTTTCTTTGTATATAAGTGTGATTGAATTAAAAACCAGATGTACCCACCTTACTCATTTACATCCTATCGACTATATCATATTCCTCTTAACTCTTATATCAGCCATTCGTCACATCTTGTATGTTGCCATTATTCTCTAACACGAACGAGTTCTCCATCATGAATATCGAGTTTACTATGTTGTGTCTCCATCAAGAAACAAGAACAAAATAAATCACAATCAACATCAAACATTATAATGTAACCCTTTTGCAATGCTATTTTGGAAGTGAGATAGGCCCAACATGATTCCACGGGGCCTTTGCAACACTTAAAATCTTGAGCACATATACACACCTTGAACCAAATAAGATAGATGAAAGATTACAAAAATAGACAAGAGACAACAAAAATGAATCGAGTATCTAAATGATACTCTAATTATAATCCACTTGATGAAATAATAACTATACAATGTGTGTAATATACAAATTTTGAATAAAAGGCAATTCTATGTACAAAAGTAAGAGAGAGGTGTGCCTATGAGTTATAAGAAAGTGGATGTGTGGTGAATATAGAATAGAAATACGATTGTTTATGAGAAAAACAACCTATGTGTTGGAATTAGGGCAAAATTCTGTAACCCTAATAGAATTTAGGGTTTTTCTTCTAAATAAGCAACCAGATAGCTTCTCCACTTAAGGTATTAGGTAATAAAACTTGGCTAAGCAACAAGTCTTAAAAAAAAACTGAAATATAGTAGCCACTTACAAAAATCAGCATGCACACACTCTTGGGAGTGTGTGAAGAAGATGAGGGCAGCAGCAAATCACCCACCAATCAGCTCCAACACCTTTTAGGACAGCACCTTGACTTAGAGATCACTTCATAGTGATTATGTGATCATTCATATGCCCCCTATGCCCTTCTTATATAGTTTTTATAAGCTTCTCAGCAGCTTTTACAAAAAACTCACGAAAAAGCCCAAAAAATCATGTGATCACTAATTTTGCACAAAATTGTGTTTTTTACTTTAAAAACTTGCAGTCTCAATCTTTTAGGATAATATTACCTACTTGTCAAAAATAAAACAGCTTTCCTATTTGATAAGTTCTATAAAATGGTGTGTTCACATTTTGAAATGCACATTTCTGAAAATTGGGGTTTAGTTTTTTAATGGCTTTTAGTTCACATATGATCAAGTGTTATATAGCTTAGATGGCTCTTGAAGAGTACTATCCAAAACTCATAGCAATAAGGTGTGTTAGGTGCATTCAATTCAGTGCGTATACGGTGCACGAACCGAATGGTATGGGGAGATAAGGTGCTTCATATAATATAATATGTGTGTGTGTGTGTGTGTGTGTGTGTGTGTGTGTATATATATATATATATATATATATATATATATATATATATATATATATATATATATATATATATACACATGTATATAATCATCATTCAATGTTCATACAATGTACATACATGCATGATACACATTGCATCATGCATATTACATATACATTCCTGATTCATCATTGAGTCATTTGTAAAATTGTGACTTTGAACTTAAAAGACTAAAGTTTAAACTTCAAGAATCAACGTACCATTATTCATATGAAAACACCAAACAAAAATAACAATTTGACATAGGCATAATGAACATGACACATCGGATATACTAATATATGATAATATCATACAAAATGTAGCAAAACAAAATGGACATAGGTCATGCAAGCTTCCAACAATCAACATGAAATGATGGAATTTGGATACAAAAAATAAAAGACAATACAAAAAATACTCCTCACTTTATGCCCCCTAGCTCTCATTGGAGCTACACTAGTAGCAATACAATCATCTCGCCTCTGTTGTGAAGCACGTGAGCGTGCTTTGGCCATTCGATCACCTCAAGCTCTGTATGGAGAATGCGATAAATCTCCTCATCCTATAAAGATCCTCCCAGATCCTCCATCGACATAAAACTCTTCTCAAATGTAATAGGAGAAACCTACAAAAATTATAATTTTTAGCTTCAAGCTTCAACAACTATAAGTCATATGATCCAAAAAAATATTCATTCGTGCAATGTACATACTATCGTCTA
Source organism: Ceratopteris richardii (assembly GCA_020310875.1). Taxonomy (NCBI): domain Eukaryota; kingdom Viridiplantae; phylum Streptophyta; class Polypodiopsida; order Polypodiales; family Pteridaceae; genus Ceratopteris; species Ceratopteris richardii. The sequence goes on along the minus strand of CM035421.1, from coordinate 183,405,920 downwards.
GTGTCCACACAATACCTGTCTTGGACCATTAAGAGTTTTTAATGGTCGCAAAAGCCGAAGATCAACTTTACAATATACCACACGTTGAAGTTATTCCACACTGAGACAATTGCGTAATTTGGTGTGCACAAATGAGAATGCACTCCAAGTACGTTCACATGGGCTCGTGGAACAATTCTAAAATTATTATCAATTTATTTAATGTAAATCAAATCATAACAATAAAGTTGTAAACATAAAAAGCTCAAAACATAGAAAATACAAGGGATAAAACTCATAATGCATACGGAGCGATCGTGGGGTGTCCATAGCCATAATGATTCCATCACTCAAGCGACTCAGATGTAACATCAAACCGAAGAGATGCGATACGTGCATATGTTATGCCGATGTTTTCCATATATATTGAGAATTCGCTATCAAAAATGATGTGCTCATTCTCAACCATGACACACTCCATATACATATCTTTCATATGTCACAGTGATCCCCAACTCCATAATCTCTTGTTTTGAAGTAGGGATGGAGTAATGCCGCAAACCCATGAAAAGGTCGTGATATGAACTCCCATCGAGAATCCACAAGCTGAAGTATATCCTCAAGTCTACATTATGAATTAAAAATAAGATTGAAACATGAACTTCAAATTTGAAAATTCAAATGAGGAAAAATAAGTTAACCACATAAATTATAATATACATGGATGGTGATAATGTCGGATGCTCGAATCGCCTCTATCATTCTTGTGTATATGTGATACACAAGTCCGAAGGTTGAAACTTCCATATCAACATAGCGTAACACTACATGAATATGTCTCAACATAAGCAAAATATTATCTATCTCTGTCCAAAAATCCATGTCTAAAATTTCTGTTTGCACATGATGTGCAATCTCTATATTTCGTCTTGCCATATTTATCCATTTCCTATCTATTACGGTCATACTCAAGGCATCAATGCACATGTGGAAGAGGGAGAAGACATCACATAAATATCCAAATCGTGTTTTTGTTGTGCGAACTAACTCCTTGTCACTGTAACTCAGAAGATACTGAAAACATGGTGATTCTTTCTCACAAACGAGATAATGTGTTTGGCATCTAAAAGCATGAGAGCCAACCATGATAGTTTGGCTATGTCCTCAAACAAAAGGTCAAGACAATGTGCACTGCAAGGCATCCAGACAATGCTTGGGTACTCGGCTTCTATCATCTCCCCCATCCTCTTACAATTAAGAGGCATTGTATGTCACTACTTTCACCACATTAGAAACTCCTACTTCTTCTATAGTAGATCATTGGGGACTTTTAACAAGCTTAAATATCATATCCTCTTAGCCTAAGTATAGTTTTAAAGGAAGCCTTATAGTCTGTTGTACTTGAAGCTGCAACCTCTGTAGGTTGTCTTCGAATACCAAGCAATAAGGCATTCTCGAATAGAGAAACAATAGCTACTAGCATACATTCTTGAGTCTCTATCACCTTCCCAATAAAAATCTACAAATCCTTGAAGTATAAAATATGGTGACTTAGGAAAGACCATATCATAATTCATAGTTCCATTCAAATATCTAAAAATTCTTTTAATTGTTTTTCAATGAAGTTTTAGAGGTTTATGCATGATACTTGAGAAACAATGAACTGAATGTCAAGACATGTATTACAAAAATAAATCAAGCAACCGATTGCTTGACTAATACATAGTAGTATCAAAAGGTTCTTACTCAACTTGTAAAGACATATTAACATTAGGTTTAAAATCTTGCATTTCAAACCTTTTTAGAAGTTTCTCAATGTGCTTTTATTATGTCAACTAGATTCAAATATTCTTGTGTTTGAACTCAATGCTCAAATAATAATGTAAAGAACCAAAATCATTAACATCAAAAACCTTCTTAACTTTTAACTTTAAAAAATGTAAATCTATTTTTCAAAGACTTGGCATGATTATATCATCAACATAAATGATGATTATAATCAAAGCATTTACCTCTGACTTAAATAAAAAGACGAAGAGCTTCCAACTTTTTAAAACCAATGGAAATAAGATATAAATGAATCTTTTCATACCAAGATTTTGGTGTTTGCTTCAAACCATAAAGAGCTCTGATTAGTTTGCAAAGAAGACTCTCTTGAAAACCCTCTAGTTGTTGAATGTAGACATCTTCATGTAGATCACTATTAAGAAATGTTGCTTTAATATGCAAGTGATATACTTTTTAATCAAAGAATGCAATTAAAGAAAGTACAATTCTCAATATGGTAGTTTCATCATAGTCTATACCTTTCTTTTATGCATAACTTTTGACAACTAACCTTCTTTTATACATGCCAATAGGCCCATCAACTTTTTCTTTTGTTCTTGAAAGCATCCATTTAACACCAATTGATTTCTTTCTTTCAGGTAACTCACAAAGCTTCCATGTTTGATTCTTATGAATAGAGACAATCTCTTCTTGCATTGCTTTCTTCCACAAAGGATTACATGATGCATCTTTAATACTAGATGGTTCATTTTCAACTTAAGTAAAAGCTAGAATGTTATGAATTTCAAAAACTTATGCATAATTTATTGATTGCTTAATCTTTCTACTTCTTATCTTTCCTTTAAAAGTTTTGATGCCACTTTCTTGCAAGGTTTGCAAGCACCACCTTAAAATTTTCTTTAAAATTAGTGCAATCTCTCTTTCCTCCAACAAAAATAATTTTGGTAGCGTTTTCATCAACCTTACCAAGATCTTTATTTTCAATGTGAGCATAAAAGAGGTACCAAAAACTTTGAAGTAGTTCACATTAGGTTTCTTACCATAATATGCTTCATAAAACGCAATCACTTTTAAATTTTTTTAAGAAGATCTATTGAGAATGGGATCAAATATATGAATAGCATCAAACCAAAACCATTTCATTAAGTGTATGATTCTTTCTCTCTACAACATCATTCTTCTTTGGACTATAAGCAATCGTGAGTAAATGAGAAATACCTTCGTCTTCTAAATTTGACTTGAAGTCATGGGACATGTATTCTACTCCTCTGTCACGTCTTAAAATCTTTTTTACTTATTTTCATTTTCAACCATGGCAATGAATTTCAAGAAAGTAATATAAACTTCAGACTTTTCTCTTAAACCAAATACCCAAGAATATCTTTACAAAATCAAGGTTGGATTGGAACGCATTCCGAATGTCTATGGAACATATGGAACATACAGAACATTCCATATAGAACATACCTTCCAAAACGTGTTCGAAACGCATTCAAATTTTTAAAAAAAAAAACGTTGAAGTGAAATATATATTTGAAGTGGAAAAAAATGCAATAAATAGCTAGGTGAGTCCGTAGCTCAATGACTCTTGAAGCAAGGAGGAGATGAGAGAGAGAGAGAGGAGAGATGACAGAGATAGACACATGGAGCTTAAGCCTCATAAATGCCCCACTCAGTCATTATGATAGAGCCATAATCGCTCAAATAGGCTCTCTAAGTATCTCCATTCAATCTCTTGATATCTTCCCTCCATAATGACTCATAGAATCAAAATGTGATCAAGCATGGAGAAGCCTCCTCAAGCCCACCTATCCTTGTGTTCTTATGCCTTCTCTATCTAAGTGTTGCTACTCAAGATAGTTTGTACGATCCCTTAGCTTCCCTTCAAGTTACACAAAGTGTACATTCGAGCTAGGTCCTCATACATAGCAATATTGGATGTAAGTCCCATAAGCATAAACTACATACAAGTCCTAAGAAACAATATAATTTGGCTTATATTTCCTATCATTAACTGTTTTTTCCTTATAGCCTACTTCATAAGTGGATCTTTTCTTATTAGATTATTGAAAAATACCTTATGAAGAAATTTATATTCTACATTTTAGGATGCCATAATTGGAAAATCCCATCACCTTCGAGATGTATCTCTAGACATCACCGATTCAAAAAGGTGAATCATGCGGATAAGACATTCCCAAACCATCACCGAGTATCATAAGTCATGCTAGATATGGCATCCACACTACAGACCAGATTCACAAATAATTGCAAAGTGCAACCAAAACAACCAAAAGAATAGAGAATGATCAAATCTACAATGCATAGTATTGAGCAAGTTCTACAACACCAGATACATCCATCCCAATATTACATTTAAAGAAAGGACCTTTAAAATGGTGAGAGAGACATCCAAAGCAATCTCTTACCATGATGTGTCATATGTCATGAAATCAAAAGACATAGTCATCCACTTGCAATGCTGAAATGAAGAGTTCAATTGACAAGTACATGAAATCTCAGCTTGCAACTCTTGTGCCAACTCCACAAACTCGATCAAAAAGGTATTCTAAAATGACTACTAATAAATTTGGATTTCCTCTCCTCGTTTCTACTATCATGGGTGCATATTCTTGAAAATCAAACTGCTCTTAAAGCTGATCAAAATGGAAGCAAGATAAAACATGAGGGAAACAATCAAACAAATGAAACACATAAATATGCAGCCAAACATCAGAAATGTTCGAGTGCACAGGTAAACACTTGAATATAACGTTCGAGAGTAAAGCTAATGGATAAGTTCATATACAAACAATCACGAACCAAAACATGAATAAAGAATAGGACAACATGAAACGGTGCGCATCATCTATAGTCTTTCTTTCCTCGTCTCTGGTATACGGATATCATGTGCAAAGCGTTCGCAACGTCGATTCTCTTGTTTCCTTCCATACCTTAACCCTTAACCTCTCTCCTCCTTGTCTAACTTACTAACTTTCTCACACAATCTTGTCCTTCTCGCCCACAAACACATGCAAATCTCCTCATTTTCCCACCTTTTCATATGTACATGCCGCAACCTCATAAAGCATAACCTATTCGTAGTTAGTGCGATATTTATTTTCTTGTTCCGCCGAAAATGGATGAAGATCAAACAACTACTTCCTTTGCTAATCCATGTGCCTACGATAATGGACCCCACGCTGCCATCACATATCAGCAGTGGTGTCCAAGCAACGTGAAAAAACATATTCTATACACATTGAATTAAAGCGATTACCTTAAGTAGATGCTGCGGAGGATCTGAATGCATGACCATTATGGTTCGTCCGTTGTCTTTCTTGTTTTCTGAAACTATCCTTTCCCTTTTCCAGCCCTGATACAAAGCATAGCGCACATTTGAATAATTGGAGGTAAGTTACGGCACTGTGTGAAGACACATCAAAATAATCGGTGGATTTTAAAGCTAGGGAAACGTACTTTAAATGAAATTCCGTTCAGGTAGCGCTTGTGAAAACACGTGTGTAACCTCTCATCTTCGCTGTGGCCACGCGCATAAAGAAGGCCGCAGATCCTGCAGGTAGAGAAAGAGAATTCGTTCTGGCCAAAATCCAGAAAGTATTGTCTGCACTTCCCTGAATGGTTGATAGCCGAGGGAGGAGATACAAGTGGAGGTAAAGCTTGTTTGTCATCATCGCCGCTGTCTTCGAGCGTCTGCGCTCCTGAAGGAGAAGGATAATCAGAAACAGGAGAGGAGGACGAAGATGGACCCTGCTTGCTCTCTTCTTCTTCATTTCTCCTCTTTCGCCTGCCATAGATAACCAGTGTACTCTCATTATCTGTTCTCATGTTGACTGCTATGGATAAATTCTCAGGATTTTAACGACAGTTAGAAGATAGGGATGGTATTTGCTTGCTGCTCTCACGAAATGGGCCGACGACTGCACTTCCGCTCGTTCATTCCCGCCACAAAGTCAAATCACAGCTCGATTGGAATGTCCAAATATGCGAACTCGCTATTCAAAAGTTGAACCGTTTTTTTCTGTTTCGCTGGTGAAATTTTCATGAAATGCCCGCATAGCCTAGCCTTGAAGCTATCTATAGGAGGAAATCTTGAGTTCAAGTTTTGGCTGGATATGTCCATGAGTCTCTCATGATGGGTGCTTATACCTTACGATGTTGGGTGTGTGAGTGTGTATTTCCAATTCATTGTACTCTCAAGAAAAAAAAAAGTTGAACCCTTTTTCATTTTCTCTATACCGTAAAGTGATTATACAATTGTATGCATTTTTTGTAAATCTTGATAAATTACATTTCTAATGCACATGATCCTCAAATTATTCGCATCAAGTGCATGCAAAGAATCCCCACATAAATGCCTAGTGAATGGGCTACTAGATAAGCCATTGCGCTCTTGGACAACTAGTCGAGGGCTCAATCTTGACTATGGGATTAGATGTTGTAAGGTTTAGGTTATGACGAAAATGCAAGAGCACTTCAACATCTCTGAGCCTTTAGGTTGCAAATAGAGATCTTGAGCTACAAATATCAATGTGTCTCACGATCCAAACCATACGACATCTCTAGTTAGCACGTTTTTTAACCATTGGACCAAAATCTAATGAAGCTTTGAGTCAAAAACAAGTTGATCTTTAGACCATTCATATCTTGAATTGAGTGAGGTTAACTTTAGATGGTATTCTACCCCTACTTTGTGGGATATAATATGAGATTATATTAGAAAGGAATGAATCCTTCATAAAAAAAACATGCATGATGGCCATAATGAAACAATTTGGTGATCAATTTTGTACAAATAAAATTGAAACAAAAAACACTACTTCAACAAACTCCAAAAACTATAGCTTTTTTTAAGAGTTTGATCTTATTACCTACTCTCCCTATACATTGGAAATTTGAAAGAACAAATGCATACACCCAAAGTACTCCCATTCATCCCTTAAATCAAGGGCTCACATTGAATTGATCAACAAGATTTGAACCTTGAACCTCCAATCCGAAGACTCAAAGTGTTATCTCTGCAACATGCCCACTTTACCAAGAAATCTAGCTGAAAGTGTTGAAAAAATGATCCCGTACTCTTACATATTTTCATCTATTTGTCTATTGTAGCTCATTTCTATATGAGAATCTCCAAGTTGTATTTCTCTATTCCTATTTGGGACACTTGTCATGTAGCTTATACTTTTGTATGCATTCTCCTTCAAGGAGAAGTATCCCATGTATGATGTACTTTTGAGAGTCTCTCCCAAATTTGTATAAGACAAACATCTCCCCACTTTTCTACCTACTTAGAAGCATGAGAGCTCACTTCGTGCTCTTGGCAAGCTCACTCTAATCCATATGAGAGTTTCCCATTTCATGGTCAAGTCACTCTTTTGAGTCTCACACTCATTTCATTTGTGAGCATAGTTTCTATTTCATTTAGCTTCTACATGTGTCCTCGTAGCATAGTATCAAAGCATTAGGTGGAGGTCTTGGTGATTCTTCTTTGAAGTGGTGGTCGCTTTTCTTCATCAATTTGATGGAGCCTCCCATCATCTTCTTCATGCTTTGAGAGCATTTTTTAAACCCACCTCTCCATTGCTCTTTCCCACCCTTGCCCTTGGCAATTCATGATCACTTTAGTGATCATATGTAGTAGCATTTGTGAGTGTATCTCAATCATTAAAGCGCTTATAATCACTATTTGATGCTCTTTCAATGTTTTTGTCACGATCCTTTTTCTATGCTAATGGTTTTTCATTTTGTCTCTTGTTTGCACAACCTTTCGCATCAACTACTACAACTCTTCTTTGCCATCCATGATGGAAGTTTGCATGTTCTATTTAAATCTACCCTCATATGCATGTGTTGTTAGTTCTCTTCACTCGAACAATCTCAGGACAACTTGAACTTTCTTTTGTGCATGTAAATGGTCTTTTTGACTAAGCCTATAGCATTTGTAGCAATAGAACTAGGGCAATTGGATTGACTTATTATCTGCAACTTCAGAAGGAGATCATTTACTCTTTGCAATTTCAACCCCTAAAGAAAATTATAGAGAAACACAAGCATCTATCACATTACTTCCCACTCTTCTCTCCATTAAACCAATACAAAGAGTAAAAATGAGCTAAAGCAAACAAGGACTCTCTATAGAGAGCGAAAGAGACCTAGATTACTCTAGAGAGCGAGAAAGAGACCTTGCAATAGTTGTATCCAAATCCGTTCTCACATCTGAGGCCATCCTTCATAGTTGATATTTCAATGTGCACAAGAGGAGCTCTGGCAAATTAGGTTGCATATGTACTAACTTATGGTAGGAAGGATTGTTGGAATTCGAGGTCTTTGGAAGCACATGAATAACACAAGGAAAAAGAAGAAGTTTGGGGCACAACATAATACAAAATGTATTGCCAAGTGAATGTAGAGATATGTGACCCATTAGGGTTATAGGCATATATACAAGTCAAGGGAAAAAACCTCCTAAATAGGAAAAAAAAGTACCCTCGTTGTCCTAAGTGTGTTCACACACATCACTACTAAAATATGTCAACAAATCCCCCTTGGGAGTGATGTGTTGAAAAAAGAGTTGGCACTCATGTATAAGGAAGTGTCAAGCTATGTGGAAAGAGATCAATCCATGAAAGGAAGTAAACCCAAAGCTTTTTGAAAAGAGTCAAACTTCTCCCTACACAAAGCCTTTGTGAAAAGTTCTACAACATTATCTTGTGTAGGCACATAAGCCAAACTAATCTCTCCAGCAAAGAACCCCTCCCTAATATAATGATAGTGCACCTCAATGTGGTCACAACCATGGAACACAGGGTTCCTTGCAATTGCCAATGCACTCTGATTGTCAATGACAATGGTGGTGGCAGAAGACAACAACAACCAAATCGGCAAAAGGCATTTAAGCCACACATAATCAACAATCATTGAGAAAGTTGTCATATACTCAGCCTCTCAACTAGAGGTGACCATAGTAGGATACTTCTTGCTCAACCAAGATATGCATGAGCTACCAAGCCTGAAACAAAAACCATCGATGGACACATGAGTGTCATAGCAACCAACCCATTCTCGTTCAGAAAAGCCATGTAAATGTGGTGTACAAATGATAACCTTTGCTTTCAAAACTATACCCAACAAAAATACATTTCATTGCTATATCATCCAATTTCCTATGTTGATGTTGAGGCACTAATGGCCATGCCAAGGCTAATATGGAGTGACCAATTACAATGCTTTGGTGGGACACCTGTTAAGTACATATGTTGCACACATAACAACCTCAAACTAGAAGCTATGTGATAAAGCCTCTATAGAGAGAGAGGGAGAGAAAGAGACCTAGATTACTCTAGAGAGCGTGAAAGAGACCTTGCAATAGTTGTACCCAAATCCGTTCTCACATGTGAGGCCAGCCTTCATAGTTGATACTTCAGTGTGCATAAGAGGAACTCTGGCAAATTAGGTTGCTTATGTACTAACTTATAGTAGGAAGGATTGTTGGAATTCAAGGTCTTTGGAAGCACATGAACAACACTAGAAGACGAAGAAGTTTGGAGCACAACATAATACAAAATGTATTACCAAGTGAATGTAGAAAGATATGTCACTCATTAGGGTTATAGACGTATATACAAGTCAAGGGAAAAAAACTCCTAAAGAGGGAAAAAAGTACCCTCGTTGTCCTAAGTGTGTTCACACACATCACTACTAAAATATATCAACAAATCCCCCTTGGGAGTGATGCATTGAAAAAAAGAGCTGGCACTCATGTATAATGAAGTGTCAAGCTATGTGGAAAGAGATCAATCCATGAAAGGAAGTAAACCCAAAGCTTTGTGAAAAGAGTCAAACTTCTCCCTACACAAAGCCTTTTGTGAAAAAGTCTGCAACATTATCTTTTGTAGGCACATAAGCCAAACTAATCTCTCCAACAAAGAACCTCTCCCTAATATAATGATAGTGCACCTCAATGTGATCATGAGCATGGAACACACGGTTCCTTGCAATTGCCAGCGCACTCTGATTGTCAACGACAATGGTGGTGACAGAAGACAACAGCACCCAAATCAACAAAAGGCATTTGAACCACACATAATCAACAATCATTAAGAAAGTTGTCATATACTCAGCCTCACAACTAGAGGTGACCATAGTAGGCTACTTCTTGCTCAACCAAGATATGCATGAGCTACCAAGCATGAAACAAAAACCATTGATGGACACATGAGTGTCATAGCAACCAACCCATTCTTGGTCAAAAAAAGCATGTAAATGTGGCGGTAATGATCCCCTTGGGATAAAACAATCCAAGTATCCAAATACCACTCAAGTATTGAAAGATGCACTTAACTGCTTGCCAATTATGCTTGACACTTGGCCAATGCATAAACCCATTCATATGAGAGACAACAAACTGAATATCAGTCAATGTTATGCATAAGCAAATCAAGCATCCAGCATCTCCAACATCATGAAGACTTAACCATAAACCTATTAGTCAGAATTATCTTACCAAATTCCATTACTTGATAAGAGGAATTGTTAGCACTTGTGAAAGTATTCCCTATAGGGGAAGGCTCAAGTGAACTAAAGAAACCGTGTTGCAAGGTAATATGTTTGGTTGCCCTACTATCAAAGTACTAAGCATCTGAGTCTACTAAAGACCTACACTACTCTTGAGAAGATGGATCATAGCTACAAACAGTAGTAAATGCCCAATCTTCATTTTGAACAAGATTAGTAGACTTTGTTTCAGGTGTAGAGGCCTATGCAACAACCATCCCAAACTCTTCTTCTTTGATGCTTTTGCAGTCAGTTTAGAACAACTCTTTATGACATGATCATTTGCCTTAAAATATTTGCAAAATTGTTTTTGATTTTCTGTTTCCTCTCATCTTTGTCTTCCTTCTTTACTTGCAGCATTAGCAGATTTCTGCTTACTAGTAGATGAGCTCCATTTACCTTTGCCCTTTTATCTAGTTGAGAAAGATTGATTTGCAACATGCATAATTGACCTATTCTGCCTCTTTTGAACTTTTTTGCAACAAAAAGAGACTAACTTCTCAAATGTTAAGGCATTTGGATTACCTTTCATCATCAATCCAAGAGTAGAAGCAAAACTCTGATATGAATTTGGAAGACCATTAAGGACAGTATGCAAAAGTGAATTATTTGGCAAGACTTAATCAACAAAAATCGATTGCTCCTTTAAATATTTGATCTTTGTCGAAAAATAGTCCATAGAATCTCCTTCATTCATATGCT